>VZTU01029489.1:186-16313 GCA_013400835.1 Zapornia atra | reverse complement strand
CCCCCCAGCCTCCCCTCTCCTTTTGTCAGGGCTTGAAAGAAACCAAAGGGGGGAAAAAAAATGGTTTCAGGAAAACTAAAGAGCACTCTTGGCTGATGCTGGAGAGGAGATGTCAAGGCCTGACCCTCCCTAGGAGGGCTGCCTGTGCTCTCACCCTGCCTCCTCATCTCCTGTCAGCCAAGGAGCTTCCTCTCTCTCCCCTCCCCAGAAAAGGGGGGTGGCAGCTGGGCAGTTCCACTATGGAGCAGGCATTTGGATCTGCTTTCTGTTTCCAGCAGCTGGGAGCAGCCAGAAGGGAGATCTCCAGCTTCCAGGGGTGGGTGAGGCAGCTCTGTGCACCCAGGGACCTCACAGAGCTCAAACCCCCTGCTAACACACCCAAAGCAGGGCTGGGGTTTGGGAGATGAGAGGTGAGGTGTGATCCTGCCTTCCCATGGAGCTGCTGGATGTTCTGTCTGTGCTCTGGGCCAGGGAAGAGCAGGATCCAACCATCTCCCAAACGCCCTGGGCAGTGGAACCAGCTGCTGGATCGCTGCCCAAAGGCCTCTAACCAAAAGAACTGGAGCAGAACCCCTTCCCCAACACAGAGGTGGGCTGGAGGAAGGGAGATCTGCACCAGGCCCTGCATGCAGCACAGGGCAGTGGATTTAAGCCAGTGGCAAACCCTGACCCAAGATGACAACCCAGCTCTGGCCACAAGCGCGGCCACGGCGGCTCTCTGCTACGAGCTGGCAGCTCACTGCCACCCCAGGCCACCCCTGCCACCCCAGGCCACCCCTGCCACCTCCCCAAAACACTGCTAGTGGCAGCAGAGCTGAGCCTTCCTCTGGGAAATGAGCTGCAAGGCAGAAAGGCCTGGGGATGCCCAGCTATCCTGCTCTGCTGCCCAGGACTCGGTGCTTGTGGCGGTGACCGGGAGCCCAGCCAACTGTAACTCCCACAGTTGACAAGCTGTAGAGTTACCAGGTGTTGCCACCTGTGTTTCACCCTCCTGTACCACAGCAGTCAGCAAGGATCAGGTTATTCACTGCCTGTAGGGGCAGCTCTCCAAGGGCCACAGTTGCCCTGTGGGTCTACAAACTCCCTTTCCTCCCAGGACAAGTTCTCTGCCCCCCAGCACCACAAGGGAAGGTGAGGTGCACCCCCCTTCAGCACTGCCCACGGGGGGGTCTTTCCAAGCCCTGAGGCTCCAAAGGGCTGGATCAGGCCGTGTCCTGCCTGGATTTGGTGGCAGAGCAAGCAGGAAGACACAGACATCTGTGAGTGACATGGGAACAGCAGCACACGTGCTGTCACCTCACACAGGAGAGCTACTGGGAGGCCAAGAGGGAGAGAGACTTCTACCCCACACTCTAGAGAAGGGCCCAGGCTCCTTGTTTTCCTTTGGCATAGCCATGCCCATCCCTGCAGGCAACCCCCCCCCTCCCCTGGGGTGGCCTGTGCTCCCTGCAGACTTCCAAAGCTCTCAAACCTCCATCCCACCCCCTGAAGTGCTGCTGGTAACATCCTGTTCTCAAAGCATCTCTGCCCTGACTGTCCCACTGCAGGCAAGGGACCCTCCCCTGTCCTGAGCGCAGGGACTCTCCAAACAGCCTGGAATTACCTGGGGGTGACATATGGTCAATGAAACAGGGGGTGATGGACCTTCCCCCCCTCCCCCTCCCCTCCCCTCCACGCCCCAAACTAAAGCCAGCCCCCAGCTTTGTGTGATTGTGTCAGAACACACCGGAGCAGAAAGGTGTTTGGTGTCACTGTAGCCTTGGATCAAGGAGGATGAGCAAAGAGAGATTCTGACCAACAGCTCCAAACTGTCCCTCTGGAACAGTAGAAGTTCCAGGATTTCACTCAAGTCCAAGTCCTTGCTGGGTCTTGTGACAAGTTGGTGAGTGGAGAACTCACTGTGACAAAGGCTCTGACCGAGCTACAGGTGCTGGGCAAGCCTGGTGAGCAGTCAGAAAGGTATTTACATCACCGATGCCGATGAGGCCAAAATCTGTGACCGATAAGGACACTTGAGCAGGGGTCACCACCCCCTCTGGGTGTCTATCCAAATCCACAGGGCCAGCAATTAAAGGCAAACCCTCATTAATGTCTGCAGGGAGAGTGAAGTCCATGGTTATCCTCTCCCCAGAGCTCTGGAGCATCTCCTGCTTGTCAGCCAGCGCTGGTCCTGCGGGTGGCAGAGGGTAGAGGCCTGGCTCGGAGGGGGTGACAGTGTCTTGTGTGCAAGGAGCAGGGATGGTGCCTGAGGACATCTCCTCTGCTGGGTCAAAGGAACAGTTGGTCTCTGAAGGAGTGCTGCACTCATAGCCCTGCCCTGATTCACTCATGCTGCCCAGGCTGCAGGCTGTGCTCTCCACGCTCAAGGGCTCTGCGCAACAGACAGACAGACAGGGAGGGAGAAAGGGGTGAGGGGGGGTGGATAGTGAGTGGAAGAAGGCTTGAGGTTGTAATAGAAAAGAATCATAGGGGTGGGAAGGGGTCTTCAGAGCTCATCAGGTCCAAAGCAGGGTCCCTAGGACAGGGCACACAGGGCGGTGTCCAGATGGGGCTGGGATCTCTCCAGAGAAGGAGACTCCACACCTCCCTGGGCAGCCTGTCCCAGGGCTCCCTCACCCTCACTGGGAAGAAGTTCTTCCCCAGATTGGTGTGGAACTTTCTATGCTCTGACTTGCAGCCATTGCCCCTTGTCCTGTCCCCACAGACACTGGAAAGGGGCTGGCCAATTCCCCCTGCATCCCACACTTAAGATATTGATAACCATTAATTAGGTCCCCCCTGAGTCTTCTTCTCTCCAGGCTGAACAGCCCCAGCTCACCCAGCCTGTCCTCAAAGGGGAGATGCACCAGGCCCTTGATCAGAACCCAGCTCAATCCCACCTAAGCACAACCCTATTTGTTTGATGGCACAAATGCTCCTTTATTATAGCACCTAAGATCCCTGCCAGCACATCCCAAAGACAGGCAGGATGCAGACAGCAGATGGGAGGCCATCAGTGTTTCTATGGCAATTAAAGGAACTCTCACAGAGACACTGCACAACAAGCCAAATCCTAAATCTTATCCCCTCACACCAACAGCCCCTGGGAGGTGCCCACACAAAGCCCTCCCCTGCAGTAGGGCAGTGAGGGAATGAACCCATTTTGGGTTCCCTGTGTATTCCGTGGGTACAGCTGGAGCTCAGGTGCCTTGAACCAGCCTCCAGAGGAGCTGCCTGTGTGTGTGGGCACTGGGAAAGCACCTGAGGTGCCTAAAGTTAGTGCAAATGGATTTGTTTTGGGAATGATTGAGGCCACCACTCCAAGCCTGAAGCAGGAACAACTCACAACTGGTCAGTGTGGAACCTGTGCTGGGGCTGGGCTGGAGCACAGTGGCAAGGTGTGGGGAGAGGAGCAATGGCTGCATAATGGTGACAGAGGAAAGGCAAAGGAGGGTCTGTGCCACTGAGTGAGAGGAGTTCTCCCCATGGCAGAGGGAAAAGAAGTTACCTGTGCTCTCTATTGCTAGCTGATCTTGACTGAAGTGAGAATCCAGGCAGCCAGTTGCAGAGGGAATTGGTGGGGAGCTCCGAGAACGACTGGGGTTTTCTACTTCACCTCCATCCAAATCGTTGTCAGTGTAATCCCTGTGGGGACAGACAGACAGACAGCACTGCCACCACCTGTTAAGCAGAATTGCAGGCAGGGATGAAACCCCATCAACAACTAAAGACTGTAGAGGCATCACTAGAAGGAATGAGCATCCCTTCTGGGTCTGCAGGGCTCTGCACTGAGGTGATCACAGTTGAGTCAGCGTGGCCAAGACCAGCCCATGCCAACCCAGAACAGGCTCTGTAGCTTTCCAAAACAAGAGCTCTTGATCCCCAGCTCCTTCCCTGATGAAAGAAATGGTCCAGTGCTCTCCCCAGGGAACAACCAGCTCCACAGAAGGACCACAGTGGGTTGTGACAGCAAGGAGAAAATACTTTACCACCCTGGAGGGGTTGGAGATTTCAGGTATCTTCCTGTCTTGCATCAGAATTAAACCATAAATAAGTCTAAGACTCCACCTGATGTCTTTGAATCAACTCAAATATTTCCAAAAGATTTCAGTTTCAACCTTTTTGAAAGGTATTTCCTGCAAGGAGTGGACATTTCAAAGCAAAGAATTTGCCTCAAAGGGTGGCAGCAGGGAAAGACACCTCATTCAGGCTCCCAAACCACCAGAAATAAGCCTAATTTTCAAGTTTAAAAACTCCCCTTTTTGAAACCTCACCAAGCTGAATGACTGAGCTCAATCCCAGCCTTCATTTTTTGTGGCAGCATTGATCTGAAACCAAACCCATCTCCAAGCAGGTAACGGCTTTCTCTTCCCACCCCACTCTGAAGAAGGTTTCGTTTTGGGGAGCTGGTGTTATCCCTCTGTGCTCCCACCCCAAGAAAGCTTCTAAGGCAGGAAGGAATCTTCCCTGGGAGGTGAGTATTACTAATTGTAGTGTGAGAATATTCCACGCACGTGGCTCCAGGGTGGAGGACGTACTTCTTCCTTCCTAAACGAGTCTGCTGAGTGAAGTAGTCATAGCGCTCGGATTTTTTCCACATGTAGTAATACTCCACACACTCTCCCACTGACCTGGTACGGACCTAGGGAGAAAGAGGAGAGTCAGAAAGCCATGTAAAGAGGTGCTTCTCATGGTGCAAGGACTATTCTCCTAGGTAAGCAGGACAGAAAGTGACCAGCACAGTGATTTGTAGTGCTATGGAGACGTCTGGGCTGCGAACCGGCAGCATAGAGGTTTCCAAGGTGGTCATCGGGCAGGAAGAGCTCCCCACAGTGCACAACTGCTCTTGCAGACCCCCAGTGTGGGTTTTCACACATTAGTGCAGGGCTTTCCTGCACTTCCAAGTAGCACACTTAATGCCAAGCCAGCAAACCTGCATCCATTTTCACTGGCTAGCATCAACATGCCCACTATTCATCAGCAATAGAACTGGACTCTCTGGTTCTGCCAACTCCCAGCGCAGCAGCGTTGTGTCCTGGGGCCCAGCTCTCCCTGTAACAGCACCTTTCATTCTAGAGGACCCCAGGGGACTTTACAAAACATCCACATGCTCAACTCACTCATTCACAGAAGTACTGCAAGGGCTGAGAGTTTGGAAAGAACTTTTGAGACTCCAGAAAGGGCTAATCAGTAATTAACTGACATCACTCATGCAGGTCAGTGGTGTTTGTGACTTCTCCCACCTGGAAAATAAGGCAGAGCAGGGCAGTGAACAGCCCATCACCTGCTAGCATGAGTCAACACAAAGCCTGGGATCAGAACACTGTGGTCTGGAACTTCCTGCATCAGTCAAGGCTCAAAACATAACCTCTGGTGCAAACTCACATGCCTTCTTCCCTTTGCCTTAGTGGGGGACAGGGGTGAGCATCCTTACCTTGTTTGCTTGGATAAGGTGGAAGTTTTTCCCATGGACTCTGAAGCCATGCTCAAAATTTCTACACTCTTCCTCACTCCAGGCACAAAGCTCATCTGTAGTGGAAAGAAAGGGAATTGGAGGAGATGTGGATGTGGAGAATCTGGGAAGAGGGGTGGAATGTGAACAGGGGAGGTTCTGACCTCTGATAACTTTCACGTTGAACCGTAACCTCCTCAGTGCCTCTTCTGCATTGAAGTTGCATTTAACCAGCTCATACAAAGCCTGGAAAGGAGAAGAGAGTTACTCAAGGTGTGTACCTGAGCAGGAACCACAAACCAACCCACTCCCCAGCTCTTGTTTGCTCCAGAAAACTTATTTTTCCCTAGGAGCCACTTTGCAGCTAAACCTGGTGTAACCATAGCACAGATTATTCCACTTCTCCAGGCACCAAACTGCAAACCCCAGGACTGAGCAGATGCAGTTCTACCAGCAGCTCTGCAGATTATAGGGGTGCCTTTGTGTTCCTGCAGACTTCTTGAGAGAATCTGACCTGGCTAGCTTAGAGGCCACACAACAGCTCTGAAGTTTCTTAGCCAAATGTTTGATCTTCTGCTGGCTTCGTAGGAAAAAGAAGTAATAAAATCAGATGATGCTTTAGAGGATGGATCCAAAAGGATGTTCCTGCTGCAAGTTCTGGCTCAGAGAGCTTGGGATGCTGGGAGAATACAGACTGGATAGTACCCATTCTCTACTTGCTCAGTCTGTTACAAGCTTTGCACAGAGGATGGATCCCAAGTTCTGGCTCAGAGAGCTTGGGATGCTGGGAGAATACAGACTGGATAGCACCCATTCTCTACCTGCTTAGTCTGTTACAAGCTTTGCACAAACATCTATAACTGTGGTGGATGAAAAGCACTAAGCCAGACAGCCCTGTGGCCTGATCCCCTGCAGCCTTTTCCCAACAGGAAGGTGTACAGCAGCCAGCAGTGTGAATTCCCTTATCCATGAAGCAGGAGAAGAGGATCACTCAGTCAGAATCTCTAAAGGAACCTGCAAGAAGGCCCTGTGCTTACCTGCTCATTGTCCTTCACCATCTCTCCCTCTGGCAGGCTGCTGCTGGCCAGCTCGTCCCATCGCCGCTTCACCGCGCGGTACAGGAACTCTTCCACCTCTCTCTCAGGGAGCACGTTGGGGTCCCAGAGCAGCTGATCTTCATTCTCATAAGCTGACATTAAAAAAAAAAGCACTGGAGTAAGCTAATCAAACAGAGAGCTCTGTGGCTTTTGAGAAACTGTGTGTACATGCATGGAAGAGACAGGAGGAGGGAGGAAATCTCTGCTGGGTACACCAACCCGGAGCCAGAGATGCCAACCTGGGTTCTCCCCTCCCTGTTTTGGAGGCAGGTAAGTGGAATACACTTTACACCCCCTTTTAGAGCCCTAAGCACAAGGTTGGTTTTGCTCCTGCTTCTTCAGAGGGGTTGGTGGGTAAGGTTTGTGTTCCCATGTCCTCAGCCTGGTGTGATTCCTTAATCCTGGCAGCTAAAAGACTCTGGGGGGGGGTCTAAGGTGTCTTTTCCAGCACACAGGAAGCAAAAGAAGTGGGAGGTGAAGGCAGCTTTGAGTTACAACTCCAGCCTAGACTCCTAGACACAAAACTAAGCAGCAGCAAGGCTGTCCCAGCCTGGGATCACTTATAATGCTCCTCCAGGAGCTGCTCCACCCCACACAGAATAGCCAGAGCACATGCTATCACTAAGGGATTCTCCCCCCCTTTCAGCTTTCAAGGCTCTTAGTCCATGAGAACACAGCACACAACAGTGCAGAGGTGTTCCAGTAAAATAACAGCACACAGGAAAGCACAAAGAAAGACTCTGTAATTAAAAAATAAGCATAAATTCAGATTTTTTTCCATTTTGGATAAAGACATTAGCAGCCCCTGTACTTAAATGCTGAAGGAGCCAACACTTCTGCCCTGTACAGTCACTCAAATCAGGTCAGAGATGCAAGAGGCAGCAAAAGACCCCCACCAGGATCTGCTAATCAGTTGAATTTCACAGGGATGCAAGCATAGGGGTTAGGGAAAACACACACCAAATCTGTGCTCTGCAATAAAGGAGGCTGAGAGAGTAACAGTGAAAAGGTCTGAGAACGATGCTGGGTCAATCTGAAACAGCACCTTTCTCTCTTCTCTTTGCTCAGAGTCTGCTGTGATAAAGGAAGCAGGGAGGAAGGAGGTCATTTCTAAAGACAAGGAGGTCATTTCTAAAGAGGTGGCTTTCTGTTAGCCATCCTGCTCACAACCAAGCAGCTGGTCTATGTGCTGGTTATTAGGTGCAACCTGCAAGCCAAGGTGCCTGCACCCACCCCATCAAACTGGGAACAGCTCAGCTCCAGAGAGTTTCCAGAGAAGGAAAATATCTCTGTCTGCCACCTTCCTTAAGTAGCCAGAGCTTAAATGAGGGTATCTCTAGAAGGGAACTCCTCTGGCTACAGCTGAGACCCCCCCCTCTCCTCCTGCAAATCTGTTGCCCCAAGCCAGTTTTCCCTGCAGCTCTGTCACCAGCCCTACACAAACAGGACAGTTTAGCTCAGGGGTGGCTGTAAATTTTGGTGGCAGCACTGAGACAGATGAACCACATCCCATCAGACACCCAGCCCCTGAAGCAAACAAGACCCCCCCCCCCCCCCCAAAAAAAAAGCCTTACCTTTCTTACCATGCCTGTTTAAGTGGAGGATGGGAACACTGGCTTGGTACTGAGGTCCAACCATGATCTCCTGAAATATCACCAGAGGGATGTGGGTAAATTGGAAGGGAAAATGCTCCCCAAGAGGCACAGAGGTGTCCTTCATGATTTAGGGACTGTGACAGCACCAGGCTGATTTATACATCAGCAGCCCCCATTGCTTCTAGGGAAGGCTGAGTATTTTATAGGGTAACTAAAAGAGATTTACTACCAGCTGGATGATACTTTGGGGACCTCAGGCATTTACATAGTTTAATGTTAAAGATATATGACAAGCTGGAGATAAAGCAACCTAGAAGCTCTCCTGCAGCCTGCACAACCAGGATGAATTTGGAAGTGTGCTCCTTTCATGTGACAGTTTCCCCCCCCTTAGGGAATCCCACTGGGAATATTGTGCTGCATTTCACCTCTGCAGGACTAGAGGCTGCAGTTTTAATTTACCAAGGTGCTACAGCACTTTCTGTGTCTGAAGCAGAAGGGGATTTCAGAGACAGATTTCAAGATTGGATTCAAAAGGAGCAACCCTTCTTGTACTGGGGTACTACTTGGGACTTCCCCAAAACACAAGGTGCTGAGCAAAAGGAAAAAAGAAAGAAAACTCCTTGAGGAAATCTCACAGCACTTGAGTGTTGTGCTGCTTTCCTCAGACTCAGGGGCATTTTCCTGGCTCCCCTTCCCAATGTGGGCAGGTTGTTTACCTTCTTACACTCATTGGATGGGATGGAATCCTCTTCAGAGTCCTCAGCCATGGAGGAAGCACATGGAGATAAACAGGGCTCTTTGTCTTCATCAGCAAGGAAGTTGTTTGCTTTGTGGTAAAGGAAAAGATGGCTGGTTATAAAATTATCTTCCCCTCCTGTTGCTCTATGTTCCCTCTCCTTCCCTTCTTTCTGCCCTAAAGTAGCTCCCCAGAGACAACTTCCCCCCCTGTACTTGAATTTTCTCCTTTTACTTCAAAGAATTGGCACTTGCCATGCAGGGAGGGTGGTGAAAACCAACCTGGGGAGCTCAGATACCTTTGTTTTGCAGACTAGAAGAAGGAATAAGGCCACTTTATGCTGAGTCTCTCTCATACCCTTTGGTTTCCTGCATATTCTGGTATTTAGGAACTGCCACAGCCTCTCACTACTGAATTTATTCCCTTCTAGAGGTGTCTGTGAGATGGGGCACTGATCTTTCAGACTGCAGGGAGCAAAACAGCTCTCACATTCTCAGTGTTATCAGCAACAGCTCAAGATCATTCTCTCCCCCATCCACACCCTCTCATGTCCTCACTGATGCTCAGCAACACCACTGACACTCAGGTTTATTTGCAGCCCCCCCTAGAAGGGAAGCAGCCAAAGTGGGATCAGGAACCTGAGTGATAAAACAAACAGCTTCTTGCCCTGTTTTGCACATCCTATCTAAGCAAAACCCCAATGATTTAGGAATTAGGGACACATACAGCCAGGCTGGTTTGGGAATAGGTCTGATGCATCGTGGGATGTGACAGATGGAGTCAGGTCATCAGCTGAAGATTGGGTCTCCTCCTCTTCTTCCCCTGAAAGCAAATCCTTCGCTATTTGTTCCTTTTAACAACAACAAAAGAGTGAAAAATATGTTTAAATTAAAAAAAAAAAAAAAAAAAGCCACAGGGGAGTGTGGGGGGTGAGCTTAGAGTCAAGTATTTGGGGCCAAAGGTGGCCACATCCACAGGTCTCCCCTCCCACCCATAGCTTCTCCAAATAGAGATTCCTCCTCATGCTTCCCACCACCCCTGGATTACCTGCCCTAGAAGCAGTTGTGTGGCAAGAGCAGCTTCCTACAGAAGCCACAGAGAGAATGAGCAACTGGCCCTTTTTACAGAGCTCCTCCCAGAACAGGTATGTTAAAGATCCATGGAGGAAGTGGGGGGGGAAACCCTCCCCCCCAAACCTCAACAAAACCCCTCTTTCTATTGACTTAATCTAGAACAGGAGGAGCTGCAGCTTCAGCTGGGAGGAAACAAGCCTCCCCTGACTCTGCACAGAGCCACATCTATCTGTAAAGGCTCCCAGCCCAAGTTCCATAAAGAGTTTTTAACAGGGTTCTTTCTAAACCAGTTATCCTTTCTCCAGTCTCAAAGCTTTACTGGACCTGGCCTTCCCCAGAAGCAGGACAGGTCCCTTCCCCTGGCACTAGTTGAACCCCACTAGTTGCTTCCCAGGACACCAGAAGCAGGACAGGTCCCTTCCCCTGGCACTAGTTGAACCCCACTAGTTGGTTCCCAGGACACCAAGAAGCAGGACAGGTCCCTTCCTCTGGCACTAGTTGAACCCCACTAGTTGCTTCCCAGGACACCAGAAGCAGGACAGGTCCCTTCCCCTGGCACCAGTTGAACCCCACCTGAGAAGAGCCACCAGATTGGGTGCTCTAAACCAGCCCAGTAACCCTCAGCACAGGTTAACAGCACACAGGCAGGCAGAGAGCTGTGCTTACCTTATCCAGAGTCATATCTGGGAGGTTTGGAGTAATGTCATTGCTCTCACTGTCCTGCTCTGAGATGGGGTCAGATGCCTCATAGCCATAAAGGGCCAGCAGCTCCTCAAATGGCATTTCACTGCTCTGAGCAAGAGGAGGACAAAGCTTCATCAGGAATGGAACAACCACTGAGTACAACACGGGCTGCAGTGAACACAGAGATACCCAGTCAAGGCAGCTCTGCTCTTCTGGGGGCTCTGAAGCCCCTGGGGTAACGTTGTGCAATGAAGGAGGGGCAGTCTGTCAGGACCCTCCCCTACCCTGAACGTACAGACACAGGAACTTTCACCCCAAAGAAAAGACAGTCAAGGGTGTTTTTAAAATCTGGCTGGTTTTTATACCAGATTTCAGGCTGTGAAGAGATGGTAGACAGCAGAACTGTATTTATACCAAGGAGAGGAGCCTCAGCCTTGTGCCTGACCTGAAAACACAGCCTCTGTCAACCCAGAATGTTCCACTGAGGCCTTTGTGGGACCACCCAGAATCATAGAATCATAGAATGGTCTGGGTTGGAAAGGACCCCAAGGGTCACAGAGCTCCAACCCCCCTGCCACAGGCAGGGACACCAACCTCCAGGCCTGGAGCTACACAAGGTTGCCCAGGGCCCCAGCCAACCTGGCCTTGAGCACCCCCAGGGACAGGGCACCCACCCCCTCTCTGGGCAGCCTATTCCAGCCCCTCACCACTCTCTCTGCAAAGAACTTCCCCCTAATCTCTCCTCTAACCCTTCCCTCCTCCAGCTTCACTCCATCCCCCTTGTCCTGCCATTATCTCCCCTTTAACAAGCTGATTCCCCTCCTGTTCCTCTGCTCCCTCCAGGGACTGGGGGCTGCAATGAGGTCCCCCCACAGCCTTCTCTTCTCCAGGCTGACCCAGCCCAGCTCCCTCAGCCTCTCTTTGTAGGGCAGCTGCTCCAGCCCTCTGAGCATCCTCGTGGCTCCTCTGACCCCTCTCCAACAGCCCCACATCTCTCTTGTGTTGGGCCCCAGCTCTGGACACAGGACTCCAGCTGGGGGAGGGCAGAGCAGAGAGGGACAATCCCCTCCCTGTCCCTGCTGCCACCCCTCTGCTGATGGAGCCACATCACCTCAACTGTGTGGGTCCTCCTCTGTGTAAGAGATACACACTGACCAGCTGACAGCTCATCTTGGCAGAGGAAGTCTCCAGAATTTCCTGCTGTCACCTGCTGCCCAAACCATTCCTTCCTCCCCAAACACAAAGCCAAAGACCCATGGATGAGGGAGGGGGGGGACCTAAACACAGCACATCCCCAGCTGAGCACACGAATCAAGAGCTTCACACAAAGACCTTGGCTACCAGCACTGTAAAAGCAAAGAAGAAAACCCAGCAGGTAATTCCCCATCCCCTCTCTTGCTGCCATTACCTGAGAGGTGCCAAAATTCTTCTCCAGCTCTTCTAGAGACTTCTGCTTCTGAGCATCCTCCTCCTCCTCATCTTCCCTCTCTTCCCGCACGCCGTAGTTCTGGGAGAGGATCTCTGCCAGGTTCAGTCGATGATCAGCTGAGCCCATTGACACAACTGCAGGGATCAGAAGGTGTTAAAAGAGACCAGCACCACCAGATCTTCAGCTACAACAAAGCTTGGGACAACCCTGGCTAGAGTGTGCAACCATGATAAGCACAGGGGGGGAAGAGATGAGGGAGAAAGGAGAGGGGCTGGGGAACACAGCTGGGGAGTGTCCCTGTGAGGAGTGAATTGCAGAGCCTGGTTTTCCTGCTCATTCAAGTCCCACAGCTGATTGGAAGCTGAATCTGAAGGTTCTCCAAGCATTTGGTGCAGCCTTCCCTTTGCCTGAGGTATTTTTAGGGTTAATTACCCCCTGGACTAGGGGATAGTCCAGGTAGGAGGTAGGAAGCCAGGTAGGAGGCTTCTGGCATCTGTAAGAATTTCCTCCTCTGTCAAATGGCATGGGAATCACCTGAGAGGTTTGGAAGGAGAAGGGAACAGACAGGCTGATGCCAGGAACCTTGTTTCCTCTGCCCAACAGAAGGATGTTTAAGCTGTGGCTACCTGCTGCACTCTGAAGGCCAGGCTCTCCAGGACACAGGCTGTGGGCTGGGTAGGGCACCACCCTCGGGCTCTGCCTGCCAACCGAGGCCTTCAGGGAAAGAGAGGAGAAAAGCAAAGGCTGAGACACCCCTTCTTAAAAGACACAACACACCTCCAGGCAGGTAACCCCCCACCAGCAAGTGCAATTAATGTCATTTCCCAAGCAGAAGTTAATGAACAAATCACAGAAACTGCACTGTGCAAGAAGGGCTCTGGTTGAGCTTAGTTAGCAGCTCTTCCAGGGCTCCTCTCCTCCAGACCCATCCCCTTCCCCTCTGTCTCTAAATTCATGTTGAGGTGTTTCCATTTCCTCTTTATCTTCAGCACTCCACTAATTCTTTATCCTCTCAGCAGTTAGAAACCTCAGAGCCTTAGATTTTCCTGTCAAAAAGAAGGATTCTGCCCCTAAGCTGCTCTTCTAACTGCAGACATCATCCTTAGGAGCTGAGCCACTCTGCAGGGAGGCAAGAGGGTGGTGCCACAACATGTGGCTTCTCCCTGACACCTCACCCCATCCAAGGGGGCTCAGAGGGGTGAGGAGAGAAATTCAGGGCTGAGTAAGCAGTGAAGGAGCCTGGCAGGAGGGATGCAGGTGAGGTGGGAAAGGGGATGCAACAGGTAAGACACTGAGAACAGGCACCTGCTTTCTGGCATTCAGTGCTGGGTCAGAAGTTCAGGCAGCAGTATGGGCTGAGGCCTGGGAAACAACCCAGAACATCTGCTGCTCCTTGGGCATGGAAATGCTGTTCATCAAGTTCAGCCTGGGTAGGGAGCAAGCAGGTAATTAACTGATGCCTTTGGGTGACTGAGAGCATCTGACTGTGGAAGGAAACCACAGTGGCAGTCCCCCAGTCCCCACGACACCTCTTTAGCATCCTTCAGCCATTAATAACCTCAGCCCTGCACCATCACACCCTCAGCAGGAGCCAGGACACCTGCACTGTCTCAGTATGAGGCTCTTACAACCTACTTAGGAGAAAACAGTACAGCTTCACATCAAAACTCCCCCTCTAACAACAGAGGCACCACCAAAGCCAGCCCAGATTTTGGGGTCTCAGTCGGTGCCTCCAGGTACCAACACACACACTGTGAACAACTGAAGGAGGGGTTGCTTCCCAGGTGTAACTACCAGCAAGGTAACAGTTGGCCTGGAAAGCAGCAGCAGGACCAAGAGGGAAGGAGGGAAAAGATCTGTGAAGCAGCTCTGGGATTCTTGCTTCTTCCTCCCCCATGACCAGTGGAAAAGAGGCACATCTGCTCCAACTGGAGCACAAGCCATGTGCTGCTCTTCACCAGCCCTGAGCATCTGAGAAGCCTTCTGGAGAACTCCTCCAGCTGTGTGCACTTGGGAAAGGGAGGAGTTTATGGGATACTGAAAGAAGGGGACAGAAAGGATTTGGATGACCTCTGTTTTGAGGATGGTCATGCCAGGAAAGGGCTTTGTAACTTGGGAAAGCATCACCATCCCTGTGTTGGTCTTTGCTGGAACGTGCCCCAGTACAAACCCTTCTTGGGCAAATCCTTGCAAGCAAACCACCCTGGTGTCAGAAAAAGGATGAGGGTGAGGGCTGCACTTACTCCCTTCTAGTCCCAAGCAGCCTCCAGAACTTTCCTGAGACAAGGGTCTATGTCTGGCTTGCACCTCCTTCACATGGGGAGCGACAGGGAGCTGCACACACAGGGTTCTGAAACTGTTAGCAGAGGATGGGCCAGCTGGAAAAGATGTCAAGAATACATCAGGAATGCTGGGATCTTCTCTTCATGATCAGGTGTTGAAGAGCAACAGTATGATGGGATGGAAAGTCAGTAACTAACCAGTTTATCTACCCAAGTGGGAAGTGCTGCGAGCTGGAGTCGCTGGGAGGTAACCAGCACTGCTGTGGTGGGGCTGAGGAAAGAAGGAACCAGGGAGAGACAAAGCAAACAGCACATTCCACACCCAAAACATGGGTGAAACTCAATGATCCCTCTGGTTCTTCACAGCTCCAGAAGCCCAGGGCAAGCTCAAAGCCAAAGGAGCAGGGGAGAAGGGCAGGTCTGGCTTAAACATGTTAAGTGATGGTGGCTGCTGGCAGGTGATGTAGCTGTCAAGGTGAGGTAGCTGTGGGTGTGACACTTCAAATCCTGACAGGCAGAAATACAACAGCTTTACAGCCATCAGGAAGACAGCAGCAACACCAAGACACTACCAGGCATTTCCAAATCAAGAACAAGCCTTGCCCAGGGCATGGATGCTCCTGTTGCTGGTGACAGTTTGGGTCACCAGGAAGGTGACAGTGGTGAACTCCCATTTATTCTGAGAGCACTGGAAAAATGACTCCTACATCCACAGACCATTTCAAGGGGGTGGAGGGGGGCTAAACTCCTTCAATCTCACTTTTAGGCTTCCCAGCAGTTGGTTTCCTCCTGCTCCTTCTCTCAGGCACCAGAAAACTTCCCTCTCAGTAGTTACACACAGGTTGGCCAGTTACTCATCCCCTCCTCCCACCTCTGTGTTTTCAGATGACTCCAGCACTCACCCCTTAACTCTGGCCTCAAGTTGCTGAGCAGAGGGATCAAAGCAACAGCCATGTGTTAGAAAACACAGGCAGTGGAAGGGCCTGAGCTCTCTGCACTGCCAAAGCCATTGCCCAGCAGATTGTTTCTCCAGAGAACTACCAGAGGAAACCAGGCTGAAGCCACCAAGTGAGGAAAAAGAGGGGAGGTTTCCCTTTCCAGCAGGAACTAACATGGTTTCCAGAGCTAGTCTGACACTTATTTCAGAGTCAGTGAGAGAGGCATTCCTTGCCCCTCTGCCTTGTCCATACCATATGGACACAGGTCTTCTGCTTGCTCCAAACTCCAGCTGTTACCAGAGGGAAGAGGTATGGATGGAAATGGACCTGAAAAGGGCAAAACTGAGAGCAAAAACCAAGCCCTGTTGTCAAGCAGCACCCTGAGATCCTGTGATGGAGCAGCCAGCTGCTTTGATGTCTTTCCAGAGCCCTTTTCCCATGTTGTGATTGCCACAGGAATCCCAGGATGGAAGCAAGGGGGGGGATGTGCGACAACAACCATCCCAACAGGATGGGATACTTCAAGGATGATGCCTCAAGACCCACTAGAGAAGAGCATCACCACCCCTAAGCATGGTGGGGTGATGGCAGTAATGTTTCTGTACACCCCATCGAGGTGAGCACAGCGTGGCAACAGGAGAGGAAGCTGAACCATCCTGACAGGGCATCAGAACACCAGCCCCACTCACCCACCCTCTCCCTCAGCAGGATGGTTCTCCCAGTCCCAGCCACCCCACCAAACCAGCCCTGCTGCCTTCCCCAGCCCTCTGCCATACCCACTTTCTGTGTTCTCTGGGTGCTCAGGCCCTGTCACCTACCTCCATCCTCTGCAAGCCCTTTCCCAGCCGCTCCATCTCCCTCC
>VZTU01029488.1:159364-246740 GCA_013400835.1 Zapornia atra | reverse complement strand
AGTTTAAAAAAAAAAACCAACCATCTAAAAGATGCACAGCAATGGAGGGGGAGAGTGGGGAATGCTCTTTTTAGCTTTAGGGTAATCATATCAACAAATGCTTTATCAGAAAAGGACAAAAACCACAATTAGGAGAAAGAATGGAGTTGTTTTCCAAAGTTACGATTGGAAAGATTTTCAAGATCTGGAAAGTCTCAGAATTGCTCATAGGCATCTGGTTCTTGGTGCAATCACAAAGACATCTCTGTGACATCTAAAGTAGATGAGTTGAAAGAGGAATGTGCTCTTGCTAATCAGATACATCTTGACTCATTTCAGACAGGTACATCGTCTACTTTTTTTTTTTCCTACTTTGTTCTTAAGTCTGTGCCTTACATGACTGTAGAAGGAAGGAAACACACTTAACAGGCACTTTTCTTTGGTTATTCTCTTGGTTTTATGAGATTGCTGCTGTCAGCATAGAACACACTATAGTGGATAAAAAATAAAAACCCTACAGCCCATTCCCTAATTAGAAAGCAAACCCAACCCAAACAAAAACATAAAACCAAAACCAACCCTTCAGAAGTCATGTGGGAGGAAACAAAAGGAGACCCAGGAACCCCTGCTAATCATTTAGAGGGGATGGCATACGGCTTACATATCGTCATGAAAATCTGATTTTTTTTCAGCTTCTCAACAAAACTGGAAAATTAAGAATTGACAGCACAGGGAGAGGAATAGATGATGGAAAATGTTTGAATTAAAACAAAATGGTAAAAAATGAGGGGTTTTTCTTCATCAAAAACGAAAACCTGACTGTGTTTTTGTGTCAGTTGAAATAATATGTTTGTGGGTTCAAGATAGAGTGTATTGTACTTTAGTGATAAAGCAGGCTAAGAACCTACACTCAGCCACTGCTTCTGGGCTAACGGTAATTTGCTGAATGGTGGCAATTCCCTTTTTTGATCATATGACTCTATATTCAAAGAGCAGTGCTTAGTAGCTGTTGCCCCTACAAAATAAAGAAATAAAAGCTGCCTGGTTCCCAGTCATAAGGTCACTCTTCCCAGAAGTATCAATTGCAACACAGGCATTGACTGAATTGAATTTTTGTTTTTAACTAGGAACTGTTATGTCTGTCTTCCAGTTGTGATCTGTGGATGGATCTGTTTTAGTTTATATTTAAATGGTTGTATTTTCCAAAAGAGGTAGCAGTTAAAACCTCCAGAGGGGGCTTACATTTAAAATTGCATATGATGAATGCCTCTTTGAAGTTGTCCTGCACTGTTCTTAGTATTTTAGATAATCACTGGTTCTTCTTTGCTTCGCAACAGGGATATTCATTGTCAGTATGCCTTTGGAATACAATGTGTTACTAAATGCAAGCAGTCCCACTCTACTGGTGAAGCCAGTGGGACGTAAAAATTTTGCTTTTGTCGATGGCCTAGATCCCTACACCCTGTATGAGATAAGAATACAAGCATGCCAGAATGGTAAGAAGATTTTAAGAGACTCGTGTCTGTGACTGGAAAGGAATGGAGATTTTCCAGATAGACTCAACTCAGCAAAACAGATAAAATCTTATTCCTACATTGGAGTCTAATGTTTACCTAGTAAGAAAGAAAGCCTAGCACTGAATGAAACATTAAATATTTCTCCATGCTATATCATTAATATTTTAAATGGAGATTTAAAAAATGTATTTTAGGAATATGTGCTATTTTATTAAAAGCTCTTCCCAAATAGCTTAACCATTTTTTGAAAATGTGCCTACAGAAGCAAATCAGTCCTATAAGTGTTCACCAACAAGAAGCAGTAATCATAAAGACAGAAGTGCCCTAATATTACAAAATTCCTTGACTTGAGTGGAAATTTTCAAAGTCCTATTGACATAAATCTTTCTAAAATGAAACTTTGGCTACAATTCTCACTTGCATTGGTGAAAATTGGTAGTTCATCAGTGGAACTGCAGTAGTTTGAGTATTTAATAATGAAATGAGGTTAAATGAAATGAGAAACTCCTTCACTTGACATTAGTTTGCTCTTACTGCATTTTTGTGGACGAAGAAGTTGTTATCACTAACCAGACTTCTGGGCTTGTAGGTGGCTGTGGAGTGGGTGGTCAAACATATTCAAGAACTGCTGAAGCACCTCCGAGAGAACTGAACCCACCTATCGTTAAAGCAATGGGATCTGCGCTCATCGAAGTGAAATGGGCACCACCTAAGAAACCAAATGGCATCATTACTAACTACTTTATTCACAGGTAAATGTTTTTCTCACCTCAAGTCTTATTGAATTGTTAATTTCTTTATTCCTTTCTATACTAGGAGGAACATGCAGAATTATACAGTAATATATATATACACACACATCCTACCTTTCAAATGCTAAGATAAGATGCTGATCTATGGATGGACAAGCTGGGAATAAGAGCTGAGACAAAAATTGTCTTTCTGATCTACAAATGACAAAAACCAAAATATACTCTTAAAAATTCAAAAGGGCGAACAAAAATTGTAAGATAGATAATCACACTGCGTTTGCCCATAACACTAGGTACTTTCTTCAGTACTCTCTGATAGACAATTGAGAATTTTGGAATGGAAACAGCATTCCTGAGATTTATCTAAGTTCCTAATACCAAGCAATTTTTACAAGATAAATCGTGTTCCTGTTTTTAAGTAAATAATCTGGAGTGTGATTATAGTGCATCTCTTCATGTTCCTTGGTGTTTGTGTTCATCTGGCCTGTCTAGGTGGTTGACTGACACATCCTTACTCCCTATGAGGAGCTTCATAAGCTCTGTGTGAGGCTTTTTCTATATAGATATCTGTGTTTAGGAAAGTATCGATGTAGCAGAGCACTGATGTCTGCTGTGCCCATTGACCCTTTTTTTATAAGCTCACGGAAGTGACTTTCTTGAATAGCTTCAGAAAGTCAGAGAATATAAAACTCAAGCCATGTATTGGATGGAGATAAATTTAAACTCAGAAGTTCCTGGTTTTCCCAACTCTAAATATGTGAAGCAAACACATGCTGGGCTGAAACTAGCCTCTCACAAAGATTTTGGAATATTTTATTATATTAGAGCTGTGACTGAGAAGACAGGGAATTGAATTACCTTTTGGAATCAGCAGTGATAATTTATATAAATTCACTTTTGCCTTAAACACATTAATAGTCTCTAAAATATCCTGCTCTCTTGAAATATCCTTTTGTTTGCCTTTTTTTTTGTCTGATCAAAAAAACACAAGTCCCTCCTCTGTATAAAGAGGAATAAAGTGTATGTTATAGCCCAAGACATGTCTTCACTCTGTTGGTTTTGTAAATAAAGCTGATGATTACTGCTGCTATTCCATGGCAGCCATAGAAAGGGAAAACAGGAAATATAATGCAGAAAGCCTGCTTCAGTGAAAAATACTGTAAATTGAATTTGACAGCATTTGATGGCATTTGATTATTCTAGTCACAGCCAAACAATGATATAAAGAGTAATATGAAACAGAATGTGTTACTGCCTAGCAGACTCAAAAGCAATAAACCTTCCTCCAATGTGACACAATCACTTCACAATCATAATTGTAGCCTGTTTGATACCTCTGAGTACAGCAGAAGGGCACTGACTGACATAGATACATTTTGTTTTTTATTTAAAGTGAAATGAAAATGGCGCACTGGGGCTCCAGATACAATCGTTATATTCACCTACATAGGCATGAATCACTTGGCAGTTATTTCAGCTGAAGTTTAAATGTGCTTAGACAACAACAATATCAAATCTTTCTCAGATAGCTGCAAAAAATCAGAAATGGGATGTAAGCACATAGTTCTTTCTCATTTTGTAGCCACACATAGCCGTATGTTGTTATAGCAGCAAGACTGCAGTATTTCTATGGGAGGTTATGGCATGTAATTTCTTCTTCATCATGTGTCTCTTCTTTACTGCATCACCACAAAAATAAATTCATTTAACTCAAAACCTGGAATGCTTGGGGACATAGTGTGTGTGCAAATCTTTGCATTAAAATGGCAGGAGTCACGCTTTCCTCTAGAATTGTAAAAGCACTTGCAAATTTGCAGCCATTTTGTTAGAAAACAAAACAAAACAATGTAATCTTTGTTTATGATAAAGGAGATGGTGAAATTTTATTTTTGATTCTAAACACAGATCTGAGGCTTTTAAACTTTTCTAGCAAGGACCACAACTTAGGAGAAATTGCGAATGAGAAAAGATCTGGTTCATGAGACAATCACCCAATCTGCTTCTCTTCCCATTCATCATTACATAACATCCCTATGACAACCACAGAAATTGCTAGTCTGGAAAAATAATATTATGGAAATAGGTGCTGTATTTCTTGCTGTATTTTAATAAGATATAGGTCACATCAGCTAATGGAACTGCTCTCTGCTGACCACCAGCATGCATTGTGCAGGATGCACATGTGATGACTCTTAAAGAAATATTGCCTGCAAAATTATAAGTATTTTGGTTCATATCATGCTTAAGGGGGTCTCTGAATTTCTGTCAAAATGTCCATACCATGTTCAGTAAGATTATATTTTTTTAGTGTATGTATGTGAGATTGTAACGTCGCTCTCATTAGCTGAGCAATCCTGATGGTGAAAATGTAGCAGAAAAATCAACAGGCAATTTAAGACAGAGGACATGTCTCAGTAGCTGTTGACTGTTGTGACTTGCAGTGTTAGGAGCTTCTAGACTGACTTTTTATGATTAATTCATTGTTTATCTTATACCCTTAACTATGAGCTGCACCAAAGACAGCTTCCAAGGCACATACATTAGTAGACAGTTTGATATAAGAATCTTTATGGATGGGTATGTTGTTGAGTGAAAGAACTCCTGAAGGGTTTTATCAAAACTTGTTTAAAAAAAAAAAAAAAGGAAAGAAAAATGCACAAGCTACATTAGTATAGATTTGTTGAATAAAAATGGTAAGTGAGGCTGCTTTGTTTAATTGGACACAAAACTGTAGGGGGGGGAGCATTGCTGATGTGGCATTATTCCCCCACATGTAACAGTGTGATTCCCCAGTCATTTGAATTTTACCCCGGGACTTCTCAGTGTTTCTAGAAATAACTCACTACCACTCTGTAAGCAAAACAGCAGGCACTGCTAAAATATGTACTTTTGTTGCATGGTGAAAGGTAAACATGTGAAGAATAATTCTGGGTTGA
The DNA here is from genome assembly GCA_013400835.1 of Zapornia atra. Classification (NCBI taxonomy): domain Eukaryota; kingdom Metazoa; phylum Chordata; class Aves; order Gruiformes; family Rallidae; genus Zapornia; species Zapornia atra. The sequence continues at coordinate 241,556 of VZTU01029488.1, read as the reverse complement.
CCTGCAAGACCTCAGGGACTCACGGAGTCTCCTGACACATAAGAAAGCTGAGGGGTGAGTGTTGCAGTTAGTGTTGCTGCAGTCCTCTGCATACAGCTCTACAGCTGCATACAGCTTCTGTCTCTCTGAAAGAAGATTATATTCTCCTCTTTATGTCATCCGGCTCGGATTGGCAGTGGGGCAGGGAGAATTTGTCCTTATAAAAATAACTGTATCTGAGCATCTTTAAAATGAATGTAAGCAGCAAATCAGACTATACTATGCAGATTAAGAGAGAGCTTCCAGCTCTTGGAAATGTTATTCTCCTTTGCAGCTCATTGTACATAAGAAACACTTCCAGTTAAATGAGCAGTTGAATCTTAAATCTTAAGACGATTGAAATGATTACAGACTGTTCAACCACTTCTGTTCAAAGTTTATTCATACATGAAGATATTCTAGGTTTTAGCACTACAGATGGAACCATTTACCTAACCATAAGTTTCATTCATTAAATATTCAGCAGTAATAAGATCTAAATACTTAACCACAGTACATTGTACAGCTTTGCTTGTGGATGAGCTTGCAGTTGGTGGCATATTTGATCTTTCAGCATGAAAAAAACTGTTTATCACAGAGTTTTGAAAATATATAAAACAGAAATTTGCGTGTTCATTTCAGTGCCATACTGCTTGGCCAGACAAGACATATTAAATGTGATTTTATGGCACTAAAATCGACTCATTTTTCACTTATCTACATATATTTTTAAGCATGTTTTTGATTACACAGGGAAAGACTATATTTTCAAGTGCGGAAGAAAGAGATAGTGATTCACCTTTCAGAACTGCATTAAGTCAATGAACAGCATAGAAGGGAGAGTTCTGCATAAAGTTTAATTTGCCGTTACAATAGAGCATATGAGGTGTATAGCTGGTGGAATTTTGGGGTCAGAGTGAAATGTTGTACCCCAATTCCTCCAGACATTCAGTTGCAAGAGAGAGAATTGCTAGGGAATCCTTCCTGCCTGTTCTGCCTGCAATTTCTCACCCAGTTCTGCCAACCAATTCTCAGTATCAACACATCTTATAATTTGCCACTTTCTCTACTATACCTCAAAGCTCTTCTTTTTTTTTTTTTTTTTAAATTACATTTCAACCCATTTAAACTAAACAGTGTCCATATAGCCCACTTATTTCAGAGTTTAGCAACAATTCTTTAGCTTCATGTAAGAAAAGAATGTATACATGCATGCCTTATATATGCATACAAGCAAAGGATGAATAAACAGCAGTGTACACACATATATTCGTTATACTCTGCATATTTGCCTGTAAATACCTGGGTATATATTATTGCAAGCAGCTAAGATTATCAGTTTTAAAAAACTGTTGTGGTTTGTATTTTTAAAGTAATTTCTGGGGTTGATCTAACAAAATAAAGTCCAACAGAACTCTGTGAAATACAGATTTTCTCTTGCCAAAGAAATGTTCTTCAGTTTCATTGTGTGTGTAGTGGTGATGACACTGAGTAGTCAGACAAACCAATTTTACTTCTGAAAATTTGCCCTACTTGCAATAAAAGTGGCAGATAATGTAATTTGGGGTTTTTTTGTTGTTGGCATGGAGGGTGAAAGTGCTTTTATGTTCTGAAAAGGCCAAGGTTCCTGTGAAGAGTAGGGGGAATACTTAAATTCATGTGCAGTACAGCACAACCGTCACTGAGATTTATCGCAGTGTTTAAATGTAACCAACTTAATTTCACACAAACATTTTTATGCCAAGTGAAAGAATTGATTTGATAACTCTGTTTTGAAGATGAGTGCCTGCCTTCTTACGACTGTTGTAAATTATATACTAGAAGGGGCCACATTAGAAAGGGGCTGAGGATCATTGGTTATCTCCTCCAATACTAAGAATGCCAGATCCTACACAAGCAGATTTGTAGTCAGAATTCTATATACACCTGTACACATGTGTGTTGTGTCTCTGTACATAGACATATTCATGTACAAAAATTAAAATCCATTGTACCAACAGCCTATACAGTAAATTGTCTTCATGTATCTTAAGTTTGCATTTTAAAGCAAAAAAAATTTTAAAAATATGTAGGCTATTACAGTAAGCACTACTTGTGATATTTTAATGACTTTTTGTGGTGGAGCTGCAAATTCTGCTAAGTTTATGCACAAGGGACTACTTATTCCATTCACAAGTACAAAGGGGATATTTATTATGAGTAAACCAGAATTTAAAAGCACGTGGCTTTGTTTTTGAGGGCACAATAGAATATTTATCCCTTGTTTGCCAGATAACATTTAAAATTTCAGATTCTGAATTCTGAACATCTCATATCAGATGTGTTCTATCCTAAAAAGACAATATGCTGTTCTATTGCTACTCTGCTTCTATGGACTGTGACAGCACACATTTGGCATGCTTTATAATATTCTTATAGATAAAAGAGAATAACTAAATGATTGCCTCAAAAATCTCTTCTTCATTACTCAGCACAAGTTCAGAGAAATATTTTTAAGATGCAAAGATAGGCAGTTCATTGTGTGTGTATGTAATGTGTAGGTACAGGTTGAATTTAGAACTTCAGAACTTACTACCTTGGGACTGTTAAAGTTATTTTCAATTTTAAACACATTGCCTTTGATCTAATTTCAGGCGTCCTGTGGGCAGGCAAGAAGAGCTGCTTTTGTTCATCTGGGCTGAAGGAGCTTTGGAATTTATTGATGCCTCCGATGCTCTACAACCTTTTACTCTCTATGAATACCGTGTCAGAGCTCAAAATGCTGTGGGGTCAGTGGACAGCCTGTGGGCTTCAACCCAAACTCTGGAGGCTTCCCCATGGGGCATGGGAGCACCTTGGGCACAAGCAACAAGTCCATACTCAGTGCAGTTGAACTGGACTCAGCCTGTCTCTCCCAATGGTGTTATATCTCTGTATCGAGTGGTATACCAAGAAAAAAGCAGTGATCCAACATTTAGCGTCCCAGCAGTTACAGCACTCACCGTAATGGTAAGAACTGGACCACAAAACCTGTCTTAAGTTGTTTTTACTCTGCTTTGATCTCTGTTGTATTTTACAGTCTCATTTAAGAGAAGTGAGGTTTCCAATTTCCAGTAGTTTTGTTGGTTTAAATTTCATGTTTGGTCCAATGCAGACTGAAACTTTTCACATTAATATCCAATTATTGGTAGAGGCAAGTAGATTACTTGAAAGCATAGATGGGTCGTATCTGCACATGCACCTAACCATCAACTATGCTCTGAAAATACTGTCCTGACCTTTTTGTCTGACTGTAGAAAAAGTTTCACAGGATCTGCACAATGAACAATAAAATCAGTCGTCCTTGTATATTATTCTAGCTTTGCAACTCAGTTAGAATCACAAAGTCAGTGAATTAATTTGTAATTACATACTTCCTATTTGCAACATATTCACAGAATTCATAGAATTGTAGGGATTACAAGGGACCTCAAGAGATCATCAAGTCCAACCCCCCTGCCAGGGCAGGTTCCTTAGGACAGAAAATTCATCAGTAATAAAGGCAGATCTACTTTCACTTTCATTTCATGTACTCACATTAGAATGTCGCTTCACATTGCTAACATGTTTTTCCCTTAAAGGGACTTTCCAAACATGAATGTTTGTAAATATCATGTTTCTATTTAAAATGTGGAGGGTCAGATGCAGGAAAGAGCAGGTTGTTTTGTGGATTGACTAACAGCATTATGTAAATCATTGACAGAAGTAGTTATCGTTTTGTGTAGTTACCACTGCTCCTCCCACCCATATATTACATTCTTTTTATAGAAATACAGCTTATAGATAGTTTAACTGAACTGCTATATATTAGGATAACTGCTGTCCTGGAACTAAGTTTTAGAAAAAGTTTAAGGAGGTTGTAATAAAGTTGAATTTCCTCAGCAGTGGCACCTCAATTTCACAAACTTAAAACTTTCCCTAAATTGTATTCCTGTGCCATGCTTGTGTTTAATAACAGCAGAAATCCCCTAAATTCTTAATTACCCCGATTGTAAAATATCTGATTGATATTCCAGTATAGAATCCTAAAGAGCTTTCTCTGGAATACCCTATAGTAATCTTTAAGTAACTTCCTTAGGCAAATCTTGACGTGACAAAGTGGGAGATGTTTCTGGCTCAGTCATCTTACATACCCTTGTGATCATATGGTTCCAAAGCAGTTTTGTGTCTATCTTCCTGGAAGCCTAAAAGGATTAAGTTTGTAATAGATCTTTTTCCGAAAAAGAAAACAGGTCCTGAACTGAATGGTTGGAACATATACCTTTGGCTTCTTAAATAGTTGCATTCCCATTGTACAGTATGTTGTTTTAAAAACTAGATTGGAATTTTGAAGTTATCAAAATTCAGTAGGATTTTGGTACTTACCTCCCTTAATTTGCTTGAAAAAAAAAATAATCACAATCGTAATTGCAATGGAACATCTAAGATTTCAAAACCAGCAAAGTGACAGGGCTTCTCATAATACTCTGCTACGGCAGCATGCAATGTGTTGCTGAGCATTGGAATTGACCTGGCCAGTCATGCATTGCAATGTCTTCTAAGCATGCCAACAACAACAGAAAATGTCCAAGATGGTTGTATTGTGGGTAATAAAACCTACCAAAATGGCCTTTTAAATAATGTTGCCACAGTGTGTTTCTTTAACAGCATCAGCTAAAAGCCTTTCAAATTAACAAGCTATTATTTACTGAATTAGTATTTTCCTGGCTCCAAAATCCTTTATTTTCCCCAAACACTATCCTGAATCAAAATTACATTCTAGCAGCATATGTATGGCTGTTCTACTAGTGTTGCAGGGAAGCTGACTCGCATGTTTTTTTCTACTGTCTTTTGTCGTAAACATTTACTGATTATTAATTATGCTATCCTTTTTATTTTTAAATAGTATACTACCCTTTGAAGAGAAGCCTTTTTGCACAGCCCTTCCATCAGTGGCAGTCACTTTAAGCTGTTGCAACTGCATTGAGTTGTTGCTGATTTATACCAAGGAGCTGAGATCTGAATCCTACCTCTTCTGAATATAGCAGAACAGCTAAAGCTTTGAATCAAAGTTATTGACATAAAGTCTTGTTATCAAAGATATCTTCAGGAGGTCAGGTCAATTATCTCAGTAGGCAAAAACCTGGACACTAACTTTCAAAGTTATAACACCTTAAAAATAGAATTTTATCATTAAATTGCTGATATACCCTTAACTGTAGATTTGTGAATGAGACACTTTAATTAAAATGTAATTTTATTGAAGGAACTAGCATTCCAATGATTAAACTTCTGCCCCTTTAAAATATAGCTTTCAGGGGTACTAGGCTAAATCATTTAATCTCCTAAAGCATCTCTATTGGAGCTCCCTCATGGGATAAACCATTAGTCATTCTCTCACACAAGCTTCCATTTTACAAGCAAGACTTAAAGTATTAAGCGAGCAATGAGTTCGGTCCTTTATTTGATCTGTTAGACTCCATTCTTATCCCATTAGATTATTCCAGAAAAAAAAAGCAGTGCTGGAATCACAGTAGCCGATACCACCCTCACTCTTCTCAGTTGCACCCTGCTTGTCTGGCACAGGATGCGAAGCTTGACCAAGACCTAAAGTAGAAACACCATTCTTGCAATGCTGCAGGACACAAGTTAAGCTCTTGCTAATGCCCCTGCAGACTGTTCTAATTTGTCAGCTTCATTTCCATCCATTTCTAGAGCCAAATGAGAAGCATCTTCCACGTTTTCAAACCATTTGACAGACTTATCCTCTCTACCTCCTCAAAATGCAGCTTTTTACTCTCCAATTGAGGTTCATTAAGCTGTATTTGAATTAATGTGTCAAAGGTATGTCTGTCTGGTACCTTTACCTAGGTAACATAGAGGTTATTGCTGACCTCTTAAAATTGTACACTGCCTATGAAAATATAAATAAGAGCACAGTTCTGAGAGCAAAAGTTGCTGCCACTCAAAAGAAAAGCTCTCCCCTGCATCATTAGAAGCAAGTGAAGTACACATGAGCCATTTTTGATGCTTCACAGTTGAAGAGCAGTGTCACCCATTTCCCTAGCTTGTTTGGCCAGGAGTGTAGTGACAGATGTTAGGTGACAGCAAGTTAAACTGACATTCTGGTTTATTTGCAGAACAAAGTCAAGTCAAGACTAGTTACAGCAGTACAAGTGTCTCTTGTGATGTCTTCCCAGTTCATTTTAACCCTCTAGCGCAAGAATGGTATTTAGTGTTTTATTGACAGCATTAACGTGAGACAGATGTGTTTATAGAGGAATAGACTGACAGTATGTTCTCATTTACAGAAATCTGCATAAAGTGTCTAGATTGTCAAAGCAAGCTTCTCACTCTTGTGAACTTAGGGCTTAAGGTTGTGAACATAGGACCCAGAGCTGATTTCATTATGAAGCCAGTACCTGCCAAATGGCATCAAAGCTTCACAGCTCTTTACTTTTATTCCAAACGTTGCTGTTAGGTAAAACTGTGGGTAAGTTTGGACTTGTCCTTGATAAGATGTTTTGTGGGTATCTAATGCTGTTTCTCCCATGATATCAAGTATTTGGTTGTTTATCATGAGCAGAAGAAGATGAGGAAAAATGTAAAACTATATAGCTGTGCTCAGAGAAGGAAAAGCACACAGAGTTGAGGGTTATAAAGAAAAATTCTGCCTGCTACGGGCAGTGTCACCACCCGCCCCCCATTATTATTATTTAGATTTAAGCTCTCTATGTGTCAAATCCACCACAGCAGAGTGTAACTAAAAGTACAGTGTGCTTGTTACAGTATGGAAAAGATAGGTGTAGGCATCAGAGGCCTTATTCCTGGGAAAGTCCTATACCTGTGCCTACCTAGAAGCACAGGTCTACTCACAATGTGGTTTTCAGTATGAGGCACTCAGGCCAAATTTACCCTACAGGGCTTTTTTGGCATAGCTATGTTAGCTTGGAGTGTAAAAAATTAACACGTCTCAGCTGTTATCACTGCCTCAGCAAAGCCTCTGGTTTGGATGCAGCTATGCTAGCAGTTGAGAACATATGTTGGCTTACCTTACATTATTTGGGGAGATGGTATATAACTACACTGGCCAAGCTCCTCTTGGCAGGCACTACACCTGTGGTAGGGAAATCTGTAGACATATTGCCCAATAGCAATAATAATACAGACTTTGGTAGGAGGGTGAGGCTTTGGTTTGCATGGTTATGCTGTTATAACCAGACAGTAATTTGTATACCAAATATATAACCAGAGTAAAAATAATAAATGAAGTCTACTTGCTGAAAAATTCCATTTAAAATATACTACATTAGAAATTATTTTAAGTGGCCAGTACTGCCATTACATGCTCTTGCTACACAGGATTTCACAGATACCTGGAATCTTGCATTCAGTGTTAGTTCCTTTCTGTTTGTCACATTCAGAAATACTTAACATATCCGTGCGTGAGCTTTCATTCCTGTTTCCTCATACAGATGAGTGAACTTTTGGCTTTAGAGATGTGATACCACGCAGTGATTAACTTCCTGGTACATAACGTTAGTCAGTAACGCAGCATGCAGGACCATACACAGCAACTTCCTTATAGAAGAAGGAATTTAGATAATAGTTAAAAGAATAAGGGAAAAAAACTTTCCAGAGAGATGATGCAGTGAAGCTTTTTGTTCATGCCTATTCCTGATGCCTAGGAAATGGACTCTAAGAAAACAAGCAGAGAGTGAATGGAGGAATCCCTGCACGTGCCATAAATTCAGAAGATGGGCTACTTAGCAAAGAATGAAAGCTGTAAACGGCAGTGGAGGGCAAAAGTTAATTAGGCTACTGTGCTGCCATTAGTGAGTGGAAAGTAGCCACAACCAGAAACAAGATGGCTGCTCAGCAGTGCTCTAATGCAGCCAAAAGATCATATCCTTAGCTCTGCAAGGGCTTATGGGTTAGGGGGAAATCATACACAGATGACTAATTTTTTTATGGTTCACAGCCGATCAAAGTGAAATTCAGCAGCTGTTCAGGACAAGTGACCACTCTAACGGCTGTAATATAACCTGCTAAATAGAGAGGGAATTGCACGAGAGCAAGAGGTTAGCTGTGATTATCGGCAGGTGAGTGCTTTATTGAAGTTGAAAGACCATTAACATTGATGGAGTAATTATTTCAACTTGAAAGTAATTACCTTGATGGGTGATAACTTCTCCAGTGTTCCCGGATTTGATTGGACCAAACAATTGTGAATTCTTGAAGCCTAGAAAAATATTACAACAATACTGCAATGTTTAAATTACTGAAACCACTGTTAGAGTATTTTAATTATGCCTAACAGTGAAAAGATTTTAACTTACAACAACTGGTGACCTCTCATGTATAGAGACATTTGCTTTCTAATTCCAAGGAAATGACCCACACCTACTACGTGTGTGCTATATATGATGGGTTTGCAAATGAATCATTTGATTTAAATGCAGTTTTTAAGATTCAAAGCCTCGTTAGCACAGTTTCAGGAAGGGCTTGTACTGGAATTGCTGTAATAGTTTTATTTGCCAGGAAAGCCCAATAATATAAAATGCTTCCTGTGTTTTAATCTCTAGACCTGTTAAGCTCACACAGGATGAGTACAGGACAAGTGCTTCTTCACATTGAAGGCTGGGAAAAAAAAAAGTGTGAGGCAATCTGTGTCTCACAGACTCTGTTGTTTCCATGCTGCTGCAGAATATGCTGGGTTTGGCACTACAGCTCTGTTTAAATACGCATTTGGATTGGCAATACGATGCCCCTCCAGAAACTGATTAAGTGCTTCAGTAAACCCCACCTATCAAGACAGACATGTAGAATTGCCTAATTAGTGCAGAAAGGAGGAAATGGATTGTTGTGCAACTTTGATGATTTTGAAGTACTGTGGATAAAAACAATGAGAGAGAGAAAACGAGAGGCTTCTGCTCTTCTGTTTATACCATCCTTGCTGTAACCAAGGCCACTTCAGCGTCTCCTGGATGCTCTCAAGTAGCCACAGAAACATAGCTTTAGACCCCGCTGGAACCCTGCCAAGAATAAGAGTCCTTATGAGTTAGGATGCAGGGTAGCTGGGAAAGGTTTATCTGGTGTCTGTGAGGTCTTAATATGTTGTCAGGCAACTGGTGATTTGAATTAGTGAGGGTTACAGCAAAGGAGTTTATTTCATTACATTTTTTTTCTTGAATAGTTTCTCCTTAATTCAGTGTGCAACATGAAGTTAACATAACTTTGCCCTTCACTAAATTTTTGGACCAGAAGTAGAAAGATGATAGGGTTATGTCTGACCATGCCTAATCGCACGCCCTAGATTGACTAGACCAGAGGGCCTGGATCAATAGGTAATTTTTTCTACAAATAAATTAGTTACCTATTTGGAAATATCTCATGTGTTTTATCCTTGGCTTTCTCCTTGTGCAAGATACAGTTTTCACCCATTCCATAGGTCTTTGTTTGGTGGGTGAAACACATGTAGAATTGGGTCTCTTGAGGGATATTTACAATGCCTGACTTCTGGCATCTAACCTAGTTAAGAGCATGAATGTCCTTGAGGGATCCTGAAACCTCTGGGACACCTAAGGCATGGACATTTACCATCCTTGAGCTGCAGCTGTTCATATGAGACTGCTTTCCTCTAGTGCACTCTTGTGTGCCACTGCTGGCATGTGTCAGTCAAAACATGCTTGATTTCCAGCTGATTAACCAGTTGGTCTGTCCTAACCCACACAATGGGATTATGCAGGCTGACAGATTTAAAAGATGTTTTCTTGACAGAAAGATGGTGGTGGGCAGCAGTCTGGAAGTGGTAACCTTTCCAATGCATGCACCTGCAGTCATAAGAGAATAGGTGACCACATGAAAAAATCAAAGACAGATGCCTAAGATGAAATTGTGTAAGTGCTCTGTATGCTGTTTTTCTGTTTGTTTTTGTATATACTTTATGAATTTCTCTACAATATTTTTCCATAAGTCTTGCATTTCTCTTGTGAGAATAAGATTAATCAGGCACTGTAGAAAAACACTGCTGACAGGATGTTTTCTAATTTATAATAACAAAATAAATGAGAAATCCCCACAAATCTTCACCTTATTAAGTATAAATTGATAGGAAGATATAATATGAGGGACATTCTTCCCTTTGTGCTGTGTTGTGTGTGACTGCACTAAATCTTCTTTAGAAACAAGGTTTTGGTACTCTACAGATGCTTTTTCATACATAAGTAGGAAATAAAAACGGAGAAGGAGGCGGTGAAAATTTGTCGGGTAGTATGTACAGCTGTTTTTCACATTAGATATCTGTTTAAAAATGCTTAATTGGATTTGACTAGATTTTCATTCATGTTTAACCAACATACTTAAGTGGATGTATCAGGCAACTCCAAGATAACGTTCTTTGTTGGTAAAGTCATAGGGCAGCCTCCAAAAATCCCTAGGGTCATGCCCAACAACTACAGATACAGGAAATCTTCAGCTGATAATTAGAAAGGCCACTCCCCACCCCCCATCCTATCCCCCTGCCCCATTCCCCACCGCAGATAAGGTCTTGTATTCAAATTGGCTGAGAAGTGTTATGTCATATGCTTATATTTCACATGGAATTTTAACAAACAAGGGGTATTTTTAATAAACAGACAGTTCTATCTACCTCTTTAAAAAAAAAAAAAAGGCAAGAGAAAGCCATATGACTCATGGGAATTGTTAATATAATATAGAGCCTCATACCGCTGGGGACTCCATTTGAATCTAATCCAGGTCTACAGTCACCAAAGTCATTCTCATCAAACAGCCGTGGGGTGTCCTACGCAAGATAAGTTTAGTATTCTCAGCTGACCTCCTGTCCTTTCTCTTTACTGCTCCCTTTTGAATCCATTCCCATCACACAGCTTCACAGCCTCATTCCAGCTCGTCTCCCCTATGCTTGCTGCAGCTTCCCGTTTTCTGTCTGCCAAGTGACCTCTCTCTCTCCTCCTTTCAGACTTTACAAAAAGCACTGGAATACATGTATAATCTTGCCACGATTTTTTTTTAGGGGGTGAGACCCCAATTCCTGCTCAGTGCTAAAACATGAGTTTATCAACAGAAAGCTCTTTGGGAGTGGGAATGGGTGTCTGTCTGCTAATTTACAGCACTATATCAATATTATTTTTGAGACTATAACAGCAATTATAGTGAATAGGGGCCAGATGGCCTCTGTATCTAGAAAGCAGAATGGCAGTGTATTTTTAATGGACTTAAATGTTACTTTTTGACAGGAAGCTAATATTAAATTCTGTGTTATAGGTGCCTGTCAGGTGAGCATGGTTCTGAGTTTTGGTTTTTGCTAAAGTAATTACTAATGTCATGCCTGGATACTTTTGCCCACTAAAGCCTTGTTCTGCGGTGGGGTCTTTGTTGTTGCCTTTTTTTTTTTTTAAAGGATGGTTATTGATCTCTTGCTGAGCTGAGATTTCAGTTTTATGCCAGATAGTTTGATTAATGGGTTGGTTTCTGTAAGTGGACTGAATGGGGATAGGAAGCACAAGCCGCTCATGCCGCCAACCCTAACTCCGTCAAGACGCATAGCTCATTATGAAACAGTTATCAAGTATACATGAAAAATTAATTGGGCTCAGTTTGATTCTGAAAAGGATCAGCTTTCTACTTGGCGGTCCCCCCAATCTTTCCAGATGTTGCACGCTAGCCCCTCGAGAAGCAGCGAAGGGAGATGTATTAATACATTGTATTGATTAGATCAAGACCCCTGACAGTTATTTGTAGAGATACCATCTGGCTGCTGTTCGAATTCCTTCACCAAAAACAGGACGTGACATGTTATTAATCTCAACTCTCTAAGTATAGACAGTTGCCTTTTCTGCTAAACCGCATTTTACCATTCCGTAGGAGATGGAGGCAGACCTGAAGGGTGCTGAAATTAAGGTTATTACACAAATTGAGCCATATGGTCCAAATATTTCAGCAAGAAAATTGCCAGGCAATAAAAATTGCTCCTGCCTTCCTAATGGTGTAAATTACAGTTTAACCATGGCTCTAATGATGTCCTTCTGCCGCGCTTAACTACTGTTACATGAAGGACATTGTTTTAAAAATATAAAAAACAAGTAAATGCCAGCAGCGTGTTTTACAATCTGTTAGTGTGTCATTAAGAACACTGTCAGAATTACATAAACATAATGGCAGGCAACCTAGCATACAAAAGAATGAGTATGGAAATAGAAAGTGTCTTGAAAACTCCTTTAGCTCTGTAATGTCAAGAGCCCTTTCCCTTCTGGAACTTTTCCAGTATGGGAAAACGTGGCTGCTTATTTATTCCACTTCTCACACAAGCTCTGATGAAGATTTAAAAACAGAAAAAAAACACTGAATATGCTGATGCATTTTGAACAGGTGACAATGGAGGGGTATAAATTTACTATCATGTTATACTGTAACTGTATCCGAAGCTAACTGGGTATAAAAAAAGGAATCCAAAATGTGACTCTCTGTTTTAACTGAACCATTGTTTTTCTTCTTTTGGATCATAATAGGTCTTTCTGTTGTTTTCCAGACTGTTGGGAGAATTGCAGACTGTTGAAATGGTTCCACAGTTCAAAAGCTCTGTGAATTTTACTTACAGAGTTAGAAATCCTAAAAATTTACTTATCAAAATAGCTGTATCTTATTTGTTATTACAAACCAAAATGAAAGCAGTTATCCAGACAGCGGATGCATTACTGACTGATTCTGGTGATTCATCATACAATGTGGAAATTTAATTGCTAGTAAATAAAGTAAATAATTAGCCAATAAGATTTCATTTCAAAAACATGCATCAGTTTGTAAAGGAAAAACTCTGAGATGGCCACGCAGAAGTTTATGATAAATGCTATTTGGAGTGCTATTTGGAGTGTTTAACCACTTCTACTCCAAATCATGCTCAGATTTTCATCCATGCCAGACTTTTACGTAAAATAGCCTGGTGCAGCCATGTTACCAGCTTGGGATCACGTCAGCAGTTCAGGGGAGGTGCGCTTCAGGCAGCCTGTGCCAGTTTGTAGAAGTGGCTTCTGGAAACCAAGGGGTGTTGTGCCCCACCACTGCAATCCCTCCCTCCTTTGGACCACAATGCTCTGGGTCTGCTGAGCAGGGACAGAAGCTTCCACATCCTTGCAGGGGCACCCAGTTCCTGCTGGATCTTCCTCCTGGTTGAAATGCATTTTGACAGTGTTGAAAACACAACTGAGTGATGTTAAACAGAAGAACAGAAGAAGGGAGGTTACAAGTTACCTGACTGGGTTACCTGGTTGGTGAATGAGCTGACAGGCACCGCTTGCACTTGTCTTCCAACCTAGAGCAGTCTCTGAATTGTGTGAAGATCTTATTTGTGTGTGGAAACAAGAAAAGATGACAGGAAACTTTTGCTCCTGACAAATTTAAATTGAGGCCAAACCAGACAGTTAATCAGATTCAGTAAAGTTCAAACCAGTTTTATATCCATCCTTCCTGCTTCTCAGTACCATTACAATCACAAGAATGAGCAACAAAACGTAAGTAATTCATGGTTAGTTGGTTGCTTGGTTTGCAAAGAAACCAAAGGAAGAAAGTAGGAGACTCTTGTGAGGAAGGCAGTTTGAAAACTTCCTATGTACAAATCCTTAGGTGTAGTTTACATACATGTAATCTGTACTAGGAGGAAACAAAGTACGATTTATGGGTTTATCCCATTATAAACTACAAGTATTTCCTGCAGCACCTTGAAATTTACCTGACCAAAGTTACAGAAATGCATGGCAAATGGGATCTGGAACATCTCAGTGTTCTGTACTCTACACACATGTACCTATAACGGGTGGATTTTATTGTTTAACTGTTAAAACTGTATTGCAGTTTTAGGTCTGTTTGTTTAGCATTCACTAAATAAAATCTCTTCAGTCTTTAAAGAAAGAGAGAGATTGGTACAGGTGTCACTCTACTGGCATCTGACAGGCTGGAAGATTTGGAAAGGATATTTTCATTGAACTGCCTTCCTTTCTAAGAGCACGTTTTGAGTCTATGATGAGTGATACAGGGGTTGAAGGTCTAGTAGAAAATAACATCTGTCTTTTTCAGTTTGTTTCCACTTCCAGGTATTTGGTAGGTCTTGCTGTGCTTGCAACAGGCAGGACTGTGCTTCAGTCAAGTAACATCCTTTAAATTTCTTATATTACTGGATACAAGCACACACGTCCGTGTCCACTTAAAGCAACCTATGACCCATTTAAAGCAACCTATGGCTGGTGCAAGAGCAGTATCTACACTTGCAGCACAGTAGCCTCCCCTAATGTCTCTCACATTGCAGCTGTAGGATGTCTTTTTTGAACTAATCCATGGTTGCTCCACTTTCCTTTTTTATGTAACACACATGTCTTCTAAACACTTCTGTGCTCACTCCACCCTAACATAGAGATGATGTTACTGCTGGGAGATGGTCCATCCAAATTAGACACCTGGAGTGTGTTGTCTGTGTGCCAAAAATGGCTCCAAGGAGTTGTATATTCACAACATGAAGATGAACAGAGGTCCCAGTATCTGTTTAACCTACTGGGGCATATCACAAATCATTACTCATTTTGCTTCTGAATTTTGCTCCAAGTTTTTTTCGAAGTCCATTTGCAGAGTTCCTAGTCTGAGCCAAATCCTCCATGCAGTGTGCAGATGCTGATATAGTGGTTGCAGAAAATGCATCATGCTGACAGTTGTCTCACAAATCAGAATTGCACCTTCAGATTTCATATAGCAAGACTACTTGCAGGGATAAATTTTCTGTATTTTTTGCTATAAAGAAAACTTTACTCTGCATAAACAATATGAATGAAACTTTACAGAGCTCTTATATTTCATCAGGCTTTAAAAAAGAATTAATGAGAAGTCTGGAAGACATCTTTTCCCAGATGAAGTGAAGTATTATTCTTGTCATTATGGCATCATAAAATTATTTTTTATTGTTTTCTCTTCAGGGGTTCAAGACAGATGATAATTTAGATTTTCTGTAATGCTAGTCTATGCTAGAAATGCTAGACCCGTGAGGTACCAATAGATCATGAGATTTATACCATAGCTGTAGCTTAAAACAGTGACATATTTAAGTGCTGTGCTTGATGTTTCTTGAAAGTCCTGGCCTAAAAAGACTGAACAGAGACCCTAAGAGCAAATGAGAAGAAAAACATCACCTTTTCCACCAGATAACACGATAGTTTGAGCTTTAGTTTCTTTGATGTCAAATACAGTTCTCCCTTTGAGGACAAATAGAGCAGACAACATGGGGCTGTTAAAATAGGACATTTCTGAGACAAAAATTTGCAGCTTAGTATTCTGCATTTTTCTCATCTTCCTGATCCTGCATAGGGGCATCACAACACTTTCAACTGTTTGGTTAACAAACCCCTGTAATGATACTTGGTTTCAGGGTGTTAATGGAAATTTTAAACTGTACTGAATTGAGTAACATCTTCTGAAGATCACTGCCAACATGTTGACCTATGCATAGAAATCAGGAGTCAGGGATGTTCACTTCAGTATTATGGATTAACTACACCCAGTCCCTGTTCTGGTTGAATGCCATCTACATATGCCATTTGGTTGTATTCTTCTAGTCATGAAGGATCCTTCAAAAGGCAAAAGGAAGTGCTTTGAAACAGCTGCAGTTTAACTTCTGAAGCTATCAATAGTTCTCTGTTTCATCTTAAGAAAAAAGCGTTCACCTGTATGGTCTGTTGCTGTCTGGTGATTGAAAATGTTGTCACTGGCTTCTTGGCTCTTTGAGTCTTAAGTGAATTTAAGCAAAAGAAGTCATGACTCTGAATTCTAAATATTACTTTAGATGGTGACTGTAGGCTAGGCTATCTAAGCTGTCTCAAGTGTGAGGCTTCTCTGAAGGGCGATTCAAAACAGAAGTTGAATACATACCTGGCATGCACTTTGGAGGTGCATCCCTTCCTCTGCACAGAGTATAGAGAATAACTGAGGACACTAGCTACACAAGTTTTGTGTCTGAATGCAGGAGCTCTGACTACTTCTCCAAGTGGCCCACAATGACAAAATTGTAGTAATTTTATTTTGGATTGCTCATTTATAACATGCATACAAGAAGCTAATCAATAGATGCGACAGTGAAACTAGTGGATTTACAATTTAATATGCTGAAGTCAGTAATGTACTGTAAAGATATTTTCAATTCTGAAACCAGTTTGCTTTGCACTAAGCTTAACTATGTACATGTTGATTTGGTGATCTATTTTAATTCCCCAAGAAACTCAAATATTCAAGGAAAATACATAGTCTGGACTAAGCCTGTTATGCTTCACTTTTCAAGTAATATTTCAGTAGCTAATCTTTCACCTCTTTCTTAACTCTTTATGGTGGGTTGATCTTGGCTGGAGGCCAGACGCCTCCCAAAGCTGTTCTATTACTCCCCTCCTCAGCTGGACAGAGGAGAGAAAAATATAATGAAAGGCTCGTGGCTTAAGGTTTGAACAGGGACAGATGACAGCAATTGACATCATGGGAAAAACAGACTCATCTTAGAAAAACTAACCTAATCTATTACCAAGCAAAACAGAGTCAAGCAATGAGAAATAAAATCAAATTGTAATAAAGGCCCCTCCACCCCTTCTTCCCAGGCTTAACTTCACTCCCCATTTCTCTTCTTCCTCCCCTCAGTGGCGCAGGAGGACAGGGAATGAGGGTTGGGGACAGCTCATCACACAATTGTCTCTGCTGGTCCTTCCTCCTCAGGGGGAGGACTCTTCACACTCCTTCCCCGCTCCAACATGAGGTGCCTCCCAGAGGAGACGGTCCTCCACAAACTTCTCCAATCTGAGTCTTTCCCACAGGCTGCAATTTTTCACATACTGCTCCAGCATGTGTCCCTTCTATGGGGTAGAGTCCTGCCCTTCAGGACCAGACCGTTCCAACTAGGGTCCCCCACAGGATCACAAATTCCCCCACTAAACCTGCTCCAGCATGGGCTTCCCGTGGGGTAACAGCCTCCATCAGGCATCCACCTGCTCCAGCATGGGGTCCTCCATGTGTTGCAGGTGGATATCTGCCCTGCCATCAACTTCCATGGGCTGCAGAGGGACAGCCTGCCTCACCATGGCCTTCTCCATGGGCTGCAAGGGAATCTCTGCTCCAGCACCTGGAACAACTCCTACCCCTCCTTCTTCACTGACCTGGGTATCTGCAGAGTTGCTCCTCTCACATATTCTCACCCTTCTCTCTGGCTGCAATAAACTGCTCCTGGGTGTTTGTTCTTAAATCTGTTACCCCAGAGGCTGTACCGCCATCCCTGATAGGCTCAGACTTGTACAGCAGTGAGTCTGTCTCGGAGCCGGCTGGCACTGGCTCTATCAGAAATGAGAGAAACTTCTAGCAGCTTCTCAGAGAAGCCACCCCTGTAGCACACGTGCTGCCAAAGCTTTGCCACTCACATGCAATACACTCCTGCATCTTGCTAGTGCAAACCACTATCGGCTTAGAACTTCTTCTCTTTTGGCAGCTGTGCACTAAGCAGCCCAAGTCACCACAGAAAGGACTTACGAGTATGTAACCATATAAGACATGCTAAAAATTTTATTTCTGCACTAACATTTAAAAGTGATTCTAGGTAGCTGTTTTTCCTGTTCACATTGTAGCAGATTTGTCTGCCTACTTCTCTGTGTATGTGTATGTGTTTAGCGTTGGTCTGACAGCATTAAAAAAAAGGGGATTGGGCTGTCTGAAGACACTGCTTCATATGCTGTGTCAAGGTGAGTTTCTTCCCATCTTTTGCTTTAAGTGTCTTAAGCTAGAGGGGCCTGTAGCCACAGGGTCCTGGGAGGATCTGGAAGTTCATCTATCCACTAGGATCACTTGGTTTCAAGACATTAAACCTGCAAGCAGCTTCTCTCACAGTTACTTCACCAAATTCTATAACCACTCTTTCTTCCTGTCTTCTTTGGAACTCTCTCCTTGGTGTGTACTTGATTCTGAGCCTTCCTATGGCAAGTCATAGCTGCTAAGGGATGCAACAATATATAATTTAATCTTTATTGGACCTCATTATTTTCATCAGCAGTGCAGTCTGTAGTAGCTGCAATGGGAGAACAAGAGGTATTGTTTTCTTATCATCGAGTGACACGGGCTTTTTGGGCTACTTTTTGAAGCTTTCCACTACCTTATATGATCAGCAGGGACAGGGACCCCCTGTAGCAATCCCCTACTCTAAACTTGGGGGAACATCCTGTGCATTGTGGAAGGAAGGTGTCAGATAGCCGCTGAACCTGTCAGTATTTTGATGGGAAGCTGTGCCTTGCTGAGGAGTATGTCCCCAGCACATACACCTAAACAGATGTCTAATCAATGGCCCCTGGTAATATTCGTAAGATAGGCTGAACTTTTTCCTCCAGCTACAGGAGAGAGGGAGGGCATCCCTACCCACTGAAGCAGAGTGCGTCTCTCCTTCTGCTAAGAGTGACTGCTCTGTATGGAAACGTGTGGAGCGAATATCTATTTCCTGGCAGGGATCGGCAGAATTGGAGTGCATCTTTCCCAAACTGCTACTTAGACACTCATTTACTCTCAGGCTGTCTCTGTTTGGAGAGCAGGTCTTTATATTCATGTAGGAAGGGTAAAGCATGAGGGGAAGGCATGAAAAACCTGGTGAAACAATGCCTTTCAAGAGGTAGGGGTTTGTATACCTTTTGGCCCATCATTTTTTAAAATACCCAGTTGGTTTTAAAGGTGACATTTTAAGTTCAGCCACGTATTCAGACTAAATTTTATGTAGCTCAAAGTAAATTGTTTATGCTTACCTTTTAATATCTCTCAGAAGTGATTACATACATAGCAGGCAAAGTTTGAAGGAAAAGCTAGGACTGTTCAGTACAGGGCAGAGAAAAAAGAATAAAACAGTAGGAAGTAAAAACCTTTTAGTCTCCTTTAAAATGTGGCTTTTATTTTCCATTGTGTTGGCAGAAAGCAGGGATTTAGAGCTGTGAATTGCCTTGAGGCTGTGTTATCTTCCTCTACTTAGCAGCAGTTAGAACTACGCTTTTTTTGCATGTGTTGGGTGAGAGAGATGAGGACTGGGAATGATTGAGAAAAGGGAATAAAGTAAGCTTGCATTTAACAATAATATGACACATCTATTGTACCTGTGTAAAATGGGATCTAAACCAATAATGATGGTTTCCTGAAGGTGCACACAGCAACGCAGGGGGATATCCAGAGACTTAATTAATTAATGTTTGTAACATGATGTGAAATCCTACGATGAAAAGCCATATATAACTGCAAAGTCTTAATTTTATGGAGCACAACTGACATTCAGTGGCATTTTCGAGGAAACTGATGTGGGAGTTCACCTGCAATCTATGTTAAGATTCAGATTGTCCTTGTACAAGTGTCCTTAAAGATTTTCTTCAAACTTTTTTTTTTCTTTTTACATTTCTTTTTCCCCACAGTGGCTGCTGAGCTATGCAAAGGCAAAAAATTGAAAATAATTGCTTTTACAGGGGAAAAATAATTGCTTTTACTGGGGAAAAAAATTGGAGGGTTCCCAAACTGTTTTCCATATACTAAAAAACATAGCCAAACCGCCCTTTTCAAATTTTACAGAAAACAGAAATCTTCATATCCTGTCCCTGATCTTAAGATCAGATGGGAGAAGTTCTACGGTTTTCAGAGCCACTTTTTTCACAATATCATTTACAGTGTAATTTGAAAGGAGATGAAGAAGGCAGCTGATGGCACAGATATCTGTTGTCACAAATGTCATAGAGGAGCAATGTTAATGCTTAAAAAGCAAAACTTCAAATGAAACTGAGGGGCAAAATATTTGATAATGACAAGGGCACATTCTTTCTATGACAAAGCAAAACTCGTTGCCACAAGATACTGTGAGTTCAGGTATGTAAGTTATCCATTTTTATGAATAAAAAAATCATCCAGAGTTTCATGACATCAGTTTAAAATTGCAGAAGCCCTTCTGTAGAACACCTGCCACTCTGGACATTGCTAGGAAGAAAAGAGATTTGAGACTAAGACACAGACTGCACTGATGTGGCAGTCTGGATTTTGTTTGCTCTGACAAAAGCATCTAACTTGGTTCTGGCCATCAGCCAATACATCAAATGGAAAATACGGTTTGTGGCATTAGGAAAAATATAACATTAACCCCCTAATGCTCCATAATAAGGGATGAACCCCCTACCACTTGCAGGTTCGAGCCCTTAGGCTCTAGCTGCTGTTTTACAGCAGCAGTGGTTTTTTTCTGTCTCGTTCCATGCCTACAGACAGCGTAGAACAAATTCATGAGAGGAATGCTGCTCCTAAAGGTTAACAAATAGCGGATGGGAAGTTGCTGCTCAGCAGGAGCATTGCGCATGGTACTTATTTTAAACTTCTTTGTGGAGTTCAGCTGTTTGAGCGTGCTAGTTGTAACTGTAGAGATACAAACCCCAGCCACTGTATGTGTGCTTGCCTTTCCTAGCTTTTTACCTTCCCTGAAGATAAGTTTCTATCCCAGATTATAAAACTCCACCCAGCGGATCTTTCCCATTCCCCTCGGGATCAAGACAGGCGCAACAAATTGCAAGCTCTGCAATGCCTTGATGAGTCTGTGGGTTCCAGTTTGGCCAGCGTGTGATGTTTGGAACATCAGAAAAACCTCCCAGCTCAACCCTACAGGGCTCGACTTTGCTTTAATATGCTGCTGGATTTCATGTAGCACGGAGTCTTTGCTGATGTACCTGTGCTATCCTCTCTTACACTCATCGGCACTCCACCAAACTTGCCCCACTCTGCAGAAGACCAGACCATACAATATATGTGCATTTTACGGAGGGTGACACATACTTGTTTTTCAGTGGGTTTAAGTATCTTATGGGTTTTTTGTGTCTCAAATAAATAGTATTAAATATTTTGCTTCAGGTTCTGCTTCTTCAGATTTTGAAGAGAAATTTAGTCTAGTTCTTCACATCCAGAATGATTATTGAAAGCAAAATTATCATTCAGGTTAAGCAAGGATGGCAGATTTGAACAGGCCAAAGACAAAGTCTGGGGAAAATAGTCCTGTTTGGTATCTAGTTTATAAAAAGAACTTCTTCTTTCCTCCGTATCACTTTCTCATGACGAGGAATAGTAACATGGTTTAAAGCAGAGAAATGGGTGAGAGGAAAGAATAGGGGTGCGAAAGTATGGTTTATTATACAGTAAGTCTTGTGAGTGTTGTAAGAGATAAAATATTAATGTTAGGAAAACATGTTGACATTGTCCTCTAGATGGTATCTATAGTGGTATGTCATGTCATTGATATTTTGGTTTATTTGATTTAGTCATGCAGAAAAATCTCCTTTTTGGGTTCCAATATTTCTTAGTACAAATTAGACAAATACAGATGCAAATACATTTTTGAGATGGTAGTGCTCAGTGATGTTTGATGAATTTAAAATGATGAGAAGAGAGAGGAGGGGAGGGGAGGAGGAGAAGTAAGATAAAGAGATCTTACTGAAATAGCATGAAGAAAGCTGCTGAAGTTGGCTTTGCCCAAAGAATGTTTTTTAAGATTTTAGCAGTGCGACACTGTTGGTGGTTTCAAAGTGTACTGCTACCCAAAGGCCAACACAGTGACTGGATGCAGCTTGCTAAATGTGCTTGATTTCATTTTAATGTGCAATGCATCCTAGTTTCCTTTGTGGCACTTTGCTTTCAAGTCAAAACTGGGGACTCAGGTGCCTGGTGAGAGTGCAGCAGGTCCCCAGGTGTGCTGGGAAACAAAACTGCCTGCTGTGAAAACAGGCAGCGGCTCCACTAGGCAGATTCAGCTGCGTGCAATTCACAGTCCCTTGCATATTCTGCCAGAATGGAGGAAAATTAATTGCATCGTAGTATTTCTCTATCAGGTATTAATTATTGTTTGCAGAACATTGTAAACTTAGATTACTGCTGTTTCTAAAGATTTCTTCTCCCTGGTATAGCCCACAAGCCCATGTAGAACTAGGAAATGATTCAGTTATGTGTGGAGTGGAACAAGGTGTGCAGGTTTTTATTACAAAAAACTCCTAGCATGGTACTGTTAGGAAAGAAGAGAAATAAAAGGCTAGACTACTACCATTCTCTGATGTCGATGGCAAAACCATCATTTGTTTTAAAAATAAATTACAAGAACATTCTCAAAATTAGAAAGAAAAAAAAAATAAAAAAGAAAAGCATTAGTTTTTGCCAGGAATCTCAAATATAGAATATTTTATGATCAAAGCTTATGTTTTAATAAAGAACCCATTTTATGTGCTTTACTTTGTAACTTGAATCTATTGTAATATATATTTAAAAGAAATCTTCCTAAATTTATTTATTTAAAAATAAGCTCAAATATAATAGATTCCTGAATGTCATTTCCTAGCCACTGTAGAAGAAAAGACTTCATCGCTTCCCCTCAGGGCTAGGAAAGAAAGGCAAATTAAACCAAAGGCAATTGAAATAACGTTCCCCAGGCAAAATTGTTGCAAAATTATTTCAGGCTTAATAAAGAAATGTCTGTTTTTACAAACTTAAAAATTTTACCTAAATGTTTATTTCATTTTCTGTTTTAATATTTGGGGTTTTATAGACCATGAAAATTACCACTAACATGGTACATACTATTGAAGTATGGGTAATATCAGATAATGTAATAGTGACTTAAAATGAAAGATATGGATTGAAAGGCTATTTTAGAATTTTAAAATTAAATACACAGTTTTTCAAATGTAAAGTTTTAAAAGTGAAATTTTAAAAAAATGCCTAGAATTATTTTTTTATACAAATTGGGAGGGAAATAAATAGCACAACATCAATTTCTGGTAAAAACTGAAATTCTGGTCACCTCTAGACAAGATCATTTCTGGTAAAATGAATAACGAATGCTTTGGTTTCTGTTTGCCTAACCTTTGAAATTTTTCAGTACTACCATGGGAATAATTTATATTCCAGTCCATACTGCTACTGGAAGGGATGCTTAGATTACTTGTGTACCCATAAGTTATATCCTTGAGAATTTGAGCATAAGGCTTTAGGAAGAGAATCAGTTCTTTAAATGAAAAAGACTCAGTGGGCATGATATAAACCTGATATGGAAGGACAAGTTAGGGATTGCATATGAGTATGAACGCCGTGCAAATTTTAGAGTGAAGGCAGGGGCTAAGAAGTAGACTGGGAAATAAGAGTGATCATCAGAGACAAGGTGGAAATGCTCCCAGTGCTTTTCAGGAAATGGCAAAGATTCTGGATTACATGGGGAACTGGATGAGAGGGTAGCAACAAAGGTGAGGATAAACTGAGCATTTTAGGTAAACCCCAGGCCCCACCACCCCCACCCCCCATCACTTCTGTCAGTTGTGGAGGTATCTGTTTGACTTCCTTGATGGAGAATTTGAAAATTGGCATTGGAGGATGGTTGGATTAGTGTTATGACTGCCGGCAGACCGTAGCTTGGACATCCATTGTCCAAAGAGAGTTCAGCATCTCAGCCTGTGTAGACAAGGGAATGTCATACTGAATTACCTTCCCATCATTTCTGCCCGTGGGTTATGAAAGAACAGAGTTGGATCCCTGTGCCACTACCATCATTAGCGGTGTGATAGTGTCTGATGCCACCGAGTTTAGTTAGAGACTCACAGAGTGAATGAGCTAGCTTTTTAATCAAATATTGAAGATACCTTCCAAACAGGTAGGAAGAAAAGAGAAGGTACTGTATAGGAACTGTACAAAGCAAAGACAGGGAGAGCAAAGAAGCCAGAGCCGAACCTTCACGTGACTGGTGATGACTTGCTGAGTTTTGATGATTAGCCCTGAAGAAGGAACAGATATTCTAGCTGCCGTTGGGCAGCTCTTCAGTCGTTCAGGGATCTTCTGATGTATCTGGCACGTTTTGAACTCATGCCCTGAGACCCGGGCCACTGGGTAAGCTGGCCTGCCTTGAAAAAAGCCCAGAGTGACACTACTGGAATGTGCTGCTTCATCAGATCGATAAGATTCAAAGATGACTAGGTTGTGTAGTCGTATGCAGTTTAAACATTTGTGCAGGGAGTCCACCGGTGCGGGGTATTATTGACAGCTACAGATCAATGCTAATTTTTGATCATTTTCAACCTACAAAGACCTCTTGACCCTGTTGCCACCTTAGGGGCACTTCAAGTAGTCAAAGGCAGTCACAGTAGGCAGTGTAAAATCGTCAGAACCCTGAAGGCTGCGCAGCCTTGCCCATGCCAGGGAGGAGGACTGAGAGGGAGAGAAGAAGGCAGGCGCCTCACATTATGGATGCTGCTGCCTTTGAACAGCATGAAAGACTATGCTAATTTGTTTCCAGACTTTAAGTGACTTCCGTGCTCATGAATTAAAAAATAAACAAACAAAAAAGGCAATCTGAAGCAAATCTTGAGGGATACATTATTCATGGTTCATGTTCTCTTGTTTTGTATTTTGAAAAATGTGCTAAAACAAGGTGTTATTTTAAATAACTTTTATCCTAATTTACGGTTAGAAGAGTAGAATTAGCTGAGAAGTGTATTTGTTGCTGTTAACAGCTTGAGCTGCCACTGGCAGCCGGTGAAGCTTTATACACCGCAAAAGGAAAGGTGCGGGTCCTGCCTGGAGCAGCTAAGGCACTGGGATGGGGGCTACCCAAAGCAAGAGCCGTGCAACGGCTGGGCTCTGGGCTGCAGTGCCGGGCTTGGGCCACGGTGGTTCTGTCCAGTTTCTGTGGTGTTTTCATTAAAAGGATGGGCCTCATGGGAAGAATGTGAGACTGCACTCACTTTTAGTAATTTTGCCAGATTATTCTTAATTTAATGACTGGGTGAGTGAGAATGCTTCGCAGTAGGAGACAGAGAGAGGAGGGCATGGGCTTGTTGTCCATCGGATTTCATCGTCGGTCAGTCTATGAACATCTTAATGTTCGCATTAAAATTTTATTTTGTTGATTTGCTTTTAATGGTGAATGAAATCTGGACTGTTAGCAGTGTGTAAACATGGGGTATATGAGTTTATGTCTTTGCAGACAAAGACTGGGAGAATATTCCAGGCAATGACTTTGGTCCTGCCCCTGTTTAAGGCTGCTTCATCATTTGCTGAAGACAAAGGTTATGGTGCTAGCCTTTGCAAGGTGTATTTTGCTATTTATATTTGACCATTCTAGCAGGACAGTATTTCTGGGCTGAAAATGTCATGGGAGGACATAAAGTAATTCTTAAAATGAATCACCGAGACTGCCATCCATCCTCTTTTCAGCACCAGCCTTTGAGCTGAGCAAATTCACAAATGGCAACGGCAGTGGTGCAGGGGGAGAAAATGCGGCTCCATACTCTGGGAGTACGTCCCCTGAGCTTACTTCAAAACCAAACGAAACAAAAATACATGTAAACCGTTTGCACTTCAAGAAGTATCTGTAGGAGCCAGGGATAAAAGTCATCCCTGGAAGGAATGGTTTAGCAGTCTCTAGAGAACATGATGAACTGCAGGCAAGGAAATCCCTCCATCCTTGTTTCATTTCAAAGCATGGTGAGGATTGTAAATAATTAAATCTTGGGGTTTAGTGGGAAAATGGTAGAGGGTAATGAAAAAATATGCTGGTTTTCTGTTTAAAAAAAGAAACCAGGCATTCTGTAGCACTGCTGTCACAAAAGCCCACCCCGGTGATGCAGCTGATTAGAAAGCAGAGCCATTGTTTTTTGTACAGTGTTTGTAATAATGTGCTTGTACCTTCGGAGAGCCTCTGTGTAGCAGTTCAGGAGCAGTAATTTAGTGCTGTGTGCTCCCTTCCTCCCACCCCCACCCCCGAACCACAGAATGTAAATTTTAGGCTTTTAAAAGTTCTGTTTTGAAAACCTCATAGATAACTGTCCTCATAAAAACTATTAATACAGACTACATCCAATTGTAAAGCTAATTTTAATCATGTTTTGTGCCAACATAATTTCTGATGCCAGATTTTTATGCTAAGCATGAACTTCAATTTGAGCTCTGTTCTTTAACCTGCAGTTCATAATTTTGCATTCAGCTGTATAAGTTTTTTTGGCTATGGCAGTTTGAACGCTTCCACTTTCAAGGATCTAAGCCATAAATGTTTATTAAAAGAATCTATAATGAAATCAGTTTTGTTATTTTTTTAATGGCTGCTTTGAGTATGTTGGATGACTGAACGCACGTTGTTAATCATTAAGTACTCATGTTACAAAAAGTGTTTGATAGTATTGCCATCTAGGGGCTGAACTAAATTCTCTGTACTGAAATAAACTGTAATTGAACAGGTGCTGCTATTGACAATATACATATGTTTTTGCTTTATAGCCCACATGCTTTCCATGTTTCTTATGACAAAAGATATCTCTAAATGTCCCACAGCAGCCAGAGCTTTTTTATATATAATCTGTTCGAGGTGATTGCTATTTGCATTTGAGCTTATGCTTTTTTGGCAGTGATGACTGTGAATTCCTAACAAAGAATTATACTTTTTTGCATTATTAATCTTGCTAGTGTTTGCCCTGTTTAACAGAAAAAGGAATCATTTATCAGAAAAGTATGTTTATAATCTGTACTTGTGGCATCTTCAGATTTAATATTCATAATGGTCATTCAAATGCTGTGCTATATTTATCTAAAAGACTAACTCATTGTTGTGAGGAAATAACTATTTAAATATTTATAATCTAACTTTTAATATTTAAAAAAAAGAAATTAATATTTCTTTAAAATTTGTTTCTGAGTCTGATAGCTTAACAAATGTTTAAATATTAAACAATTGGAAGCGTTAGCATTTAACAACTTAATATGACTTACTGAAACGGGGAAATTGACTTCAGCTGTTTCTGCCACAGGAAGGCAACTGAATTTCTGCGCTCCCCTTCTTGAGATCTATATAATTAATGCAAAAGCACAACTTAAAATCAGCTGAACTCCTTTCTTCCTCCTTCCTCTGATGACACAAGTCTGAACAGTCTCCTACTGAAGCTTGTTACTCCTGGTCTTTGTTAGCTCTCATATTCTTCATCGCTGGTGAAAATCTAGCTACAGCTGTATCGCCTTCTTGCCTAGATCCGAATTTGTGCTGAGGCTTGCTTTGCCTCACAGCTGAGCAGGTGCAGGCCTGAGTCAGACACTGTTTGCGATGAGCTGGATGCCGTAATAGCAGTGGCCCCTTCCAGTCATGATGAATGTCCCTTGGTCTGCATCCTCCTCCCGCACACCCCTCTGCTGGGCTGAAGTCTGGCCTGGTGCCCAGTCAGCCCCAGCCCTGGCTGAGCCCAGTGGGATTTGCAAACAGCCATCCCCCTCCTAATCTCTCTCCAGTGGTGCCAGGCTGGGCCTAAACCCTGTTTGCCTGTGTCTCAGTCAGCAGCATGGCTGCTTCCTCTAACTGGAGAAACAGAGAGGGTTCCTGTAAGGCAGCCGGTTGCCTCACAATCATCTTACCTTGAGAATTTATCTCAAGTGACATCTTTACAAAGTGGGAACATAGGAACCAGTCTATTCCCTCCCTCCCTCTCTCTTCCCTCCCTTCCACTTTTCAGGGGTTTGTTTTGAGTAAGGAAACTGTGCTCTCGCGAGGAAGCGCTGTTGTCTAGCCATATTACAATGCTCTATGCAGCTAAAACAGGACAGCACACCTATCAAATGTCACATTTACACATAAGACATGTAAGGATTCTGTAGAGGCAGCCATCGCTCATACCACAGGTTTTCACAAGCGTGTCAACCCTCCAGAGCACCAGGCTCTCTCATCCTCACTGGGCAGAGCTCAGACACACGTTGAATGAACTGCAAGTGGTTTGCTAGCTGAGGTCTGTCTGCACTGTGCAGGCCTCCCTAAGAGTTGGCTCCAAAGCCTTAAGAGCCTAAGAGTTTCTTTTTGAGGTTCAGCCATGAATACCCACCATATAAAATCCTGGTAAGCAGATGGGGTATTCTGCAAGGCGGTCAGACGTGACCCAGAGCTGAGACCTCATTTTCCAAGTGACATAAACCACAGATGCTGATTACTTTTTTAACTAACTCAAACATCTGTATTCTTGCTTTAGGGAAAAAAGCATCAGGCTCATTTATTTGGATTGAAACCTTTCACAACATATCATATTCATGTCGTAGCTGTAAACAATGCTGGGCAGGTTTCAAGCCCCTGGACATCTGTGCGCACATTGGAAGCTTCACCCAGTGGCCTGAGCAACTTCACTGTGGAAAAGAAAGAAAATGGCAGGGCTCTGCTGCTAAAATGGTCAGAGCCCTCCCAACCCAATGGTGTGATTAAGGTAATCTTCATCTTGCCACTTCACTTGATCAAAACAGAGAAGGGAAATGCTGAATATACAATTAAAACATTTTTTGCTGAAAAGGACTCAATCAAAGGCATTATACTTTAAAATAAGACAGAAGTCCTATGTAAGCACAAGACACTCTGCTTGTGGTCATATTAAAATGAGTATTAACACTCCTGTGCTACCTTGTGACATTTACAGTGAACCAAATTGTTAGTTTAATATATAGACAGCTGTGCATAAAAGCCTACAAACTGGGTGTGCGTCAGACATTGCCAAAATGTGTTTCTAAAAAACCTGGGTTTGACAAAGTGTTCTGAAATTTGGACCTCTTTTAGCTCAACAGTTTTAACTGAATTTAAACTTTTACCTGCAAGGTTAGCAACTAGAGGGGTTTATTTGAAATTTTTTTCTTAAGTGATTTTCCCTAGAGTTAGTCTGCGAGAAGCTTTGTGCTAGCCCATGAGAGCCTCGCAATGAAACTTGGGAACAAACAAATATAATGAAAACTGTCACTAAGTGATTTATTACTGCATAAAAAGTGAAAATATCATGAAAATTGGATCAAAACATTCCTTTTGTATCAATGATCTGTTGGTATGGTGATTGTTACTTGTAAAGATGTAAGTTTCTGAATCATTGATTAATAGTCACTTCCTCCCTCCCTCCCTCNCCTCCTTCCCTCCTTCCCTCCTTCCCTCCTTCCCTCCTTCTCTTTCCCAGACATACAACATTTTCAGCGATGACAACCTGGAGTACAGTGGTTTATCTCGCCAGTTCCTTTTCAGGCGCCTGGAGCCCTACACTCTCTACACCCTCATACTGGAAGCTTGCAACGCAGCAGGCTGCACGCGTTCTCCACCCCAGCCAGTCCGAACAGACGAAGCACCCCCAGTGTCTCAGATGGCACCTGTGATCCAGGCAGTGAACGCTACCAATGTTGAACTGAGCTGGTTGCAGCCAATTAATCCAAATGGAAAAATAATTCGCTATGAAGTTATTCACAGATGCATAAAAGAAAATGCTGGAGGGTACAGAGCAACAACAGAAGATGAGAAAATTGTTTTCACAGAATATAACACTGAAAGTAATATGTTCATATATAATGATAAAGGTTTACAGCCATGGACAAGGTATGAATATAAAATACGCACCTGGAATGCAGCAGGCTACACTGACAGCTCCTGGACGGTGGCAAAGACTAGTCAAACTGCCCCAAAAGGTCTCAGTGCCCCCAGGTTATCCTTGCTGTCAGTTAACCCCCGTAAAGTCCTCATCTCGTGGGCCTCCCCGGCACAGCCCAATGGTATTCTTCAGTCCTACAGACTGCTGAAAAATGACATCCTCTATCCCTTCAGCTTTGATGCTGCTACTTTCAACTACACGGATGAAGACCTGCTGCCCTATTCGATATACAGTTACGCGGTAGTTGCCTGCACGATGGGAGGCTGTGCTACTAGCGAACCATCTGCAATACAGACACTGGAAGCACCTCCCACCTTAGTGGATCCACCATCTCTGCAGGCTGTTAGTGCCACACAAATTAATGCGTCTTGGGCACCTCCCCAAATACAAAATGGAGATATCACCAGGTACATACTGAAATTGAACAATGAAGAGTATTATCCTGGCAAGAGTTTGCGAATGCTGATTTCTAACCTACAGCCTTACACGCAGTATGATTTTGCATTGGTGGCCTGTACTGCAGGGGGCTGCACATCTAGCATATCCCAGTCAGTGACAACCATGGAGGCCCCCCCATTAAACATGGAAGCTCCCAGGCTGCTTGTCATGGGCTCGGAGTCAATTGAAATCACATGGAAACCTCCGGCTAACCCCAACGGTAAAATCACAAGCTACGAACTAAGGAGGGATGGTGTTCTTGTCTACTCGGGTCTGGAAACTCGGTATCTTGATTTCACTCTAATGCCAGGCATGGAGTACAGCTACACTGTCACTGCAAATAACAGTCAAGGGAGCGTGACCAGCCCATCAGCTCAAGTAAAAACCAACCCCTCCGCTCCATCTGGGATGTTGCCTCCTAGGTTGCAGGCATGGTCCTCAAAGGAAATTTTGGTGGCCTGGGATCCTCCTATCAAAGTCAATGGTGACATTACAAATTACACACTCTCCATCCACAAGCATGCTGAAACAGGGAAGAAAACTATTGACTTTGATGCAGCTCACACTTCCTTTGTGAGACGGTCATACATCGTGGCAGAGCTACAACCCTACAGCAGGTGAGTCTGGAAGATCTCATTTTTTGAATAAATGCTGCGGGGTGGTTCAGTGGGCTGGCAGGTAGCTTAACCATCTTGTTCAGATAGTCAAATCCATGTGTTTTGGTTTCCTAAAAACATGTGAAAAACCCAGGATTTTTTAATTTATATTAATGCCAGCATTACTATATTACTATTTATTACAACTTTGGTTGTAATTAATACAAGGGGCATTTGGCTGCTCTGCTATAGACTCCAACACCTGTGGTCTTGTGTGTCTTTTGCAAGATGTTTGCATTCAAGAATAGGTAGGGCTTTTGCTGACAAAGTTTGGGGTGGGCTAACCAAAGACCTGTTAGCTAGCACATACATAGAGTCACTGAGCTACAATTAATGGAGTCACACAAGGAACATGCTCGCACCCTTGAGCTGAAAACAAGTAACTTGGTTTTAAGTGAAAGTTAAAACTTAAGAGAGGGTCCCAGACATGGCTACAGAAGGAGCATACTTGGTAGTGAAGTAATTTCCCCACTAATTCTTGATTATTTACCTGACCTTTCCTTATATATTTGTGTAGGCATAATTTGTGTGTGTTACATGGTTGATAAGTCTGTCTGCTATTTACATATAACTAATCTAAATCTAAAGAGAGAAGAGTAATAGAGTGAAGCTCTATAGCTCTCAAATGATATCCAAATCATCTCCTACAATGAGTCATCACTCTGATTCATTTCATCAAAATCAAAACGATTTTGATCACTTGTCTCCTGCAGATGTTAATTCTGCTCTGAAAAACAACCCCACACCAAAACAACAAATGAAAACCCAGAAGATAATGTGCTTTCCTTAATGCTACCCAAGGCACAGCGTTTAATCTGAATGTTGAAACAAATTGTTTTCATGTTAAAAAATGCCAAAGACCTAGAGAAATTAAGAAATCCCCTAGATCTCATGCACAGCCTATATTTGCATTGGCAGTGTTTTAATCACTTTGCTGCTGGTTTGTGTTCCTGCAGGTATGAAGTACAGCTCCAAGCTTGCACAGAGCTGGGCTGTGCCTCCAGTGAGTGGGCATCGGTGCAGACACTGGAGGCACCACCGGCAGCACAGCCTGCGCCTCTTATAGAAATACAGACAACAGCCAGGGGCTTCCAGACGACTTCTTCTGTCCTGTGGACTGGCCCACAGCAGCCAAATGGGAAGATTTTGTACTATGAACTGTACAGGAGGCAAGCGACTCAAGCCCACATAAATTTGGACCTCGCACTTGTTTACAATGGTTCTTCAACCTCCTTCAGAGATGACCAGTTGCTGCCTTACACAGAATATGAATATCAGGTGGGAATTCAAACCATTTAGCAGCTCTGATTATGATTTCAGTACACTTTGAGAACCTTACTTTACACTTAAAACAAACATACGCAGCTCATTTCTAATGTTAATACTATTGTGATACCTGAATGATTATTGTTAATGTATTTTAAATAGTTGAGAAGGTGAAAATAATTTTGCACAAACAAGACATGCATTCAGCATTCATTTTTCTTTAGCATAACCGAAATGCCTTAGTTTCCTGGATGTTAAATGTTTGCATACCGCTCCAGAGCTTTTGCAAGGGTCTAATGTTACACGAGTAGTGTGAAATGCTAGTTCTTAAAAGGCAGCTTAATTTTATTAGTTTTTCTTTCTATTTCCATCCTCCCTGATCCCATTATGAACTAATTTTTACTTTATGATCTTAAAGTAGTTTACATCAAGAGGGATGTTTTATTTTTAAATTAGATGCTAGAATTTCAAGCATGTTCAAAACTGAGATTGCTGTTGATGGTGTTACTTCTCATACATGTAGGTATTTTCACTATTGTTTTTCTTATGAGACTAAGGTAAAGCAAGGAGATCAGTTCAGCCATTGTTTCACCTGTAATTGTTTTCTATATCAAAGTTGCAAGCTTCAACATCACTTTTTTATTATAAAGTACTAGTGATAATATACAGCTTTACTTGATTTCAGCCCATGGACTAAGAACTTTCCTTTTATAAACATCTGGAATATTTCCTAAGGTTTTATATGAGTCAGTGGCGTTTAGAACCTCACACAAAAAACCCCAAAACAACCAGCCTTGAATTAGTTGTTTCTAAAAGTAAGTGGATGTAGTTGATGTGGATGAGGTTGATTTTTGAATACGATGTGTTCTATGACTAGGCATGCTTATTTGCCACTGAGCAGGATACCAGTAAGCCTCTCTACTGATTCTGTACCCAGTATTTGTACACGGATATAGATATTGTATTGAAGATGAGTTTGGCAATGCTCAGAGGTCTTTGCAACCTTTAAAAAAATAAAAAAGTTTAACCATGGATTAATTTTGATATATATGAAGCACAGGCCATTCCACCTCTTGAGTTACTGTAAGGTGGTGGTAATCTTTCTTTTACAGGGTCATTTGCTTTATAGCATCACAAGATAACTCAGGTTGAAAGAGCTCTCAGGAGGCAAGTCAGCCCAACTTTCTGCTCCAAGCAGAATCAGTTAAGAGGTCAGATGAGGTTGCACAGGATTTTATCCAGTTGCATTGTGAAAGCCTCCAGGAAGGGAGATTCTATAACCTCTCAGAGCAATCTGCTCCACTTCTTGACTGTCCTCACTGTGAAAAAGTTGGGGATTTTTTGTTATGCTCAGTCTGAACCTCTTTTGCTTGAACTTATACCTGTTTTCTCTTGCCCACTCCTACCACATTCCATTTTGAGGAACCCGGACCCACCTCCTTGTTAGCCTGTGGGTAGGTGCTGGAGTACTGCAGTCGAATCCCTCCAAAGCCATCTCTTCTCCAGGCTGAACAAACTTCTCCTCATAGGTCAAGTTCTTCAATGCCCTGATTACCTTGGTGGCCCTCCACTGAACTCGGTCCAATTAATCAATATCTTTCTTGTATTCAGGGGCCAAAATGGAACGAATGCTAAGTAAAGGCATGTAATCACTTCCACTAATTGTCTGGCTATGCTCCTGTCAAACAACTCAAGATGCTGTTGGCCATTTTTGCTGCCATATTACACTGCTGGCTCATGTTCAGCTTTCTGCCTACTAAGACCTCTAGGTCCTTTCCAAAAGAGATAGTCTCTAGCTGGTCAGTCCCTACCCTGTAATGCAAGAAGTTGTTCCTTCCCAGGAGCACGATTTCATATTTGTCTTGCTGAAATTCTTAAAGGTCCTGCTGATCCATTCCTCTAGACCCTTCTGAAAGGCAAAGCTGCCCTGCAACATAACAACTGATCCCCTCAAGTTTGATATCATCTTCAAATTTAACGACAGTGGACTATGCAGATCAGGTTCTTTGGTAGTTCTGCTCGACTGCTTCTGTTGTTTTCATTTTGGTAAACCAAAAGCCATGAAGAATTAAATCATATTAGGCTATCCAGCTGCTGTATATATGTGTGTCATAGACTTGATGAGTCAGGTAGGTTGGAAGGAACATCAGAAGGTATCTAGCCTAATTCCTTGCTTGAAGCAGGTTCAGATAGAACAGGCTGCTCTGTGTCCAGTTGAATTTTGGATCGAGTAGTCCATCCTTGGAGATGCAAGGATGGAGACTGTACAGTCCATATTGGCACTCTCTTCCAATTTCTGACTACACACCTCTTTTCTTTGCATCTCATTCCCTGGTTTTGACTTGTGTCTCCTTACCTCTTCATTACTGTCAGAGTCCCAGTGCCTGGAGGGAGGAGTGCAGTTGCTTTCTTCATAAATCAGCTCCAGCAGCTCTAATTTGAGTAAGAAAAAGATTCTGAGGGGATGATTATAAAGCTATTGAAAAGAGACCCTAGGTTGCTACTAGAAAAGTGTAGTCACTGCAGTATTCATGAAGCCTTTCTTTGCTTGACAATCACAAACCTCTTTTTTCTCCTTTAAATGTTTCTGGACTGGCAGCATGTCTGTAATGTAACAGCCAGTGTGAAAAGCGTCTTAGCTTTGTGCTGAAGGGAATGAGGAGTGCAGTGAGCTGACTGCTGCCTACTGCTGACTGCAGGTCCATGTTACTGGATTTCCTTCAGTTACCTAATGACGTTGAACTTAGCAAAAAGGATAATTACTCAAAGGGTGAAAATTTATTGCACTTTAAATATACAAGGGTATATTTTCCAGGTGTCATTTCTCTTGTGATGAGAGCTGTTAAAATTCTTCTGGAAACAGCATGCTTTAGGGTGACCTGCTTGTGGTTTAAGTCCTTCCATCTACAGATACGGAGGTTTCCATTTCTTTATCCCAACTTTCCTCTAATGCCTGTGTAGGGCCCATCTGTTGCCCACAACTGTGTGAAATCTGCTCTCCATTTACCATAGTTTCCTTATAGGAGAATTTTTAGACCAGTTCTCCTTGCTACTTTGGACAGGATCAGTAAAGAACATGATTTCAAGTGCTGATGCAGCTGAGTAGGTAGCAAGCATTGTAGCAGACTCAAGCCCTGCTTATTAGTTAGGAATCTTCCTTAGATAAAGAAAAGCTTCCAAGTTGGAAGTTGCAGGCACTGGATATGGGATTTTCTCGGTTGCACCAGCTTTCAGTTATCTCAATCAGAAAATGTTTTTAGGGAAGCTGATGCTGCAGAGACTTTCTTGGGCCAAAGTTTTTAATGATCTATCAGTCACAGATAACAGAGAAAGCCTCTTGACCAGATTCCTGTAGTTTACTATGCCGTATTCAAGGATTTGCTTTTTATCTTGATTCTACTCCATAACCAGGCTGAGCTGTTGACTGGGACCCTAAATCATTTTTGGGTTTGTTTTGTTTTTCACTGATGGCCATTTATTTCACCATGAGAGGTTTTTTGCATGCATATGTTTGTCTTCTGCTTATGTCACTTGCAGAAGTCCTTTGGGACCTATTCAGAGCCCCTCTATTGTTGACAATTTATATCTTGCCTGTGAGACAAGTTATTCATAAGTATAGGGCTTGGCTTTTGCTATTATGCTGATGAAACCCAGATTTATATCTCACTTAAACTGGGTATTGATTCTGCTGTCTCTACATTTGAGGCTTGTTTGCTGGACATAAAACTTTAAATGCAACTGAAATTCCTCCAACAGAATGCAGATAAAGCCCAAGTGCTGTGATGGGACTCTCTCCAGCAGTTTTGGAAGCATTGAGATTTAGTTCAATGAACTCTCAGCTTCTTTGGATTGGGATTTTGGATGTTTGGTGGTTTTTTTGGGGGGGGTTGTTGTTGTTTTGGTTTTGGTT
Source organism: Zapornia atra (assembly GCA_013400835.1). Lineage (NCBI taxonomy): Eukaryota > Metazoa > Chordata > Aves > Gruiformes > Rallidae > Zapornia > Zapornia atra. The sequence goes on along the minus strand of VZTU01029488.1, from coordinate 205,800 downwards.
TTGTTTTTCTAGAAACTTCAGCTGAATATTTAGGATCTGTTAGACTAGATGCAAAAGTTGCACTTGCAGAAATGATGAAGAGACTAGAAACTCCCACTGGTCAAAGACACTATGCCCCCTAATTGTTTAAGTTACTGTTTAAGTTATTGTTTAAGTTATTGTTCAAGGAAACACTTTCATTCTTTAAGGACCAAATCTCCATTAACATGTTAGCACCTGCTGGATTTCAGGGGTTTTTAAGAGACATTGTGGTGCCTGCTGTCCCATACACAGACATAATTGCTTAGACCTTTGAAATTCCCTCGATTTGCACTATTCATACGTTTAGGTATTTGCATGGTCTAGAGCATCTAGCCTTTCAGGTGTTTGTTGGAATGCTTCCTGAGATTCTCAGTTGCAGTAAACAGATGCAATTGCATGATTTCATTAAAAAAACAATAAAACAAACAAAACCACCCCCCACTACAACCTGATTTAAACAAACTTTATAACTTAAGAGACCCAGTGAGTTTGCAAGTGTAATCTTTTGATTCCTGTAATATTTCTGAAGCAGAGTGTGTAAGCCTTTCTCAGGGATTATTGAGGATGGTGTACCAGTGTTTCTATACAGCAATCCATAGGGTGAGACCTGGTTTTCTGCAGCTAAGGGAAGGACTGGTGACATTGGGTGCTATTCTGCAAAACAGAGCTGCCTGGAGTGTGGTGTGATTTCCATGCAAGCAGAGTATGACTCCTCCATTGTGCCTAATTGTGTGCTTAAGACTGCTTCTTTAGATTAATGGCTTCATGTCTTCCTGGCTTAGTACATATCCTTATTTCCATCAGGCAGGCACGGAACATGTGAAAGACAGAAAAGTAGGATCATCCCTTTTCAGAAAGTTTTATGGCTCCCTGCAGAGGTTTATTCTCTGGAAGGGTTATCCAGTGCACCAAGGCAGGGTCTGCAGTGCTGAAGCTGTCTGACTCCAACTGCTGCAAGGGGCACAGCATCCCTCTTGCATGTGAAGGGTGCTTCTCACAGTCCAGTTGCTGCAGCCAAGGGTCTAGGGAATACCCTGAGATATACTAGGGGAAATATGATTTGGTCCTCCATCTTGGATTCTCACAGAAAACAAATCATGTTCTGGCCTTGGAGAGATAAAGAGAGAAAAATGGGTGCAAAGTCATAAAGACTCGAGAAGGGCCAACTGCATGGAGTGCAGAATATGTCAGCCCTCATGGTCAGTTTTCAGAGATGACAAGAATGACACTTGGTTTACCAGCCTGTTTGTCAAAACGTTGGCTGAGCTCCAGTTTGTGCTGCTTAGTTACTGACAAATAGCTCAGGGCCTTCTGCAGCTTGAAATGGGGTGAAACTGGTTTTCTGACTGGCCAGTGATGGATGGTCACCCATTTGTAATGTCCCTTATATCTGGCTCCTTTTCATCATTTTTAATTCACCATTTCTCCCTGACAGAAAGAGGCACTACAAAGTAGTGACATTAAAAAAAACAAGCCAACAAACCCAGTAGATTTTAATTGCATTTCCTGCTTGTTATCCTTTCTTCATTTTGTTTGAAAGATTGTGGGTTTTCTTACAAGGTTTCCTGTGCTCCCTTGCTTCCAAGCAAGTGTCTTACACTACATCTGCATTAAGCTACCGAGTTTCACCTCAGCTTCTGAAAAATAAAGCCGACATAATTATTTTGTTTCACTGATGTAATGGTGATACATACTCAAAATACCCTTCTGCAGAACCAGGTGCTCCTTCTCCCCTGACAGAGGGTACACAGGAGGGAGAAGGGCCATTTGAAACCATGCCATTTCTTTCATCAAGCCCCACTTTGGACATTATGTTTCTGTTAACACCATCCAAAGTGTGGAAACAGTGCATTGATGCAACAAACCCTGGTTTTTGTTCTGTAAACTAAATGCAGATATTAGTCTGGATTTGTTGGCTTTCAAAATTACCAGTGAGAGTCTTGCAGTACCACTCTTGCAAGACCCTTCACAGTAAATTGTGGGTCTGACATATTCAAAACCATCTCAAGATCTCCTTTAAAAGGACACTAGTGTGAGTACCAGGGGAAAATATACATCAGGACTGTAGATGACTTGATATGATTTCCTTGATTGTATCTTTTTATTTATGAGGCATAATTTATGACTGCTGAAAAGCAAACTAAAATGAGTGATGACTAACTACAGCCAAAGTAATAAATCAGAAGCGGAGAAAGAAGTGGTGATTTTGATCGAATCTATTGAATTAGCTGTTGCCCTTAGCCATTACAGGTATTGGAAAGACCTTTTAATATCTGCTTATCTCTCTCTTGGGAACTTGGTAACTATCTCATTATATACCCATAGGAAACAAATTATTTAATTTTCTACCTTTTAGAGTTAAACCTGTTTATATCTGTCATTAATTACTCATGTTATACTATATTATATGAAATGAGCTTCTCTTAGAATTTGGTAATATTGTTTATGTCTCAAAGTATTTGTCTATTTTCTTTCCCTTCTCTTTCCCTGGAATGGGTTTGGTACTTTTATTATTAGCATTTGAACAGTCCAGATGAGTAGCAATGTTAAGAGGCTCAAATTATCACAGTGCTAGAAGCCTGGGCCTAAAATCTATCCCATTATATGTTTATGGCCTCCCTAAGGATGCCAGCTGAATGTTGAAGAGGAGAAAGTATGGATCTGCGGATGGGCAATCAGAAAGCACACCTTTCTTTACTACCTTTTTGTACCCCTAGTTGTGAGTGGACACAATACTTTCCCTTGGCTCTTCTCCATCCCCTGTAGACTGCAACCACTTTCGAAACTGCCTGACTGCACTGCAATGCCCAGATGTGAATACATTATCCTCATGCTGAACACTAGGTTTCGGTAGGCAAGCTTTGTGCTCTGAGCTGTGCTGACGTTGCATGAGTAACTCCAAATTACCCTGGCTGCACACTGGTCAGTTCTGATGAGAAGACTGACTTGTGAAGGGTGCTGCGACTGATGGCGAGAGGGAGCTGCTCTGGTTTTCTCTAATTTTAACCAGCCAAGACTATGGTCTCCTTTCTTTCAGGCTGCTGTTCCAACAGAATGAAAAATTGGGTGCTGTGTTTCTGAACTTACTGATGTCATGTCTTATATATCCCTGAAATGTCTTGCTATCTTGGAAAAGAATTACACTGTGAAAACCCTGCATCTATGTAAGTGCAGGGTCAGACAAACCTGAGTCACTCAAGAAATCCAAAGCAAAGCCTCGAAGTAGTGCTGTGTCTTTATGGCCTCCATGAAACAACTCTAGAAAGAGTGGTATGAAGCCCTCTCTGCTACTGTTTGTGTCTCCTGGCACGTGCCAAGGGGGGCCAGCATTGAATCCTTTTGGAAAGACCAGCAGTCACGGGTGTGTGCAGTCTGTGGATGCCCTAAGGGCAGAGACACAAGTCATACCTGACTCTGACACATGGGAGTATGGAGTTATGTACACATGTGAAAGGGGTGGCTTGGCCTGACCTTGTAGTTCCCCAGAACCTACAGCACTGCCTACCTGTCCTACAGCTCTAAGCTCAGATCTGAAGGTAGGTAGTCCTTTACTAATGAGACTTTTTTAAGGCAAAAAAGGGCAGTTTTCTGAGCACCTACAGGAGCTCAATGCCAGCTGCTGCCGCATACAGAGATGAGATCTTGTTTCTCACAGAGGCAGATTAACTGCAGTGTGAACCAATATGATGCACAGTGACTTGGTGGGAGCCAGGAGTCATTGCCAGTGAGTAGTCAGCTTTTTGGCTCACTCTCTGGTGATTTCACCTGGCCTCCGTGCCAAGCAGAGAACCCTAGCTCTCCCTGACCTGGGAAGTCAGCAGGAGCTCAGGACTGCTGCTCAGGACAGGCAAACTACCTCCAGCCAGTCCACCCTTCTGCCTGTGCTGCCCGGCCACACTTCAGCAGAAGTGAACAAGATGTCTCCAGTGAGGAGAGTTTTTCACTCTCCGTAGGCTGTCAGCTGCCTGAGTTTCCCCCCTGCAAGAGCAGACAGGGTTCCCTCTTGGAGACTTTCCTGTTGGTCCCCGTGTTTGCAGCTGTAATACCTGTCACATTGTTTGAGCCAGGTCTGAGATGTGAGCGTTGTGAGCTGGCAGGCATTAGCACATGCACCACGTCCTCTGCCAAACCGCTGCTCGGTCAGCCGTGGTTGCACTTCTTCACCTAATCGGAGTTGTTGTGATCAAGGGATTGCTTTCTTGCTTTGAGGAATATTTGGCCATGCACTGTGTTTTCTTCCTTAATCCGGGACTATCTTTGTACTCTGAGGAGTGTTAATCTGAGTGCTTTATTTTGACAGTTTCTTCACCTTCCCTTTTTCATCATGGCAAGGCCATACTGCTTGCCTGGTTTATCATCGTTTTTCTTCTTGTAGTGCTTTTCATGCGCTGCAGCATTGGAGGAGCTGCAGAAATATATCTCCAGCTGTTTCCCTCCTGTATGGAGTTAATACCTTCACATATGACTTCAATTTCATGAAAGAAAAGCTTTCTTAGTTTAAAATGTAGCTTCCTTAGTAGAACTTGGAGATTGAAGAGTGTTGAAGCAGATGAACCTGCGTGGCTCAGGGATGGAGTAAATAAGTCATCTAATGGACTTCTTCCACTGCCAGCATCTACACTGCAATGATTTGTTTGCATCTATGACTGCAGGGCCATTGTGAGTTTATTATTCTTTATGGGAGGAGTCATTACCCAGCCTTACTAAGCTGGAGCAAGCTTGGATCACCACAGCAATGTTATGACCGTCTTCTCAGCACTTCCCTTCCTGCTCCTCACTGGCTTTGCCCTTCTTGCTGTGCAGATCATTCACCTGTGATCATTTGGAGTGACTGCTGATCACCTGTTTTCAGGATCAGAGATCTGTAAAGGTTCATTTACGATGGAAAAAACCTCAACAAGCTTAGTTACCTGTAACTGGAATTCTTCAGCCTTCTGAAGAAGGTCTCCGGAGAGGTTTCTCCCCTGCTGTCTGGCTCCACTTCAAAGTGTAGTCTGGGCCAGGGTCAGCAGAGCATTTTAGATAGTAACCACCGTAGCTGATTTCAGAGCCCTCTCCTGGCTTTTTTGGGACAGTGCAGTCATTAAGAGCAGCACGTATTTTGGCAGTGCTGAGCCGTGCACCATGATGTCAGACTTAATGCTTTTGGAGGCAGTATATTCAGAAAGTCAAGTAATGAGAAACTTTTGTTGGCTTTCTGGTCTCTGTGTTTTGCCATTCAATATATCTCAGAGATGTGATTGCTTCTTGTCTGCCCCACGTTCCTGTATGTTCTTGTATGATCTTACATCATAAGCAGCAGGTAATCCTGCTGCCTATTAAGCTCTTTACTTTTCTATGCAAATGCAGTTAAATAGCATTCAATTTAGAATGAATTTTTGTGAGCCAAAATGTTTTTTACAGCAATCTGAACCATGACATTCCAGTTTAACCAGACCAGCCAGGCAACAGCTTTTGTTCGTGGCTATTTATTTGGTGATGACTTTTTGAGCAGCCATGACCAAACCTCTGATTTTAACAGGCAGTCCTCATGGTGGTTTCTGTTGCCATGCTGTCCCATTTCTTTATGCAAAGAAGTGGCTAAATATCCATCTGCAGTCAGTTCTGGGCACTTACTGCTCTGAGTCTCCAAACTCTGACCAGGATTTACTTGGACGGTGATTCTCAAAGGGAAATATTTTTATACCCATCCATCCTTTTACAGATGGTTGAGCAGAAGCAAAGGGAGTTATGGGAATCTAGCTTAGGTCAGTGTAAATCCAGAATTTAGATCCTTGGAAGTCCTGTATAGCTGTCACAGCTGTTTCAGAAGCTGGCGTTAGAGTTTCACAGACACCTAGATGTGTTCTGCTGGAAACATGTCTTGGCAGGGCTGAGTAGCTAGTGTCTGTCCAGAAGGCATGCTCAGAGTATGTCCGTCTCTCAGCCCACACACATGCAGCCATGACCTCAGCCTTTTTTTCAAGAAGGACAGGGATGACGCCCCAGGGATAGACTGCAACCACAGCCCCTCACACCCCTCCACGGGGAAGAGGTGGGTAACTGCATCTGCTGCCCCTTGCTTTTGCTCTGCCTAGTCAACCTTGATTTCATTGTGCTGATGTAAAGTGAAACAGCACCAAAAGGAGCACCCCAAGTACAAAGAGAGGTCATCCACTTGGGAATTCCTGCTCTTGAGGGCAGCAGGCTTGACTGCCTTCATTGGAGCATGCGATTAAACCTAAATTACCTCCCTCCTAGAGGACTCCTTTAGCCACTTAGGTGTAGCATGAAAGGGGATGAGCATCACCTTCTCATTTGTCCTAAGATAGTATTTTGAAAGAAAGAGCTCTTGTTTGTCTGAAATAAGGCTTTTTATCTGAAAGACATGGAGTAAGCACCTATGATAGGAGAGGGACCAATGGAGGAACGTGTCTGCATGAAACTCTCAGTGAAGCGCCTGCTTCCCAAGTGAGTTGCATCCCTCTCTCCTCCAAAATTCCTGTGCTACACAGGAAGTGTCTCTTCCTAACTCAGCACCTTCAGTTTTGTTATGGGCAGCTTGCTCGGCAGGTCACGTCTGACACTGTTACGCTCCATGCTCATTAAGGCCACAGCCTGGATGTAACTGGAGCGTTTGAGCTCAGGTCAGCGCTGAGCTGACGCCAGTGGCACACTCAGAGCTGCTTTTTCCATATGTGGCTTATTCTTCCCACAAAGAAATATGCCCCTTTAAATGAACGACTGTGGGCAAATCTTTGTAGCAGCTGGGACGGAACTGAGATAGAGGGTTTGACCTACAGCAGTAAAATGAGCAGAGTTTGACTTTATGAAAAGTTCACAACAGAGATATATTACAGAATTCACTGGAAATGAAAGTGCTTTGCCAGAGCTTTTTATCATAGAGTGTTGACTGTATTTATGTAGCATTTCACTGGATGGTCCTGGAATCAGGCAGGAACTGTTGGGTTTTAACTGGCACAATGACAGTTTTCAAAGCCACTGTTGTGGGTTTTGGCCTTTTTCCTTCCCCAGGCTCCTTGTGAAGTGTCCTGTGGTCTTAGATCTTAATATTGCAAGCTGGAAGGACTCCAGGGTCAGTTCTGAAGATCTCTTATTTCTAAACCTCCTATTTTTTTTAAGGCATGGTCCCACCATACGCTACCTCAGGACCTCTGCCCAGAGTAGCTCACATAAGAACGTGTTTTACTGTAGTTAGAACCTCTCAACGTGAAAGCTTACTAAGGAATACTTATACTAAAAATCGCTCAGACAGTCCTCTTGTATTGCCATTTAGATCTATCATTCTGATTGATCACTATGTGGTTGGCTAATATTGAGCCTAATTTAACCCTATACACTCATGCATCCATCTATTCTGTCTATTGTACCTGACATTCTACAAATTACTTACTCATGCAAATGACGACCTAAGGCAACCTTTTATGATATTCGTGTTTAATTATACAAATGGTTTTTGATAAATAAGATTATACATCCCTCCATATGTTTATTCACTCCTTGATGAAAGCAAAATTTAATTTTCATGCAGATTTGTTGGAGAGTGTGTTTAATAAGTGCTGAGTTTTATGTAGTCTGCAGATCACTCTGGTTTTGGGAAGCTGACAAAAATCAGTAGGCATAGTTCATAGACACATGCGGTTTTTAATCAGGCCTAATTCAAGCTGCTAAATTTTGAAGTCTTGGAACCGAACCCATTGCCTTTGTGCTCATGAAATAAAGCAAATGTTGTGAAAATAAATGAGAGATGCTGACTTAACTGTGCATTTCAGTGGGCTTTATTTATATTATGGGCTACTGAAAATGTTGCCAAATGACCAATACATAACTATTTTTAAGAGAGTGATGCTTCTGTAAAACTTTCTGGTTTTAAACAGTACCTAAAGTTTGGCTTCTGCAGTTCAGTCAAGGTGAATGTAACTGACGTGTCTCTCAGTGCCAGGCTGAGTTCATCAAGGCTGTTTGCATGCGTGAAGAAAGCGTGTAGAAGGCAGAAACTGGCGTGACTGGATGCTGGTATTTTTGTTCAGATGTCTTTGAGAACAGTATCACTGCTGATCACAGCTTCTCATGGAGTCCTCTTTGCACGACACAGGCGGTGGTGGGAATTCAGAGTCCGGGGATCAGATGGAAGATGACACATGGACACACACAGAGATATGAAATCTGCTTCTTTTCCCTAAATGTAGCAGTGGGAAACATTCCTCTCTTCTGTTAGAAACTCAACGGGTGAGCACAGGTGCTGGGCAGCAGACAAGGGACACGTTGCATGGGTGTCATTGCCTTGCGTTTTTCTCAGTGTCAGCACAGCCGCAGTAGCACCCCTGGCTACCCACGGATGTTTTGTAGCCTTGGGTCCTTTGCTAACAGCTTCTCTGGTTTTGTGTGCCCAAGGTGTGGTCAGTAAACTCAGCTGGACGGACGTCGAGCAGTTGGTCCCGTTGCCGGACAGGCCCTGCCCCTCCTGAGGGCCTGGGAGCTCCCCTCTTTGACATGGTGGCATCTACAGTGGCTGTGGTGAGCATCAGCCCCCCTCTTAAGCCAAACGGGGTGGTCAGTATCTACAGGCTGTTTTCTAATGATACCAGAGGGACCCATGTGGTGGTGAGTATTGTCAACACTGTTTCCATACTTTCATTTGAGCTTAAGTTCTAGCTATAACAATATTGCTCTTAGCAGCTGCTACTGTTGGTTACAAACTGTCTCCCCCTGGTACACCCCCATTAACTGCTCAGCAATACTCTCTTCTGGCTAAAGCACCAGTAGTGCTTTCACTCATCTAACTGTGCTGCTAACCTTATCATTAAACACTTCTGACGTGGTGATGTGCTGTGACAATGATGGGAATCAGAAACATTGTTCAGGGGCAGATAACTGTCCAAACAAAACACTTCCAGACAGCTCCCACCAGTCCACATGGTGCAGGTGGAAACTGCAGCCGTTAGGAAATTATTGGGTGCTCTGGATAGCTTGTGGATGAGAAAGCACTGTACACAAGCTTCCCTTGAAATCTTTCTTCTTGGTAAGAAGCATTTCATGGCAAAGCACTGATGAACAGCACAAGTAGCCAGGCAATTTCTGTGTTTGGTGTCAGCTTGAGCACCAGGAGGTGTCCCAAAACAAGTGGTCTCAGCTCAGGAAGCCTGCTGAGCTTCATTAGCGTTATACAACTCTATGGGGAAAGTAGGGAAGGGTTGGGACTGTGGAAGGTGCTTGGAAAATTTACCCCCAAATCAGTTCAAAATACTGCAATGCTCTTTGCCTGTAACACTATCTGTTTTTCACAAGTAGATTTTCCCCTTATCTTCCATCTTGCTCAGCAAGGAATTGTTAGGAAGGACACACCTTCTCAAGTTGTGTCCATGAGCTTAAACTGACTACCAATTTCACGTTATGCATTTATTTCTTCCAGCACAGCTGGCTCAGCCAGTTCATCCTATTGTTGCCTGCATGGCCTGACATTTTCAGGTCCTCATACCTGCCACGCTGCTGGCTCATCTCTGGCTCTAGCATCAAGACATACCATGTGCTTTCCTTTGCTTGCTTGACTCTTTCCTTCCTACTTTTTGTTGCATCCTGCTAAATCACATGCTGCCAAATAGGAGCAGATGTTTCCCCTCATTGTGTCTTCTACACGATTTTATATCTTCGGCTTAAGCAGCTATATCCACAAATGACTCCAGCAGTGAGGTGAAGTGGCAGTTCCTGCAAGCAGTTTCAGAATGAGGGCACCCTTTCCTCTGCCAGAACTGCCAGGTCCCGCTTGCTGAGCATAGGAGAGCTTCCTAACAGGCTTGCCCAGTCCCAAAACACTTTGAATGCAGAGCAGCATCATGTTTGCCTTCCACTTAGAGGTACCTACCAGAAACCACATTCTCCTGTCTATAAGCACACTGTCCCATTTATATTGCTCTGCCCAACACTGTGTCCTGTATCACACTGAGGAAGCTTGTGAGATATGCATGAGTATTTGCTAGCACACTTATCACAGTAATTTCTTTTTGCTTCAGTGCCACTTATTCCAGAGTTTCTCCTTAAAGACCTTCTGCTTCTCTGTTCCTAAGAGTGATATTTTCAAGCTGACATACAGTAGTCACAGCTCAACTGAAGATGTCTGTGAGGCCAGTGATGGCACAGTCTTTTCCTTTGAGCAGTGCCTCTTAACTTTGTAATGGGAGAAAAATAAATGCAGAGTTCCCAGTACACAACAGCTGCATAAATGTCAGACTTAAATAACATGCAGAACCTCATGCCCATCTTCTTTAGAAGTTAATATAGCTCCATAGTACTTATTTAGTACTTGTGGTGCTTGAAACTGTGACAACTTCCCTCTTAATTTCTCCAGCTGTCAGAAGGGACTGCTACCCAGCAGACAATACATGGGCTCAAACCTTTCACCACATACTCCATTGGTGTGGAGGCCTGCACCTGTTTCAACTGTTGCACCAAAGGACCCATGGCCCAAATCACCACGCAGCCAGCTCCTCCCTCAGAGCAGCCACCCCCGCAGATCCGCACTGTTACCTCCAGGAATGCCTCTTTCCAGTGGAGTGCCCCGCAGTCACCCAATGGCATTGTCACCAGGTAAGAGCTGCCACCCAGCCAAACCTGCCCACCTTGGCTAGGGGTGGTGGCAGAACAATTTTCCTAGATGTGAGCTGGAATCGCAGGGCTAAGAGCACTGAATGGTTCTGGCAGCCATGCTCCTCCTTCCCAGGTTGGTGGCAATATCCCATCTGGCCTAAATACCATCTGAGATGTGTTTACACACATTTGCTTTTCTCCTGAGCAGGATATTGGGGTGATGAAGGTGGGGAGCAGGAGTTGTGAGGGGAGGTAATTGCCTGACAGCTGTGGTTGTGCAGCCAAGAAGTTGAGGGATCAGATGGCATCAAAGGGGCAGCTGCATTTAGCAGTTACATTAGCATTTGGACAAATACTAATTTGCAAAAGTGAACAGCAAGGTAACCGGCATCAACATCAATGTGAGTGTGACTGCCATCCATGATTGTTGTTAGATATCTTACAGTTGGGGTCAAATTGTCCAAGAGAAAAACTGGGATCAGGTCCATTCTCTATAGCCAGAGGTATTTAAATACCTCCAAGTACTCTCTGTACCCTGGAGGTATTTAAAAGACAGTTAGATGTGATGCTTAGGCAAATGATTTAGTGGTGATTTTGTCAGGTTAGGGTGATGGTTGGACTTGATAACCTAAGGGTCCCTTCCAACCAAGACAATTCTATGATTCTATAACATACAGCAATTAAAATAAAACAATTAGCTGTTATGTCATTAAGGCTCTTGGTTAAACAAAATCTCAACTTTCTTCTTAGCTATGAGCTCCACGTGTATATGGCTTGTTCCCTGAACCTACAGCCAGCAGTGAAGGCTTGCAGTCCTGGCCCAACTGAGGTGAAGTATACAGGAAAAGGCCAGAGTGCCAACGTGTCCAACCTGGAGCCTTACACAACTTACAACCTGCGAGTCGTGTCTTACAACTCTGTTGGCAGCAGCGCCTCAGAGTGGATTGGTTTCACTACGGAAAAGGAGCGTGAGTATGAGCAATGGCTCGCTGATCAGCAATCCTACCTCTGATGCATGGGGCTGCATAGCACCAAATGACTTCTCCACCCCTGTGAAAGATGATGTGATGTCCCCAGGAACCTGCCCTTCTGTGTCCCTGGTCGTGGTGCCTCTGCTGCCCATTCACTGAAAGGGAAATTCTCTTCTGGGGCCTGACTGCTCATTCCTTCAAAAGTATTTCTTTCCTCATCATCTGATATCACATCCTCTCTCTTAGGAGCCTGGAAACCTTTGATTTTATTGAAAATGGGCAGCAAGGCTGCAAAACATAAAATGTTCAAGTATTACTAGAAGGGTGATGTTCAGTAATAAATTCACTGCCATAAATAATCCCTGGGAGAAGCAGAGATCTTGACAGAGACCTGGTGATTCCTTTCAGGAACAATCTTACTGTCCTAATTCATGCCATACTTCTGCCAGGGCTTAAGAGTCTTCCTTGGATGTCATCTGAATGACTGTATCGTTGTTGACAGGGAAGTAACAATTTGTTGCCATCTATGTAACCACCACAGACCGTGTGGTGGTCTGCACAGAAATTAAACATGCAGGACGTACACCTACAATCAGAATAGATTTTACCATCAAAACTGAACTTGTAGTAGTCTAACATCAGCTTTTATTAAAAAAAGATCTATAGTGCTGTAGCCAGAGTCATTCCATAACACACGAGATGAGCATTTCACCGCAGCCTGCCAGGTCAGGGCAAAGATGTTCACTTTTTTATCATATAGTCTCATGTCAGGATTTCAGAATCGCCTTTCTAAAAAATGGCTTTTGCATCACTTAGTGGCCCTGCCCAGTAATTAGTAAAAATAAATCTGCTACATCCTTAGCTGAAAAATGCAAGTGGAAAAGCCCCAGTTTTTGTTTAGTGTCACCAATGAAAAAGAGGTCCTTATGTCTCAAGCTGTGTTTTATTAAATTGCAAACTAAAAAGCTGGAACATAATAATGTACTGTTAAATGGAGAAAATTCATAAGGAACTGATGAGACATATAGAACAAAATGGTTTGAAAATTATTTTTAGACCCCTGCCCACTGGGTCTGCAGCCTTCTTCCTTCAGTCTTGCTTTTGTTGCATTACAGACCACTTCACACCAGGTCCCCTAAGTCACTGTGAATGTCTCCTTCCTCCTGCCTGGAAGGCTTGCTTTAGTGGCAGTGGTGACAAAGAGCATCAAAGTGCACCTGGACAAGCAGCTTCCTTAAAAACAAAACTACCTATACTATGCACACGGCTTGATGGCAAAGCCACAAGACAGGACCACCTCAAACTTAAATGAAGCCTTTTGTCAGCAAGCTGTTTGGCCCCACTGATGACCTCTTCCTCCCTCAAGGGGGTTCTGGATTTCTTTGCTCTCTGCCTGCCATCTGCTCTTGGTTTTCTGAAATTGCACATTTTCTTGTATCTGCATGTGTTAAAAGATGATCTTAGGCAATTTATTTGGGATTGCAAAATAGACTTCTTCTTACCAGTTTGGTTCCCACAGCCCAGCATGCTGCAGCTGAACTTGATCTACTGTGTCTCCTTGTCCCTACCTTAGGTTGGAATTCAGTCTATAATGGTTGTAGTGTCTGTACCACGTACACAAAGGCAAAGGAAGGGAGTTCCAGGTCTTTATTTTAAAGTTATGAGACGTTTCTGTTTTCTCAGTGTAGAGGCTGATGTACTACAGCAGCTTTCTCTGTTCTCTCTGCGTCCTCCTGACTCTCACACATGTATACAGGAGGGAGTGTGTGTGATCAGGAGCCTGTATCACGCAGAGTCTCCCTCTCTGCTCTGTGTAACTGTCACGCCTGTTGGCTAGACATGGGCTTTGTTCCTTCTTTGTCAGCACCTCGGTACACGGCCCCATTCTCCATTGTCAGCAACCTGTCTACCATCCACATCGACTGGAGCCGCACCTTTGTACTGAACGGCCGCCTGAAGGAGTACGCGGTGACGGAGAGCGGGCAGCGCATCTACAGCGGCTTTGACACCGAGCTGTATCTACCCAGGACATCGGACAAAAGTCAGTTTCACTTTCCATTGGGCTAAATGGGTATCACTGTGTGCTACGTGTACGAAAAACTCTCTATAACCAGCCCCAGCTGGGAGAGCTGGCGTGTACAGCCACACTGAAGTGCACCTAAGCAGAAGCTTGAAACAAAACTCCTTGGAGCTCAGCTTCCTCTTAAACATTATGCCTGAGTGCGTAAGACTGGCTCCTTGTGAGGGTCATGCTTTACCAAATCCTGGAGCTGTGCAGCAATTCCACCCCTTGGGGCTATGCTCTGGGAAATGCGTGGAAAGAAAAGACCCAGTGCCTGAATTTTCATTTAAATCAAAGGCAGCAGCTCTTGGAATCAGCGTGTTTTGAAATGCAGGTTGTCTTTAGAAATTTGCAGTCTGTAGAATAAATAGAAGCTGCCAACAGGGAGGGTGTGTGTTGGGGGAAACCAGAAAGAAAAAAAAAAACCAAATAAAAGTTGTTTTCTGGTTTTAAGGTGGTGGGGTTTTTTGTATGTTAAAGGATTTTGTAATTGATTTTTTGCCTTCCTGACTACTGCATTGGTACTAATACTTTTTTTTTTCTCTTTTATTCAAATGTTCTTAACGTGTTTGTATCAGCCATGACTGAGGGATTTAGGGCAAAATTATGAGTAAGTTGAAAGTTGCCAGTGGAAGAGAGAGCGGATTGGGTGGTGAAAGAGGAATATAATTTGTAGCACCATGATAGTCATGGCTGCCTATGATCTGCCATAGTTCATAGTTTAGAGGTTCAATACCCATGTATATGGGATTGTGAAACTCTCATCTGGGACTTGGGTGGGCTGTGATGGGGGATGTGCTATGCCTGCCTTGGCCTTTCTCAGACCTGGCCGTTTTCTGGTGGTGGATCATGCTGAAAAATCAGCATATATGGAATTTTGACTTCTCCTGCTGATAGTATTTTCTAACCTTTTATTTTTCGCTCAGCCTTTTTGTTTCAAGTGACCTGCATCACCGATGAAGGGAGTGCTACAACTCCAGTCATCAAGTACAGCGCTGGAGACGGAGTTGGTAAATATGTGAAGAAGTTATTTAGCATCTATTCATTTTAGGTGTCTGCAGTAGAAATTGGGTATGTAGTGCATGCCAGACAGGATGGCATCTTGTTGAAGGATCAGGGGATTCCTTAGTGCCTTAGGGCACGAGGTATGTGAGGTATGTGGATTTTTTTTTTTCCATGTATGGATTTCTGTTCCTGTCATCGGCTTCAGACCCTCTCTCTGGGTGTTTATTATGTTTTGCTGTTATTTTTATAAAACTGCATTGCTCCAAAGTGTAGTGCTTTTTTCCTGCTGGATTGAATTAGCTCTCTTCCAGATGTCCAAATTGAGATTATCTTGAATTCTAGTCCTGCCTTCCAACATTCCTCCTTCCCTCCTCCTTGCATCCCACCCACCCAGTCAAGGGGCATCAGTCAAGGCTTTCATATCACCAGCCCCATTCAAGGGGGGCTGCTGCTTTCACATCACCAGCCAGCCAGTCTCTGCAGTTTCACCTGGGATAATAGCACCTGCTATTTCCCTTCTGTACACAAGGCCTTTGCTGTTTTGTGGAAGTGAGTGAGATTTTGGTGTGGTGACATCCCAGTCACTTCTTGTTCATTGAGTAGTAGATGCCTACCAATAAAAAGTTTCAGGTCTTTTTAACTCCTTAGTTTTTTGGGAAGCAAAGCTAAGCTGGAACCATTTCTAACTAGCATATTGGTTTTAATGAATTTATTTATTGAGTTGCATCTTGTTCAGCTTCTTAAACTAGACTGGCCTTGTCCTTCCAATTAATCTTTATATCACATTTCCCTTATATCCCTTTTCCTGCTCTCACTCCACCCTCCTGCAGAATTTCAGGCCAGGCTGCTGTAAAGGCATTGTAAAAGGGTCCCAGTTGCTCTACGCCCATCACCTTCCACGCTCTGCACCTTTGTGCTTTTGATTGTGGTGTGTTCCTACAGTCTATTGCAAACTCAAATCAGCACTGCAGGCACCCTGATGAGGAGACTTGTAAGCAAGGGTGACAGAAATTCCTTAGCCATGAGTCTGCATGCCCATGTAGGACTGCAGATAACCAGCAAGTCCTGTCAGTGAGGTTTCTCATGCACGTGTTGTGTACGAGCAAAGTCAATCCACTGGCTGGTTTTTACTAACAGGTGGGGGAAAGGAGGAATAAAATGTTTTGTGCTGTTTGCTTTTGTATTAATTTATCACTTGTTTTAGTTAAGTCTTCCTCCCTCTCTCTTTTTAACTGCATGGGCCTGCCACTAACAGTGCCAAAGAGAATGTCCTCTGTCTGTACTGCTCTGAAATTACCGTAGTCATTTCCACTCTTCAAGGTTACTTGGAGAACCCTTTTTTTCTTGCATTCCACCTCCTCCTTTCTCAAGAGCTGCTGATGCAGTGGTGATTTCCAGCCTGAGCAGCAATGCCAGAACTTTAAGCAGGGTCTCTTGAGGGTAGTAAGCTTTTTATTATAGCCCGCTAGCATATTGAACCATTATGCCACCTTGAACATAAGTGCAAATAAGCACATGACGCCAAAATTACTTAAATTTCTGCCTAATTTATTAGCGAGGAAAGGGACAGCATGCTGTTAAACACCTTCTGAAATAACACTCCCATTCTCCCCTAATCCCTCTTGATTGTTACAGGTCTGATCTTGACAACTCCTGGAGAGAAGGACAAAGCAGAGTCCAAACGTGCAAAATTCTACAACGAGTTGTGGTTTGCAGTGCTGATGGTAGTTCTGGGTTTGATCCTTTTGGCTATTCTTCTCTCCTTAATTCTTCAAAGGAAAGTCCACAAGCAACCCTATGCACGAGACAGACCTCCTTTGGTTCCACTCCAGAAAAGAACATCGCCAATGAGCGTGTACTCATCAGGTGAAACCCATCCAGTATGTGTGGTAAAATGCAATGTTCTGTATCCATCATGGTACACTTTTATCTGCCCACAGACAAGAGTTTTTCCTCATCCTTCCACCATTTGTTGCACTCTTGGTTACCAAATGAAGGCTATTCAGTGTAGGAAAAGGGCTCTCTGGTACACCTATAATGGCAGGGACCCAGGCTACGGGGGCTTAGTCCAAAATAAGATCCCTATAGCACCTGGTCTGTAGGCCCTGAAATACTTCCACTGCCTTATGACAAACTTTGAATCTGGAATCACAGAAAACGCAAAGACACTGATGGCACCTGATGTTAGGTGACAGCTGCAAAAGAGCTGAAAAGGCCTTGGCATGCTGTGAGAGGGTAGGTGATAACATGTGCTTTTCAGAGGAACACTTAATGTGTTCCCAGCTACCTGTTGTGGCTGGCTGACCAAGATCAATCTGACAGTCTTCGCTAGGTATCCACGAAATGTGCCTGCAAATAGCAGGACTTTGGGAGAGGCTCTATTTCTTCCTAGTATCCACGACCACCCAGCTGGACAGCTCCTGGATGGGCTGTGTGCCAGGAAGGTTTTGGGGGAGAGCAAGTGCAACCAGGGAAAAGCTGGGAACTGTCACAAAATGTGTGTGCATCCAACCGTGCACAGAGCCACAGCAAGACCACCGGAGGGGTGGGAGGAGAACTGACGGGGAATGATAAAGGGGAAGACTTTGGTCTGTTTTTATTACAAGAAGTTATAATTCTGTGAAGAAAAACTGGCTAAAGAACATGTTCCACTGTGTAGCAGAGCAATAGTGCTGTCCCACCCTTTGAGGAGAAACACGAAAAAATGAATATGGTAATTGTTACAAGACTGAGAATGGGAGTAGCAGTGCCCTTCAATTCCCAGGCGCAGGTTATGAGATGATTCTTCTTGTCACTTCTCAGCTTCTTTTTCCTGTGAGCGCCATCAAGCAGGATGGTGACTCCTGCATCCTTCACGCATTCTGTTCCTTTTTGTCTCAGTGCCAAGAAGCTGCATCTGTGCCTCAACGAAGCAGCTCTTGGAAACAATGGGACTTCCAGCGTGCCCCTTCTCCTGGCAAAGGCTGCAAGCATGAGAAACTTCTTTTTTTTGGTCTCATGGTTTTGATTCTTTTTCTTCTACAGTCTGTCATGTTCTGTTGTTCCTCTTGACTTTAAAATGTCTTTGCTGTTGGCGTGCCTACACAATTCCTTTCCATGTTCCTGCCTCTTCTCCTCTTTCTGTTTTGTTTTCCCTTGTGGACTTAATCAAAAGGAAGACTCTACAGTGCATTACTTGAAGGACTTGATCTGAGAAGTTAGGATACAGCTATTATCAAGTGGCAAAAGCACTTGTGTTTTACCATTGTTAGTGAGGTCGGGTGGCAGCAACACTGGCTACCATTGCAGTACCTGATGACCAGTAAACAGTGTCTCATCTTTGCGGGTTCCCTACTCCCCCACATCTTGCTATATTGCTCCCCTCTGCTGAGCTGCGGCCAAGTCACACCCCACCCCCCCACCTCTGAGGACCAGACTGCGCCTTGCCCTGCCCTAATGCTCTTCCTCCCTCTCTTTAATCTCAGTTTGAGACCATTGCTGACACGTCTGACTCATCAAGCAGTGTCACACTCAAAAGTTACACGACACACTTTGAGGTAGAGTCCTTAGCTTGTGGAGCCTGAGGCCTCAAAGCACATGCATGATGGCATCTTACACTGCATGTTTCTCCTGGCACATGAATGTCTTGTCCTGGTCATGGTAACTGAAAAAGGAAGTCTGCTAACATCCCCTTGCTGGGCAAGGCTGGGCTAACCTCCTGGTAGTCAAGAATCTTCAGACCTCTGCCTGTTGACTACTTCAACAAAGAAGTGTGTGTGGGGCGAGGGAGGGAGGCAGGACCAAGGACGACCCAACAGAGAAAGTCCTGTTTTATGAGGGTGGGGCTTTGGGGTTTTTTTGGGTTTTTTTAATTACATGATTGTCTTACAATGGGGAAAGGTCCAGGTGGTGTTTGGTTTGTTTTTTGGTTTTTTTTTCCCTTCCCTTCTGTTAATCACTACGCATGGTTTTCAAAGCATGGGGTTTTGGTCTCTTCTGCTCTGGCTTGGGTTTTGTTCAGATAAAGTGTTTGAGACTTGTGGTTTATTAGTGTGTCTTCCTGGCAGGGGCTGGCAGATACAAAAATTCCAGGAGCTGGTTCTCCCCTGAGTGACTGCAGTGTCCGTATCGCATCCAGGGCGAGGAGACAGAGTCAGGGCCAGCTACGTCGCACGTATTCTCAAGCCTCTCTGCATCGCAGCGTCAGCCAGCTGCTCGACCTCTATGACAAAAAGTCTCTTGTTGAAGATATGCCTTGGGACGCCATTATTCGCAACCATCGCGCTACTGGCCGTGGCCTGGTAAGGAGTCCTGTTCCTCTGTGATGCTGCTGTCCATCAGCAGTGATGTGTCTGCTAAGAGTCACGGAAGGTCTAAATTTCAAAAGCTGCTGGAGAAAGTCCTAAGACCTGGCAGGACATGGTCGGAGACCAGATTCTCCTTCTGCCTCCTGCTCTCTTTTGGAGCAGCAGGTGATCACACACTACTCTCATAGGATGGGGGGCAGGGAATGTCCCACTTGCATCCCTCTGGTTTCCACTGAACTCCACAGTATACTAGGGCTCATCCCCTTCAACTCAGTCTTTTCCCTCCATGCATTTGAGCAAATGTATTTGTGTGAGGAGGGGGTGTCTTGGAATCCTTCACTGCCAGAAGTGGGACCTTGTGTTCTAGTGACTCCTGTTCTGTGACTGTGGGCTCAACTGGTGATGAGACCTGCAGCACTCTTGTCACTGCTCAGATCCTCTAGCATTCATGACAAATTACTTCAAACTCTGCCCACATAGGACTGGAAGGTTGGAGAAGGAAGGGCATGGTGAACAGGCAGAGTATCTGTCTGTCTTAGTAGGGGAGAGAACAGGATTGTCCAGAGTCACCATCAATCCTAACACACAAATACGTATTGTTATGATTCTCAAGTCAGGGACAGTGGCAACTTCCCTTCCCCTTGTCATCAGAAACAGGCTGTTTAATTGCTGCCCCCCCAGCTTCCACTCTTCCCTGAGCAACCACGTGGGAAGGGGCTTGGAGCCCAGCAAGATGTGTTTGCTACTAGAAAAAGCTAACTAAAGTTGCTAAAAAGAGGACAGATATGGGTGAGGGTACATAAAGTAGTAACAAAGTTGGGGGGTGGTGGGGAGGGGGGTGGTGGTTTTCAGTGAGCAGATCTTGGATAAAACTCAAAGGGAAGTGGAGGTGGCTAGTCTGGCACATAAATTCAGGCAGATTCCTCGGTTCCTTCAGTACACCAAATGGCTACGAGGGCTGGAATGTACAGGCGTGTGCCACTACAGAGGTGTTGCTACCACTGCTGCCATACCTGCTTAGGCCGTAACAGCAGGACCACAGCAGATGAGAAGGCTTAAGAACACAGTGGTATTTAGCTCTAGGCAAAGCCCCTACAGATACTGGTTAACCTTCCAGTCTGCATGATGCACAGCTCATGGACTTCCTCAGTCAGGGGTACTGTGACTCAGCCTTGACCCATTTTCTCAGAACTGTCATATCCTCATGATATCTTGGAGAACTAGTAACCCACCCAGCATGTACAGCTGTACGATCTTACCAGCCAAAAAGACATCTTTCTGATGCTAAAAGAGGAAGCTCTTGCTCCTATCTGCTCACCTTATGCTAACTGCCCGTGCTTGCTTGATATCAGTATGCTGTAACTAGCTTGCAGAATAGTCCAACAAGTTTCAGAAGCAGTGGGTAGGAGCAGAACAAAAATTTTCCACTGACTTTCAGTGGTAAACAACCCTGACAGCATGAAGTCAGCTGCTTTTTAGAATCAGCTGCTGTATAGACAAAGCTGGGCTCTTCTGTCCAGCCTCTGTTCATTGCTTTGCATTTCCCTCAACCTAACTGCCTCCACAGCTGCATTGCTCAGCTGCTCTTGCAAACAAACCTCCCGCAACCCTTTTTACTCAGCTCTTCCCTTTATTAGATCATTTTTTAGGGGGCGAGGAGAATGGAAAATGAAGGAACAGGATCATCTCCAGTCTGGTACAGCTTCAGCTTACATGTATTTCTTCTTCCCCCCAGTACGTAGATGAAGATGACCTTGTCAATGTCATCAAGGGCTTCAGCACAGTCACAAAGGAGCACACCACATTTACTGACACCCACCTCTGAAGAACACAACTCTAGAATACGGAAAGTGGGTAACTTGCCAAAAGCATCCTGCACCAACTCTGGGGGAGGAGATAGGGCTGCTGTTCCTCCCCTGCCCACTAATTAAGAGATAAAACTGTTTATGGGGAGGGAAGCCTTTTTTCGGCCTAACTGTATAGTAAAAACTGTGTGTTAGCACTGACCTCTCAAAGGTAAGAGAACAGTTTGAAAATGCCTGAAGTTGTATGGTAATAGAAGACTGAGAGACAAAGGTGAGAGCCTCTACTTTCATCTAACGCTCACAGTTGGAGAGGGTTGTGGGGCAGGGGGGTGGCGTGTCTGGTAAAGAAAAAAATCTACTTATCTAAAAACCAGCACATGGCTGAAAGGGGCCTTCCTGGCAGGACAGCCACATCTTTTCCTGCCCTGACAAAGCTCCACCACAAAATTGTGTTCATGAACAGGTGAATAAACAGCGAATGAAAGAATCCTTATGGAGTTGCTTTAACCTTTGTGTCCTCTCCCTCCATCTTCCCCACCCTCTCAGCTCAAGTCTTTAAAAAAAAAAAAAAAAAGCCATGAATTGACACTTAACTCCAAGTGTGTTTTTGCAGAAAAAAGAACACACACCCCCCATTAAACACGTGCTGTCCCGGCCTTCCCTTTTGTTTATGAATTACTAATCTACAGGCAATAAAATTTGTTCACCACCCACAGTAAACTAGGAGCAAACAGCACGCAGCCAGTGCAACGCAGGTAGGAAATATCATGTCAAGGCACTTGTAATTGAGAATTATTATACCATGACAGTAAACCTACTCCCATATTCATCTCTGTCCTTTTTCCAGAGAAAGTGACAAGGAAGCTCTCGAGAGACTGCCAGTTCTGTGCTCAGTCACAATCAGCAAAACCCATCATCCGATACCACGTATTTTCAGAAAGCACAAGCAACGCTCCTCTAGCAATTTATTTGGGCTAAGAGGCAAAATAATACGCTATTTTGAATAGCTTCCTCCTTAACCTGCACAAAACACTTCAGATTTCAGACAGCAGCATACGGAGCAAGGTTCCCATTCATAAAACACAACTGCAGAGGCAGCCCTGTGAATGAGGTGAAATCCAGCCAAGACAGCAGCAGCTCTGCAGAGCAATGTGTGGCTGCGTCTAAAAGGCATCTTCCACTGAGCAACCATGCATTCCTTTAGCACCCTCCCTTCCCCCAAGACAGAAATAATCACAACATATCACATGCCTGACCACGTTTACGCAATTATGCACAACAATATTTTGGACCAAGTACCGTACTACGTTTTGTAGTATTACATAAAGCCACACTTTGGTGGAGGACTCTTCAAAGGTTTGGCAGCAGCTGGGTACTTTCTCATAACCTTACAATTTTCATTCTGGGTATCACAAAGTCCCATTCAAGAAACAACCCACAACACATAATGTTACGCCTGCCACCAGCCAGAGGGCACCCACACCTCATCTATGCCACCAGTCACATTTTCACAAGCCATAGTCTTGGCAGGATGAATCATTCTTCCGGTGACGTGGTGAAGCAGCTGTCTTCGTAGGCGATGGAGAAGCAGCACCAGGTAGCTCAGGCCCACCTTCAGCAAGGACTGGTGCAGAGGCCAGGAGAGGCACTTTCTTCCTTCCCAGGAAACCAGCTCCTTCAAACCCCATTTTCTTTTTGCTTTCTGCTTTGGCTTCACTCTCCTCTTCCAGTCCTCTTCTTTTGAGTTCCAGAGAGCTCTCTGGCACGCGGTGAACCTCGGTACTGCAACACCCGCTGCCTGCATCTGTCACGCCCATGCCTCGTGCTTCAAGTGCTGTTGTCAGGACTGCCTTCCTCTCAGCTGCACTACCCTCAGCTGTTGCCTTCCTGGCCTCTGCCTGGCTTGAATTCCCATTTGCAGCAGCTGCCTTTTCTGTTGGGCTCTTGCTGGATAAGTTAAAAGCCTGGAAGTCCCGGTAACTGTGAAAGCTCTCTGTCCGCCTTGCTCTTGCCAATAGCGGGCTTTCTCTGTACGGCCGCACAGAGCCATACGTGGCTGTTTCATGGATTGTTTCATGGTGCTGCAATTGGAGGCTTCAAAAGAGAAAACCAACAACTAAGGACTTGTAGAGCAGACATTAGGCTGAGAATAGCAGCCGGTTCTTCTGCACACCCTCCTCCCACCCACCAGTGCAACCCCCACAGAAAGACTCCCAGATCACTTGCTTCAAATTCTCATAGGATATTTTAATCCACACACATGTAGAGCCACAGACACTGAGGCTTATGTGTATATAGTTGAAGACACTCAGGACACAGATTCACAAAGGGCAAAGCCTTTGGTGCCTGCAGCCGGCACCACCCTTGCTGACCTACCTGGAACTAGATTCCCGAAGCCGGTTTGGCTGAACTACTGAGGTGGCAGGACTGATGTTGGGTGTGGCACAGCGAGACGTGCTCAAGTCACACTGGTCAAGCAACTTGAGCAGCTCTTCCTCTGTGGGGCCGCCAACATCTGAAAGAGACTTCTTTTAGTGCCCAAGTCCATTTACTGTGGTCATGCACGTGTCAGGACAGGAAAAGAAGCACACCGGAGTCCTGTCATAACACAACTTACCTTTGTCCTCACTCTTATTAACCATGTCCATAGCTGTGGTCAGGTCCCACATCTGGATGCTGCCATTTGAATGCCCAGTGAAGAGGTAGCGGCGTGGCCGGGAGCCCATTCTGCTGGATCCTTCACATTCTCGCACAGTGAATGATGAGATGGTAGTGCAGTCAACTGCCTGGATCTCACAGATCCTACAGGAGGAGACCCCCCAAGTTACCAAAACAATTGCCCCAGCACAGCTTGGCCAGGAAACTCAGCACCATTTCGATTTTCTGAGAAGGGCACCAAACCTGCCATCAGAAAAGACCTTTTTTCCAGACAAAATTCCTTCCCCTGCAGAATGCCATGCTGCTCAGCTGCTGACTGAACCATCCCCTCCCATCCACCTGCAGTCTTGCTACTTGTTATTTTTGTCAAGGAACCACACACCCCTCTCCCCCCCAGCCATGTTTGATCCCCACTGTCAGTCTGCAATGATTAGAAACGTAAGGCTCTCAAGAATGACAGCAAGTGAGTACCCCTTCCTTATGCTAGACACTAGGAAACTAATGGGCAGAAACAGTACATTTAACCATATAAAAGAGCTGCAAAAAATTCCAAAAATAAATCTATACAGGTAACTTTTGTCTTATGACAACTGCTGTATCACTTGACCTGGCAGATCTCCATTGCTTTTCCCCCTTTCTTTTAGGGAGTGAGAGGAAAAGGACTCCCAAAACTCAGCGGCTAAGCCAGACGCCACACCAGAACCTCACATATTCTGGATAATTTCTTTTACTGACCCCTTGTATTGAGCTTTTTACCCAGGGAGTGCCAAAATAAGTAATTTAACAAAACTATCTACTACATCCATATCTAGCCTGAAGTAAGGAAAAAACCCATGGGCCCATCAGTAATTCACAGGGCTTCTGGCCTCAATTCAGATGCCAATAGTGTTAAGGCATCAATGTTTTCACCAGGTTCAAAGTTTTCAGGCAAGAGATGCAAGAACAGTGAGAAGCATAGAACTGAGATGCACCACCTTTTCTGATCTCTGGCCATCCTCCTAGCCTAGCAGGAAGAAAAGCAGCTGCGGTTATTTGGCAACTTTTTTACCTCTTTGGTAGCACTTGACTGTGAAGTCAAGCCTAAGTAAATAACCATACAGCTGACCTAAAAGTGAGAGACTGCCTTCTAAAGGCTTGAATTATCTTCAAAGACAAGTGCAAAGGAAGAGGGAAGCTGCTTCCCTGTCTGCCTTTGTGAGCAGCACAATCCCTGCCACCAGAAGCTGCAGCATTAGTTTTGAAATGCAATGCTAGCGTGGTGCCATGGCTGAGCGTTACACAACTGCTTGTTCTGTGAGCTCAGCAGGCAAGCCACCATGAAGCGAGTCCCCGATACCACATTTTACAAAATGCCATCTGGTTTCTAGGTTTCACAAGACCACAAAGTAGAGTAACTCACAAAACCAGAGTTCAGACAGAGCTGTCAAACACCACAGAAGCTTGCTAAATGCAACTGCATGCATCTCCAAGGGATGGGAGACCCCACCACCCAAACACTTTCCCACTTGAAACCCCATTTGTGGAGGTACCTTTTCCCAGTTGAAGATAGCCTTACAAATAGCTTATTAGTGATGGGAACAACTTTTTGGATAAACACCTGTTGATCATCACGTTCACCAAAGGGCCCTAAAAGAAAGAAAGAAAAATAATCACTTTAATTCCCTCACCTTCATCCTCACACAGTCCTGAAGACCCAAACACATCAGTATGACCACTGCAATTTAAAAGCATCAAACCAGGGAAACAAAGATGACTAACAGCTATAAAAAACATCCAATAGTTGGAAGCCTCTGCAGATACAAGTCTTGTTACTTCACTTTAAAGGACACAGAATCACAGAACTTTAGGAGTTGGAAGGGACCTCCAAAGATCATCTAGTCCAACCCCCCCTGCCAGAGCCATTCTTGAGGTTTTCTGCATCTTCCTGGAGGAATTACTATGTCAGCACAAGCCCTACATTAGGCCTACATAATAAGTACTTGCAGCTCCTAGCTGTCTAAAAAGGCTTAATCAGATCCCTTGCCATAGTACTGACCCACCCACCCTGTGTTCACAGGACATTCTATTCATCAAAGGTTCATATGCAAGACTCCAACTACAAAGGAACCTAGACTATCTATCTGCCTACCCATATTCACTGGCATGCATTCCTTCAGCACCTTGTGACAGCGATGTTCTGGCACCCCTTGCCTCTGCAGTTTCAAGGCTTCACTAAACTCTGTCACAACTTCAGATTCTTTTAAGAAATTTTCACATGTGTATCATTTAACCCTGACTGAATAGCAAAGTGGGATTTTCACTAAACCCAAACACTGCTATGCTCATCTGCTTTAATAAAGTCTCCTGTGCTTTGTCATCTTCTAGTTAAACCAAAAGTGAAATGAGACACCAGTTTGCTCAAGGAAGGAGCATCTGTGTTTGCAAGTTCTCTCTCCCTTTTTCCCCACCTTCAGAGTAAGCCCTTTAAGTGTAGTCACAAGTACTGAGTATTTCCAGGTGAACCTTACTGATCCCTGCCATCAGCTTATAAGAGTTTACACCCATCAGCTGACTGGCATATTAGAGGGTCAGAGGTCTGCCAGACCTTTATGAGACCAGTGAATATATGCACAGCACATTTGAGAGACATCCTACCAATGTCGTTTCCAGAACAGTAACTGCCATGACTCTCTGCTTCCTCCAGGGATAAGATTTTGAATGATGCAAGAGGTGTTGAGCCTGGCTGAGTGGAAATCATGCCCCGGAACCGAGTCACAGTCCATGTCCGTACATGGTTGTTATCAGCACAAACTAGAAAGGAAGAGATATAAAACAGCATTCACAAGGGTTGACAAAACTTTTGAGAAAAACTCCTCTAATGATTTCTGCACAACAGTTTTTCAAGACCGAGCAATCAAGCAGAATTTAATCCATGTCAGGTCACACAGCATCTCCAGACTATTCACAGAATCCCAGAATGGTTGGAAGGGATCTCAAAGACCATCTAATTCTAGTCCCCATGCCATGGCAGGGGACACACTCCACCAGACCAGGTCACCCAATGCCCCATCCAACCTGACCTTGAAGGCTCCCAGGGAGGGAGAATCCACAGCTTCTCTGGGTAACCTAATTATCCAACATTTTACTCACTGTTGCTGATGTCCTGCTTTCTATTAGTTCTGTCCCTTCCCTCAGAAATTCAGTACGCAGAGACAGGCAGAACACAACATTAAAGTCTTGAGGAAGCACCAGTAGTCTACAGCACACATCAATCCTCTGTGTTCAGATGCTAGGACAAGACATGTCATGAGAGCAGTGTGGCAGCAGAACCAATAGTGCTCTTCTATTTCATTCACCAGTTACTTGGCTTCCTACATACAGATGTGCCCTTTCCTGGCACCAAATTGCAGTGTTAGATGACCTCTGCACTGCTTGTTTGCAGTATAACAGGGTACTGTGATTCCTGCTCTGTTTTAAAAAGGATTTGGGATACCAGCAGAAAGCAAATCTGTTCTCTACCATGCCCTGATTGCTGGATTCTGAGTGAAACACATTCTTACAGAGGAAGGAGTGATTGATCCTTCCCCAAAAGCAAGGCACTTTCCTGAGCATAAGACAGGACAAACAGGCTAGCACAACAAACACCAGGAGAAGAAACACAGGCAGCCCTTTGAAGCCATGGCGTAGCTGCTTCTAGGGCCCAAGAGATGGCGCATATTCTGCTGCAACTCAGAAAGCTCCTGAGACTGTTCAAGATGAGGAGTCCTAAAAGACCTGCCCAAAACAGTAAGACTTCACAAGGACACATTTGTTTACAAAGTCTTATTTCCACAAATGACAACCTTATAATAATACACAAACTAAGAGTTAGTTGTTCCAGTGTCTGGTCAAATAACACCAAGGCCTTTTAACTGCTAAAGGCTTTAAAGAATGCTTACTCTAAGAAAGAGGATCCAAGCCAGTCTAGCTCCTTCTCCACCCTAAACGCATCCAACTCATTTTTCTCACATGCAAACAAGGCAAGTTATAGAGCAATACCTGCACGCGTGTCACTGCTCAGGAGGAGGGAAGAAGCACCAAGCTGAATTTGTGCACAGAACAGCTTACCTGACACAAGGTGTTTCTCTGAGAGCATGATCTTCGTGACAGGACTTCGGTGAACTGTGAAGGTCTGAAAGAGCTGGGGCCCAGACCCAACTGTTTCAGGGTGCTGTACGATCACCCTCACCGCTCCAGAGCTGGTGCCATACGCAATCTCAATCCAATTGCCACTTACACCTAAAGGAAGCAAGAACACATTTGTTCCCCCAGGAACAAAAGGTTGTCATACTGGAGCCAAGGAATGAGGCAGTAGAAGACTGTATTTCCAAGCTTCTACTTTTTACTTATTTTCCCATGAACAGAGAAGACATTTTGCCCCTAAAAAAAGCCCCAACATTTGTTCAATTCCATACTACACTCTTCACGATTGTCTGAGTAACAGCCTTCTCTCCTATTCCCTCCTCCCATCTGGAAATGAAAGAAGAGATGCATAAAATCACATCAGGAAATATTTTGGCACTCCTCAGTGATATGGTCAATATCACTCCCATACGTGCCACATAATGTTTATTTTTCTGCCTTAGCAGGAGGCAAATGGGAAAGCAAGGCAAGAGTTAAGAAGGTCACTGTTGTATCAACATAGGTACCTGAGTAAACCTTTCCTCCCAGTCTGAGGTTTTTTGGGGGGTTACTTTCGTTTATGGTTTTGGGTTTTTTTGTATCTTTTTTTCCCCTTAATTTAAAAGATAACTGCACCGTGATTGAGAAAGGGTGTACAGATGCAATAGTAAAACATCATTTAACTGCATATGGAAATGATTTTAGTGTATTGGTTATAAGGTTTGGAGCAACAGCAAGGTTGTCTTCCCCTCACCCCCCCCAAGCTATTTCAATGAATACAATTCATAATCTAAGTGCATATCTCATCTAAAAGGCTTAAACCCAGCAAAGGTACATAATGCACAAGCATTAATATATGATGCATCATGTTACTACATTATGAATAATGCATGACATGCAAGTATATGCATATATACACGTAACTACATGTACTTATTTATACATATGGATAGATGTAAGGGGAAACAGTTACACCTACTGTTGATCATTCATTTGAAGATGAATAAATGAAGAAAAATTCATTATTTATGTTGAGGGCTACCTTGTCTGCTTTAACCCTGCTATGCAGCAATAGAAATAGTTTCTTTAGGAAAAAAAAGAAAAAAATCCTACATCTGTAAGGGATCCTCACTGAAGAGAAAGAGAATACTGACTTGTTTTAGGTGTGAGGTAGACACTGAGCGCTGTTATAGCATCATTGGAGGGATCGTGGTACAATTCTGTCACTAGAAGATCGTTGTCTTTCATTCGCAATGGGAACTTCTGCATGTCTGTGGGGGAGAGACACTCGTTTATGACTCTGGACAGGGTCATTGTGATACAACTTACACCACCTAAAGAGTTTTGGAACAAAGCCACTCAGTAACACATCCTTTTTATTCAGCCCTGCCCTCCCCATTTCTTACCTATGTAGTAGATAGAGCCATTGTTACAGCCCAGCAGCAGAAAAGACCCAGCGGTATCATAGCTTGTGATAGGAACGACATCCTGAACCTAGCGCAAACAGAAGGGAAAAAAATAAAAACAATTCAAGAAATTAGGTTGCTACGATCTCAGTTTTCAGACAATTTCAGTCCATTTTGCTGAAGAACACCTGAGTGTGGTACTAGTCTGAACCTGTGATGTACGCACTTGCATACACAGTGGCATTTTTAAAGTACTACTGGTAAATCATATTCCTCTACCAAACCACATCTTAAGTCACAGAGTTCAGCAGAAGCATGCTGATGTGTTGGCACAGCTGCTCTGGAAGAGCACAAAGGTTAGAGCACTGCGGGTAAACCACATCTTTGGAAGAGGATTTTTGTCCCCCCCAACATGCAAAATGAGTGTATTTCACACTTTTTGTCTTATCCCTTCTTCCCTTTCTGACAACTCCTTAAGGAGCTGCTGGGCAATGGAACTAGATATTGCCTCCCTAAGCCTCCCTTTACCTACAGTTCCTGTGTCTCTCTGCCAGTCGCAAGCAAATATATAATGAAGGGAGAGCAAATCTTGTCCCATTACAACTTCCCACTCCCAAGACACATCCATAGCAAGTCCCCTGGAAGGCAGCCCTGTCCTATTTACTGAACAGTCTGCAACTTAAGGTGAGGGATTAAGAATGCCCTCTCTTTGCCCTCCAGGATCAAAAGGTGTGCTTATCCCTTCAGGTGGGACATAGATGTCAAGCATGATGATATGGTATGATCCCCCATCTCAAGCAATTCCTTGTTGCTTCAGCCCCAAGGAAGAAAAAGCCAAAAGCCATTTTATGCAGAGGATTCAAACATACACAAAGTAATATAATTCTTCCTGTACTACACCTAACACTCAGTTAGTTAATTGGACACTGAATACTAACTCATAGACATTTCAGCCTAAATTCTTATCTTCCTGACCAGCAGCATTCTTCTGATTGCTTTGGAGATTTGCAAAATCATCTGCAAAACATTTACAATATATCTAAGTACTAGGGAAACCACCTCAGGTAGTCTGCTCAAATCTCCAAGATGGGAAGAAGATGCGAGACCCAATTAGAGGCAGAAATCAGAGTTACATCTTCAGGGTGTAATACATCCAATACAAAAATCACAGAGTAAGGAAGTATAGCTCTGCACATAACTAAGCCTCCTTAAAATAGAGCTTAGAAAACTCAGGAAAGACAGCCTAAAAGTAAACAAGTTCTTGGTCTGATACAGGTCATTGGCATGGTCTGTTTCTCAAAACTTCTTTCACTGCAGCAGTTGCAATTACGTCCTACATCCAGAGCTATGGGCAACTCACTGAAAGCATTTACACAAATATCACATATTCTCATGAGGAATTTGAAGAAGTACAATCGTGCCACTTAGGTTTTTATGAGGTTCTTCAAGAAGAATGTGTTCTAAAGGGAGATGAAGATCTACAGGAAGATGGGTTCCTTTTTCTGCTTATTAACAAGAGCCTGAGGTCCAGAAAGCACCTTGAAACTGGTTGGATTAGGTATTTTCTTTTTGTTTTAGTTTTGTGGTTTGTTTGGTTTTTTTTTAGAGGGAGCTATTCTTATCCTTGAGGAAAACCATAATTAGCCAGAAAGCTTGTTTTTATTAGGACATCCTGGCATATTAAGGCCTTCTTAAAGATTTTGTACTGTTCAATAAGAAATGCTTTCACCAAAGGAAAGTCAAACTAAGGAAGTATTAATGTGATCAGAAACATTTCTGTGTCTCCTCTGGAAACAAAGATGAATGAGACATCAGGTTTTATTCCTTATGACCTGCTCCTTTAGAAAATACTGTCAAACATCAGCTCAACACATAGCATTAAGTTGGCCCTGAACAGAAGATTTTGTAAGACATCAGTAGAGCTTTAAATAATGTTTTGTTTAATTCAAGACCACACTAACTGCCATCCCATGCTTATTATCCGTGTCATTTGTTAGCAGTACTGTCGCTTAAGGGTCGAACCAGAACTTGGTCAGCAAAGAGCGTGGCAGCCCCAGGTCTGTTCTGCTCAGAGAGATTTGCAAGGCAATGTTGGGATTTTTATTGCATCCAGGTTTTGTGCCACAAAGACATACATGCTGTGTTACAAGCTTTGTTATTCACATGATTGTTCAGCTGTTTTCTCAGACTCACACAGACTCCAAGGAGCTCTCTATTTAATATGCATTCTGACAACAGGAATAAAGTCAGTGCAGCCAGAAGCATCAGCATGTAAGGTGGACAATTATTTCTGCTGAAGAAGTGCCTCTCATTGTAAAACAACTTTTGAGATCCCCAGATACCAGAGAGCCTGCTTAACTTGTTTTCCTCCTCTTTCAGACAGTACAGCAATTGCTGTCACACATTCCCCAATTTTTTTTAATTTCCTATAATCCTGGTGACTTGGTAAAAAGCTAGTAATCCACAAAGAAATTTAAACGGGGACACACTTTCCACTTATTATTCCAAATCATATTATGCCCTTTTATTTAGAAGCCTAAAGCATGTTTGGTAGGATCACCAAACAATTCAGTATTTTGCCCACAGGAGTAATACTCAGATACCAAGGTGGCGTACTCTGTAACGCAAGTCAGGGCTAAAAACCCTGTGACAAGCATTGCACACATGCCTTCAGCTTATTTTATCTCTTTCCACTAGTAAGACATACCTGCTTATTAAAAGGGATGCAGAAAATTGAATTGAACACACCTGCCAATGCTGAGTCACAGCGTTCCACACTCCCACTTTCCCTGTATGGCTTGTAGCCACCAACTGGTTGCCAATGAAGAAGAGAGCATCTACAGGGACTCCAAGACTGAATACTCCTACAAAAAATGAAGAGTCTATGAAGCTCATCTAAAATAAAGAGAAAAAACAGTAACAATGGAATCTCTCTACTATTATCATATGTCACATATCACAGTAGCAACTAGAGAAAAGCAAAAATAGGGTGTGCAGTGTGCTAGATGAGGTACCACTCAAGCAACAAACCAGGTTCCATTAAATTAAGTAGCATCTCTGATGATGCAATCATTACTTGGGAAGGAGAAAGGAAGCAAGAGAAGGAAGAAGAGCCCATGTGAAACACCCATTCCTTACTTTTCTACAGGAATCAAATTCTCAAATGACTTTATACTCTTAAGGCAGACATTAAAAATAAATAAATAAAATCCTATTACAGCAAGCAGGATTTTTTTTGTTGCTTTGTGGGTTTTTTTCCTCTATTACGTGTCATTTAAGAAACAGTAATTTCATGGAGTTTTTTAGACATATTTATGCCTACTAGATTGCAATTAAAAAAAAAAAAGCAGTGGTCAGAACTTGTAATATCTTAAGTCCAATCAAACAGACATAGTCTGAAAGGGTATTTTAGAAAGTAAATATGGCTACAAGATTTCATCTTTACTCTTGGGAAAACAATGAATCACCCCAACGTAACACTACTTAAATACATTCAAATTTCTATTTTAGCAGAAGTACCTGAACACAGAAAAATAAGCAGCCTGCAAAAAGCCTTTTTTTTTTCTTTCTTTCTCTTTTCATCTCCAGGTCTTGAAGTTTGGTTACAGTCCATGAGTAGAGTACAGGCTATTAAAAACTGAAACTATATAGGGAAGCAGTTTCACCAATCATCACATACTGTTCAAAATCTAGAAGACTGCAGCAAATGCTGATCTTCCACATACAGCAAGCGTGGCATCATGAACATTTCACTTAATAAAAATCAGACACTGCAGAACATGACAGGCACTGATGACTAGTTATAGTAGACCTTAACATCTGAGCTTTTACACAAAATCTGTCTTGCCTTTAGAGCTTCCTTGTCTCATCAAAGATCCAATATGAGTATTTTTAATTGAAGTGCAAACTCTGACAGCATACTGCATTTTGTACTATTATTGTACCTTGTATTTAAGAGTTGCAGCAAACTACAATGCTCTGAGATCACTTCCAAGTTTGACAGCTATGAAGTCCAGCAAACCGGCCCTGTAAGTAACTCAGTTTTTAAGTAACTAAAGGTTAAGTTCTACTGCCGGTAAGTACAAAAGTCATCGCTACCGGGGATACATTACACAGCCAAGCGTCCAGCTTCACTCACAAGTTCCTTATTGCATACTGCTCACTCTACATACTGTTTTTACTCCTTACTAATATACTTTCACTACAGCAGACAGCTGCCTTCAAAACAGGAGTACCCAATAGCTGGAAAGTTTCCCAGCATTGTTTTTGAGAAATCCAAATGAATAGAGTGCCATTCCTAACCAAGAAGCAGCCCTCTGTTACATCCCCAAGAAGGAACCTCAGGAAGCTCAATATATACTTATGTTTTAATTAGGATGCTAAACTGTGTTCCAGGGCACAGTACAGTCATTTGATGCAGATAAAATTCAGCAGTACAAGGCACATGAAAAAGGCAATAATAAAAAAATCCACAGAAACAACTAGAATTGATTACTCCAGAGAAGGATGAGGTTCAAGGAAATCAAGGAAGACAGCTTGAATGGTCTGGAGGAATTTGAAGTGTCAGTCCTACTTAGGCTCAACAATCTTGAGACCCATCCACAGGGGAGACAACGTTATACGTAATGACAGGCTCTTGTCTTAAGGGTCCCTCAGTAAAATACTGCTTACAGCAGCAATCCAGCAGCAGTGTCTTATGTAAGTAATATTGAAAGGCAAGAGTGTGCTCTGGGAGAGCTTGATCACAAAGATGCCAGCCCACACAATTTTCTGAGGATGGTGTCGCCAATGACTGTTTCAAACAAGCAGTTTCTTTCAGAAGATGATAGCAATGCACTATGCCTCTAACACAAAGCAGGACTGCAAGCATTTATCACTACAAAGAAACAAGACAGCTATATTCAAGTTGGTATTATTTAACACAAGCATGTTTTATTTTTTTAACCAAGCAGCATGACCAATCATCCAAAAGAGGAACAGTAGGTTTTGTTCCAATGTTAGTCAGACTAAAGATTTGACCCTGTAGGCACTTTCTCTCTGCTCCCCCGGGCCCCAAATGGCATTTCCTTTGTTTCACAAAGTCACTTCCACGCAGTATAGCCGTTAAGCCAAAGTGCTTCCTTCAGTTTTGTTGCCATGTTCAGTCATACTCCAAGTTATCAGAACCTTATGACACTGGAATATTGTAGTTTTTATTTGAAGTCCACTTACAGTTCTTCCCCTCTCTCTGCACTTTATTTCCAAAAATCCGAGATGGTGCTTCACCTACCTTATTGCAAACCCCAAGGCAACACAAGCAGCTAAGTTGAACCAGAAAATGAAGGAGCAATGTAATAGCACAGTGTTGAAAGCAATGCCTATTACAGGAGTACAGCTGTCATGCTAATTCTTCTTTGCCTTTAAGATTTGGTCAAGGGGAGCATAACAGAAGGAAAGGCTCCTCAAGCATAGTATTTACTCTCTACTTAATAGATATTTCTCTTTCAACTTTTAGATACACCTTTCAGATTTATTTTTTTTTTACATACAATGGAACCTCATTTTGTTTTGCTGACATACAAGAACAAGTAAAAGAGCAGTATACAGCTGCATTATCTCATGCAAGACCTTTAGCTCTCCCCAACAATCTGAATTGGTGCTTCCACTCACCCAAGCATGAACTAAAGCAACTGCCACTAACATAGTTAGAAATTGCCTGAGCACCTTTCTAGTAAGCTCTTCCATGTATCAAAACTTGAATTTGGTCAGTTTGAGTTTAATTAATGACTAGGTTAATTGTCATGACTTCAACTATGGAGGTCCATCTAATAACAATTCTGCACTAAGTTTCAGAGAAAAGTGTCCAAGTGAGAGGACTTGACTTTATTAGCAGTATCCCCTGCCAGAGGTACATCATGACTGGCATAACAGCGATTCAAACACCAGGGCTTGGGCTGGAGGAAGGTCCTAATTCTGTCCCCTTCCCTGCCTCCCAAACTCACCCTATGCTCTTGCTCAAGTGATCCAGACAAGCCATCAAATCAGTACAAAAGAATACTTACTCCTGAAAATGTCTTGCTGTTTCTAAAGCCTCCCTAATTGTCTGTTCTTCTGTGCCAATTCATATACGCTTAGGGTAGTCAAGTGTGCTTTTTCCTACCTAGACACCCAAGTTATAGAATGAAGATCTTTTAGTCTTCCAAATTCCATCTATGAACTACATTTGACAGAGAACTGAAACCTGTGCAAAAATACAGCTTTAATAAGACAAAGGAAAAGAGCACACTCAGCATCTGTAGCTTTCAATCTCAGAAACTTAACTTCCTTGGTGCTATGGCCTACTTTCAAATGCAAGTACAGAGAAAAGTCTAAGTCTAATTTGCCTCTTGACACAAAAATTCAAGCTGAACTGAACACTATTAGTCAGTATCTCTTCAGTACACAGACTACTTTAGGAGTAATCTTTTTGGTTTTGTGAAAGGATTCCGCCAACATGACAAGAGAAGTAAGTTAATATGCTCCAATACGTTGCTTACTGTAGCTTGCTTTGTCACTTTGTTAAATTGATTACCAAACACTGGTGATCATACTTACCTCAAAATAAGGTCACGGACTTCTTTGTGGTTAAACACACACAAGCAAAACAAGCAATTAGTTACCGATTTCACTGCCACTACCACCATCTTGAATGCTCCACAAGATTATGCTACTCTCCGAGGCAACTGCAACCATCTTATCCTTGTCTCCATGAGGTCCTCCAACCACCTTCGCGTTGAGAGCCACTCGCTCAATTGTCCAGTCCAGGTAGGGACTCGTGAACACCTGCTGCCATCCAGATGATTCCTTAATTCTAGAAGAGGAACAGGGAGCAGAGGTCAGAGATTCCCAGACAGACATCTCAGTCTGAGCCTGAACCAAAGTGGTTCATGCAGCCAAGAGCTTGGGCTACCGAAATGCTGGAGAATTAGGTTCAGCATAATACTTTAGAAGAAATCTGTAATAATTTCTACAGGCAAGGTGCCTTACATGTCACATAAGACACCCAATCACGCTCTAGTGTAAAGCTGTGCTGTACAGTCACAATTTCTGGTTTTGCTATACTGTAAACAGACTATATTGAATTGACTATAAGCTTTATTTTTAGAGAATCATTCACCTGTGCAGTTTTAAAGACTGAGATGACATCAGAAAAGCAAAAATTACCCCATTTAATTTAGATAGCAACCTAGAAGATACTTTCCAACTGAGCACAGTAAACCTGTACAGTTAAATTATATAAATGTTATCATGGAAAGCAAAAACTTATCTATAGTAATTCTTGCCATTCTTTCACTTCAGCATTGTATGCTGTCTGGAGATGAGGCACTACAGCTCACTGTGCTCTAACTATAGAGTATGCACTGACTTAAGATCGGGACTGTAATATCCATAGGCCTTTAAAGCAACCATGACAGTCTCACGAGCTTTATTACCAAGTTTTGAAGACTTCTACCATACTTCAAAGGCGAAAAAAACCCACTATCTTTAGGATACACTGTGCTATACTGTAGCTTTTTACTGAAATAATTATCTTAAGTATTTAAATAATACCTGTTACAAGCAGCATAACAGAAAGTCACAAAACTTAACATCTGAATGTATTTCATTTCTTACTGCATGGGATTCATTGTCCAGTCCACTACAAATCACCACTTAAGAGAAGTGATTCTGGCAGACGTTCAGATGTTGCCCTTACAATTCTCACAAAAATCTTAATCACATCACTTGACTGCAGCAAAACAGTATAGGAAAAGTCCATTAAAATTTGTTGGTAGAGGGAAGTAGTTTTAAGTGTATACTGACTCCTTGAACACTACGTATTCAAGACACTCTGGGCAACTTCTCTTGTCAAGCAATAAAAAAAGTACTAAGATGCAGCAGAGAGGAGAAAAAACTCCTGCAAGTTCCAGAAGAAAAAAAAATATTCAAATCAAGACTGCTACCTTGAGACACCATGAAGAAAAGCAGCACTTTAAATCACTGTATTGACCTGTGCTCTTTCAGCAACCATTCAAGTCTGACATGCTTCACCGTAAGTAACACTAATGACTTAAGTTCAA
The DNA here is from genome assembly GCA_013400835.1 of Zapornia atra. NCBI lineage: Eukaryota > Metazoa > Chordata > Aves > Gruiformes > Rallidae > Zapornia > Zapornia atra. The sequence continues at coordinate 168,784 of VZTU01029488.1, read as the reverse complement.
TGGTAATAAGACTCATTAAGGAGATCACCAAGCAAGAAAAAGGCAGAATTTTTCACTTAAGTGAACTAGCATCCCAGGAAAACAGTCAGAGAAAAAATTCTAGGGAGGGGCAGGTTAGCACAAAGACAACTGCAAATCATCACCTCTTTCTCCAGTCAGACCATTAAGCACAGTTGAAAACAAGAACATTACGTAGAGCAAGAAAAGCCAGATTTAGCGTATATTAAAACAAAATAAATTGCAGTGATGAATAGAAGAGGTGAGTTAGATGTGACTTCAGTTATAAAGTTTAAGCAAGTAAATTAGTGGTTTATATGGTATCAAACTATGGCTTCAGCTTGGCAGTAAGCTATTCACATCGTATTCTATTCTCCCTTCCGTTTCTGAACCACACTACAACAGCAGTGTTTGTTTTTGCCAACAGCTCTTGTTAAAACATTACTTTTCGTTGAAAAGACAGTCAACAATTAAATCAAGACCACCAGATGTGAACTAAAACCAGCTGCAGTAATAGTGTGTTATTTTCACCTGAACTTAAAATGGCCAGTCTGTTTACAAGACACTTAAAAGACATTTTTCTGCCAACCAGGTGAAGTAGCAAGAGCTTAACAGTTTTAAGCCAATCCCCCCTAAAGTTTAATACAAGGTACATCATTTGCAGAACAAAAATCCCTGAACTGTTTCAAGTTCTTTAACTGCCAAGCTTCACAGGCTGTCTTCAAACCCATATAGCAGGAAGAACTTTTTTAATGAGTCTTTCCTTTAGAAGCTTGCTTTAAAACGGGCTTTTGAAGCAGTTAAATTGGTTTTACAATGGCATCAAGAATTGCCATCAAAGCAGCATAATTTGAGTTCTTATCAAGCAGTTAATTTGCACAAGCAAAAGTGGCAATTCCTATTTATAGGAGCAGACTGAACACACGTAGTCCACTGTCATTTCAGAATAACACAAGCTTCTTGCTTTCCTCATAGCAAATCATCGTGCTTTTATTTAAGATTCTTGTAACCTGACAAGCAACTGTATTCATACCTGTAGCAAACAGCAAAATGGGCATAGGCAGCAACTATCCAATTGTGGTGGCCAGCTACTATTAAGACTTTCCGTGGGTCCACAGGAAATCCTAAAAACAACAACAAAGCTGAAGTCAGTCAAGTGATGGGTATTATAAGATGAGCAGAGGCACCTACACCAGGATCAAGCTCTCTGCTAGGATATGCAACAGAAACTTTGATAATGAAGTTTCTCAAGAAACATTTTCAGCTTGAGTCTAGTTAACAATATTACTCCTGACAACCCTCGTAACTATTACAGTTCTGACACAGACATTTTATCTCGGTCACTACAAAGCAAAGTGTTCATGAGAACAGAGGCACGTACATGCCCCAGTTTTAGAGCCTGCCAAACTGGTAAGTATTTGAGGATTGTTATCCAATAAGAAGGAATGCTTTCTTCTGTAAAAGTTCTTTCTAAATAGTTCATGCAACCTTGTATTATTGTTCCAGACTGTTGAGTTAAATTTCCACTATCTCAAAATACCTATAGCTCCTCCATTTCTTATCTAGTGGGAGCATGCCTGATCTGGTATGTACTAAATTAGGTTTGGCAGAAATGTCTGGATTGTACTGGAAATCAGTGGTTATGGTACCTCCCTAAACTAGCTCTCAGACTTCATACGCTACAGAACTAATCCCTAAAGACCACATCTCTCTCATTTTCCCCAAGACTGCCCTTTTCCAAGTCTGTAACTCACAGAGAAAAGTCATGAACTCATATCTAAGGATTATTTTTGTATTACCTGGATATGAGGCCATCTTTCAATGTACTCTAGATTTTCCTAACACTGTCACAATCCCCACGATTATAGCAGACACATGACCCTTCTAACAGCATCATTTTGCTTGTGAAGTCAAAAGCAGGAAAATTAAAAAATTCAAGCCTATCTTATTTAGGGTAAAACAACTGAAGACTACCTTTACCCCAAAAACTTCACTCTTGCTGGGCAAAAGAGGCATCAAGAGCAAGAAAGAGGTGCAAGAGCAGGAAGGAAGTCCTGAACAAAAGTCCCAAGAGACACTGGTCGGTCTGTTTCTTATCAAGGTTTTAGTACACTGTAAGACATTTGTCTAAGACTGTATAAAAAAAAAAAAAGCCAACAACTTTGACTTGCCTTTCAGCTTCACATCTTAACAGTGCAGCAGTTAGCTTTAAATACTGTATAGGGAGTAGTGTTTAAGTAAAAGCAGCAATTTAAGAACAGGCAAACAAAGAGTAACAGACCAAAATAAAAAATAGTAATTCAGATTTTACTTCCAGTGACAGTCATATTCATGATTTGTTTTGCTTTTAAAACTGACATTCCTCACCTAGCCTGACTGTGCCTTCCCCAGTACCAGCAAGTGTAGGTTGGACACCACCTCCATGCATCTCACTCTCAGAGCAGTTCTGACCAGTTCTAACATCAGCCGGTGGCCCAGCAGTATTATTTATTTTACGGCTGGGAATGCCTATAAAAGAAGAGACATGTTTTGTCCTTCACAAACTTCAGCAGCATAACATATATTCATTCACTTTTAAAATAAAGGCTAACCATAGAATCATAAATACCTGTGCATTTTGATCTAAAGTCAAATTCATCTGCTATCAGAATTAGGCAATATCGTAACACAGAAACAACGTATTTTTGCTCTCTATGTTGATATTCACAGTTCAGGGAATCATCTGCAGAAATTTGTCAACAATTGCCTAGATATCCCCTAGACTTCAGCTTAACACATGAACTGTGCTTATCTCCACACAGAAGTAAAAATCTAACAAGTATTGAAGTTGTTAAGGGAAGGTCATTTGAGCTGGTGTGTCATCTAGAAACAGGGCACCTAAAGTAACTGCACCTTCAGAAGGAAGGAAGCACTCCATGCTGATATCATTTAACTGAAATGTATTTGAACCTGTACTCTTGCCTACTACCAAACACAGCCTGCTCAGTATTAATATGCCAGCCCAGCTGCCTAGTGCTCTAAAAATGCCATTACATACAGCATACATAGAAAAGTTTTGGGTTTTAATCAGAACAATGTTCAATTTAATCCTTCATCTTAATCTTTCTACAGGAAAGCTTTCTCTGGGTAGTTTGACGGCTGGAGTAACCAGCTTAGCCCCACAAAATAAAGCAAGAGACTGCAAGCCACATCAGACCCATGGATGTGAAATTACCTGGAGGAGGCAGGTAGCCATGGAAAAGGACGCTGCCGCAAGATGAGCGTTCCAGTTCTTCACATAGTAGCAGTCTTCTCACTACAGAGGAAAACCAGATATGACCATAGCTCTCACTTCCCAGGAAACATTACATTATTTCAAATAACTTCCTGAAGCACTCTGAAAACCTTGAGGGTCATGACTGCCCAGGACTTGTAAGTGGATCATTATTATAGTAAAAAATGTGAGGTGAGCTCAAATTATTTTAAAAAGAGTTTAAAAAATTACCTAAAGGAGTGATTCCATAGAATTCAGCTTCATGCCTAAGGACGTTGATGCTCACTCCCCTAGAGAAATGAAAAACAAAAAAAACAACCCCAGAGCAAGTCAATACCTTGAATATAAATACTTTTATATAACCATATATTACACAATGTGGACTTCAAATTACCTGCATGCAGTTACCACCAAATGCATTCAACATGTTGATGTTTGAGATTTCAAAGTGATCTTAATATGAATTATCTTTCATTAAAACAAGGATACAGAAACAATAAAGAAATGCATTGCCAGCAGTGATTTAAAGTGTAAGAATCCACTAGCAAAACAGAATTCTACCATCTCTGCTTCCACCACACCACACATATAATCTATACGTGGCCCCATATCTACTAGGGAGCTGAGTAGACACCAAACTAGCTGAGTAAAACTGAACTATCTTCACTAAAGTTTTTTAATGCACCTCAAATTTTCAGTTAAAATAATTAGAACTTCTTACCGTAAGTCTAACTCCTTTGTGCGAAGAAAATTTAAAATGGGTGCAAATGCTGCTGGATCTCTATCAATAAATATCTGCAAAGAAAAATTGCTGTGCTGTTAAGCATTATTATGGAACAACCATCAACTAAAACATTTTTTTATCCTGAGCACAGGAAAGAAGAGTTGAACATAAGGCAGTCAACAGACAAACGTAACCCGAAGCTTTTGTGCCACCCCTTTGCTTTCATTATTCTTCTAACATATACTAATTCAACATTCTTAAGACATATTCTGCTGCAAACAAATGGCACTTAATAAACGTGTTCTTTAGGTTCTAGAGTCTCCACAAAGGTGAATGGGTATTCTCACTTTGTCATGTGTTTAGAATGCAGTAAAAGCAATAGGATCAAAATTAAATTTAGATTTTTTTAATGAAGTCAGTTACCTTTACAAATACTTCCATGCTTTTAGCAAAGTGCTTGTGTGTCTTACTATCACCCAACAACACTGCTGTAACTATAACTTTGCATTTAAGAATGTCAATGACCATTTTGCTATATAAATTTGCCAACAAAAGCTATGTTTCCATGTCGTGATTACTCAACTGCATATGCAATACTATATAATTAAAACTACCCCTCCCTCTGCAGTACAGCGATTAGCAGCTCTTTCGGATTAAAGTACAGTTTCTGTCTTTGCCTTGTCTGTACAACACAGAACGAGCTCAAAACTGAGCTCAAAACTATGCACACTGTTCCAGTCTTGTTTATTTTGAAATGAAGATGAGAACCAAGAAACCCAGAGATGTCACCGACTTTAATGAAACTTTGGAGACCAGACCGGTGCCATGACATTCAAGTAGTTACATCTACAAGACCTTCATTCTGTCCTAAAATCTGTCCAAAATGTTGACATAACCAAATTAAATACTCCCAGTCATTCTGCTGCTGAGTAGCACTAACACTTCTGCAACTGGACTTTGATGTAAGAAAGAAGATAGTGCATTTTGCATCAAATCATAGTGACATTTTAAAACTCTTTCAAAAAGTCCAGCATTTTCCTCTTACTGAAGAAAGTGTCAAAACATGAACAGACAGTGAAGCCCAATTGGCCACTACCCTTCATGGTTTCTGAAGCAAAGATGATGATGTCAGCATTTTAACGCAGGCTTCTGAGACACTACTATTCGGGGTTATGCAATACAACAGTGACAGAGAAAACAGTGGGAAAAGTCAAAACGAGTTTTAAAAGCCCAGTAATGTGAATGTTGTTACTTCATTTGGCCATTTATTTCCCATGCTTTTAAACACAGCTGACTCAAGCAGAGTAACTCCCATTTAGCACCCTCAGTGAATACTGTTTAGGAGAGAACCTAGCTGAAAGCATTAGCAATTTATCAGTAAACTTATTACTCACAGCACCAGTTTCATCCTTTAGTGTTGAAATTCTCCCACTCAGCAAACTGAAATACAAGAAATCTTTGTTAGATCCCCCTCCCCGAAAGGTATTAACACAAAGACAAGATAATAACACTCTCAGCCAGTTTGCAGATTGCATTTTGGTGAAACTGTATAGTTGAGCAAAGAAAACTGCCTAGGTAAGGCAGAATGCTGGTAAGGGTGAAGTCTCTCTCCTGAATAAAGGAGTAGTGCATGCACACCCAGGAAAGGCTAAGAGCTGCATCATAAGGACCTTCAGATTCCTAAAGCAAATAAACACAAGGCCTAGCCAGAAAGCATGGAAAAGTTTTCTCAGGCACCCACAGGGCTGCACAGTCTATTACAATCTACTAAATCAGTAAAAGCTGCTGAAGTAAAAAGGAGTAGTGAACAATCCACTCAGCAAGGACTTCCTGGGAAAGAGTGGGGTGGATGAGTTTTCACAACATTTTACTTCAAAGTTTCTCTCCCATTAAATCAAAGTACTTTTGCTCCAGATCAGTAGAAAACATAACACTGAACTTTGTTTTACAGATACGAAGCAAACTAACTGATGTCACCAGTTTTTATTTCAAGATGCCATCCAAGTCTGGGTGACAATTACCTCTGAGATGTCCCAGCACTAGATGCCTTTCAGAAGAACTTCCTTAGATCAGGGTTGGGAGACTGGGGAATAGCAAGGGACTTCCTCCTATTGCCTTTCCTTCCGCACCTCAAAGAAGGTGACATTTCCCTGGCACTCCACTTATCTGAACACTTCAGCAAGACGGGAGCAGGTAATGCTGCCTGTCTATGCCAGCTGCCAGGCTTTTTTGGGGAAAGAAGTCTAAAGTTTGAAAATTCAATGTAAGGAAGCAAAACGACCAGCCTTTGGGCTTTCTCTCATGTGCTTGAGATTAACTGTGGTGGTAAAGGTACAGCACCTACAGCCCAAAATTTCTAGGGTACAAACAATAAGCAGTTCAACCTACAGAAGCAGCAACAGTTAGCAGAAGGATGTTCAATAATTCAACAGCTCCTGTATCACAAATTAAAGTCCTCAAAAATTTTAGTAAACTCAAAGTACAGCAATAATTTAAAAAAAAAAAAAAAGACAATGCTACCTTGTATGGTCAGTGAAATCACAAGTGGCAATATGGTAAAAAAGTCAGTGGCACATCCCTTTCCTGCAGACTTGGACCCTTATTTCCACAACACTCCATCTAAGCAGTGACAAGTCTTCAGCACATATAAGCTGCCACAGCATCATTCAAGAGATGCCTTTTAGATAACATATTTCAAAATAATCTGACCCATCACTTGAGATAGGGCAAAGGCATTAACGAATAAAACCATTACTTATGGCATAAATTAAGAACTGAGTACATATATAATTGTTTTAATGACTGTTAATTTGTTTTTGTTTGATGTGATATAATTCACATACCTGGAAAAAAAGGAGTCTGGAATCCACATCAGTGTTTGCCTTGAAGTGCTGAACCTAGGAAACCAAAGTTATAAGTTTAGAATTAGATATAAAATTGGAAGGAAGTCTGCTTTATCAGAGTTCTTAGATTTATCCTACAAATCTGGTACCAAAGGATCATTTAAACACGTGCACAAAATCAAAAAGGCTGCAGAGTCTTTGCAAGGATTGTCTTCAAGAATGAAGCAGGAGTATGCAGTGACCCCAAAAGTGTCATTTTTCATGTTTGTAACACACTGTCCCGTATTGATTTTCTTATACTTTGTTAACATTAATGCTTTTAAAAAAAAAAACAAACCCAAAACCCCAACTTCCCCCTCACAAATAAAGCAGCCATTAAAATACAAGTTTATCAACAACATGCTATAGTTGTCATTAACTGCACGTTACTCTTAAGACTCAAAAAGTGCTACAAAGGACTTCAATGAAGCCCAAGTTAATATTTTACAGTAACTTTAACTATTTGCCATTTGGCTACTTAGGAATCTTGGGTGGAGAGGCGTGGAGGGGTGGAACATAACACTAATAGTTAAAAGAAAGGATTTACCCTGAGTAATGTTATGAAATAATACAAACTAAAATTTTATATGATGCCAGACAGTATTTTACATAATTAATAACTATGATCTCTTTCACACTTCTGGTTTTGATTTAACATGAAGGAAGACAACTGGACTGCCAGCTCGGCCAATGAGTTCATGCTCCACATGAGCTCTTAGACTGAAAATATCCTCTTACTAGCAAAGTGACTAAGAAACCCCTGGTGACCTTTTCATTAGTGAGAATCAATAAAAGGAATTGCAAAAGTAAAATTCCATGACAACCTGTACTGAAGTACAGGAATACATTACAAAATATTTTGGAAAAAAAACCTTCACCCTTAATCATATCTATTTTTCACTGCTTATATTTTCCAGTTTCAGAGAAGATGGAAACAAAAAGCATTATTTTATACCCCTAGGAGGCAGAAACACAGAGGCTATATGGAACTGTCATCCCCCATAGAACGTGGATTGTTGACTGCAAGCATAACAATGACAGATCTGTTCTTAACAGAAAATCTACAGCATCAGCGTTACAAGCACAAACATGCACAAAGTCTTTTACACACAAAAAAAGAAATAGAGAATCTAAGGACTTTGCTATTTAGATGGAAAGTGACTTCAAAGTACATTTGTAGTATTGCACAGCTTTTATCATCAGCAATACAGACCATAAGCCTTCTCAACTTTAAGAGTATGGTAGGATTCATTAAACTATATTATCTGCATAATAGAAAACAATGAGGTACATGAATTTTGTCAAAGATTAAGCCAGATACTACTTGTAAATATGGGGATAAATGCAATATCACCTGTCAGTCTTTTTACAGATCTTCAGAAGCTAAAGACTTTTACTGTCTGGTACTTTAAATACTTTAGAAATTTCAGTTGTTTTTGTGGTTTTGGGAAGAAAGAAAAAAAAAACACAAAGAAAAGCAAAACAAAAGAAAACCCAGAAAACCAGAGGATTTATGATTTCCCAGGAAGGCATGTACAGATAGAAAGACCGATGAAAAGTACTAGAACCACAGCTAAGTATCACTTTCTACAAGCCTGAATGATGAATACTAAATTAATTCTGAAGCAATAAAGAAGCCTGATGAGACCACGAAGACACTGAGGATCCTTGAACAGATGTTTGATGTTTGAAGACATCTTAATGTCTTACTGTAACAAAGGAATTTTGCATCAATTTTCATGGCTTCCTTTAAGAAAGGCTGCAACATACAACTCTGTTAGAAGAACAAGTTCATCTTCTGGGTAGTGCAAGAAAAGCCTTCAAATTGTAGTAGCAGTTCCTTACAGCTGGCTCCACACTGCGTGCAGACTCGGGAAGACACATTACTTGAGTTTCCACGAGCTAAAGTAATGTGAATGATTTCATGCCTGAGCATTTTGACAGGAACACTTGCACTATTTATCACAGAGAACTGTGGGGCAGCTGTGGTCAGGATCTAGCTCAGCCAGCCTGCCAAAATGTCTACGGATGCCATATTCCACACTTCCAAATGCAACACAACTCTTTATTCTGGATGATAGCAGCAGTATCATCTCAAGCTTTTTAATACCTTAGTCTCTGAGGCTGCCAGATCAGCAGATCGCTAGAAGCCTATGGATCTGATGGCAAAACAAGGCTCTCGGGCCCTTACTCCCGAAGAAGCAGGAAACCCAGAGAGTCTGCAAGACACAATACTGGAGCAGGCATATAGAAAGCCCAGCTGCTGCAGGCAAATATCACGCAGGCTGCCAACACTTCCCGTGCCGCCAGGTACCCCTGCAGCGTGCCGGGTGAAGCTTTACTCAGGCCCTCCCGAAGGCAGCACTACGTCCAGACCCCGGAGCCCCGGCGGACAGGTCCCAGGCGAGCCAGCACCGTCGCTCTGCCGGCATGGAGCTGCTGCCGGCCCAGCCTACCACCCGGCGCGGCCGGGCAGCGCCGCCCTTCGGGTAGGTCCGGCCGCACGGAGCGCGGCTCCCCGCGGCCCCCCTCGGCGGTCCCCCTCGCTCCGATGCCCACCCGGC
>VZTU01029488.1:83535-158794 GCA_013400835.1 Zapornia atra | reverse complement strand
GGACCGGGCAGGTGAGCGGGGCGGGGCGGCTGCTGCGGGCCGCGTAGCCGCCGCGGGCGCCGGCCTGGGCTGTACCACGAGGCCGCCGCCGGGAGCCAGTCAGCCCCGAGGGCGGCGTCACGCCTGGAGAAAGAGCCGAGGGGGCGGAATGCTGTCTCTGGTGTTTCTTTGAAGGAAGGGGGGAGCCGCCTACGGCCCCATCAGACGCCAGCGACCCCAGCGCAACTGAAACCGCCGCTAGCGAGGCCTCTCGGGCCTTGCGTCTCCCTCTGCCCGCAGGGACCCTGGGCTGGGGACCTGGCGCCGCCGGTGAATGGCCGTGCTGTGCCGGAGAGGCGTAGGAACAGAAAACTCCATGAAAACTCAAACGAGAAGGCAGCGGTCCCACCTTGGAGTTTAAAGCCTGGGTCGCAGTCCACCCTCGTTAATCAAATTCAGCACTGCGGAAAGGAAAAAGTACTAGGACAAATCCAAGCCTGCAGTGCAATTCTAGGAAGAAATCTATCATGGCAAGTGAAGGAAAATTGAGGAGGAAATAAATGATAGTGTGGTTAGCAGAGGAAGTAATAAAATTGTGGTTTAAAGATGTGAGGATAGGCTTTGTGATTAATTCCTACACTCAAGGAGAGGAATAATCAAAAATGAGCCTGATATTTTAAGTAAAATTTTCCTGGAGATTGAAACTTCATTGGGAAGATCCACGCCCCATTTAAACCTAATATTTTTCTGTAAGGACACAAGAATAAGGGTTGAAGCGTGCTCAGAAACTATGTTTTGAAAATGCTGTGACAGTTACATGACTAGTCGGGATAAATTGCATGATGTCACCTGGCCACTTCACTCACCTGTATACCTTGGACAATAAAGTTTGTGTGTTCCTCTAGACATACACAGCCCAGCTGACAAAAGATAACTTTGCGAGGCAGTATAGTATTTTTGACAAGTGACTTAGCTATCCCAAGGCCCTGTCACTACTGCAGAGAAGCACACAGCCATCTTGGGCATCTGGGGCTTCTTGCCTAACCAGCGCCACGTATTAAACTCGAGCAGGGAGCCTACAAACACTTACGTAATGTGTTCTGAACAAGTTGGTGTAGATGCTTCAGTGGTGGTTTGCCCTGCAGCCTAAGGGGAAGGGAAAATTAAAAAGCAGACAAGTGTGTCACAGAGTCCTGGAACTTCATGCTTTCTGTATGCTTTGCGGTCTGGCTGTAGTATGGGGTTCTTACTGGGTTTAAGAGCCTGCTTTTGCATTTCTTCTAAGTTGTCTTCTCCTTCCCAGGAGCATATAATAGCAAATAAAAAATGTTCAGGTGTGCTGTCAGGCAGAGAAGGAAATTGATCTTCCTCTCTTCTGTCCTCGGGGAGTCCTCTAACTATTGAGGTATTGGATAAGACAGTGGGAAGGGATATTTATTTTATCGTATTTGGAAGGGAGACTGACACTCCCTACTTCAACCGGTCAGCTTTTAAAAGAAAAAATTAAGTCAGAGAGAGTTTGAGGCTGTGGATCTTGCTTGGAAAACATACCCTTCAACCTACCAGTGCGGCAGGATTCTGTGTAGAAGGCTTGTACCTACCCGCAGTGTTTCCTATGGGCCACTTCGAGTGCCTTGCTCACTCAGGCAGCTGACTGAAAGATCACTTTTCTACATGCCTAATTCAACCATGTTTTATATGGAATCTAACCGGTTATGTAGCGAAGCACTATGGATTGCACTGCCGCTGGGCACGTGTCATAAAGAAATGGCACCGTAAGCGTTGTGAATATAGAGGCTTCTGTGGCCCAACTTGCTTAGATCACTTCTGAAAAATATGTCTAAGGCTCCTAAATCATATTTGCTTTACAGTACCTATGCACTATTACATTTAAGATCTGCCTCTTCTTAAATAAAACCTAAAGAGGTTGGTATTTGGTATTTAATTCGTGACATTCAATCTGGGAAGAAGCAATGCAAGAGAATCAGCTGTGCATCATCGATGCATTCTCTGGCAGCTGCAGTCCTCAAACACTTCCACTAGATGCCTCTATTGATTTTAAAGTACGCTTCCAAACTGTAATTCCTGTTCAGCCTAACCATTTAAGGCATATTCTCAAGACTATTTCTATTCATGTTGCAATTAAAATACATGATTTGCAATCACTTTAAAAAAAAAAATAATACCAAGCTCATTTCAAAGCACACATCACATCAGCCTCACAAATATTAATCCACAAAGCAAGCAACTTTGTGTTGCTAGTTTCTGTTATCTTTTTATTAATGCATAAAAAAACCAAAAAAAAAAACCCCCACCTGCCAAAAATGGGTCATGTGGCACTATGCAAAAATTAGATGTCAGAATTAAATATACATCTAAGTGATGATTGTATGATTTAGGAAATAAGGAGCCCCATGCAACAAGTTATTTGCTATGTGCTACTGCACATTTTAATTAATATTTTGTAATTTCATCTCTTTAATTTCAGTAATTCAAGCTAAGAAGACAAGGAAGGGGTTTTTACCCATTTTTATGCACTTGCATATGAGTACAGTTTTCTCTGTGCTTTCTGGCCAAGGAGCTAATTATTCCATTGAAACCAGGGCATCTGCTGTACAGGTGGTATTGAGAGACGCCTCCAGTGGCACAATTGCCTTTAAGCTACCTAAAATACAAGTCTAGGGAGGAATTGCTACTCTTTGGCAAGTTTGCCAGGTACCTGTTTTGTAAAGTTATTTCCTGAGAAACAATTTGACTCCCCAGGGAACCAAAGGAAGTTAGGTAATAAATTCCTTCTCTGCTTCCTCAGCAGATCCATAGTGCAGGAGATTTTTGCATCACCCTGGCCAGACTCCTTTCCAACCACTTACACCAACACGAAATGCACCACAGCCATCTGTGCCACAGTACAGAGTGGTTGGACGCCAGTTTATGAGATATATACTTCAGTTGTTTATCTAAAGCCTGATTCAGACTTTATTCTTTTTATTTCCCATAGCATCTGCTTTGGAAAACAAATGTTTGGAAGTGAATAGGCATTTACTTTTGGTGATGATATAAATGATGATGTTACATTATTATTGTATGGGAATCTATTTTAAAATAAAAGTCACTTTTATGTATTTGAGGGGAGGAGTTTTTAAACTAAAAATAGTTTTTAAAAAATAGGTTTTTAAACTATTTTCTCACAAAATGTGAGAGCTTTCTGACAGGGATCTTGTCTCTGTATCACTCTGTAAACTGTCATCTTGATGGCTGGTGTCATAGAATAATAACAATGCTAAATTAAAATTTTTCTACCATCTGCTCTGAAGGGAGGAGCCTTGGAGCCTCACCACTATAGTCACTCTGGGAAATGATACTATGAGTCACTGGGAACAATAGTTAGTGCATGTTCGGTTTTTCCCCAGCTTTGCTACAGTAACTTTGCTTGAAGAGTCTAAAGTTTGAAGGTATTCATTTAATATCTGGAGTCCAATAAAGGGGACTAGAATAAATTCTAATAGGCCACACAAGAGAGAGGAAGCTCATGGGATTAGGTGGAGTATGCATTTCTTCATGCCTGAACATAGGGTTTTTGCTTGCAGATTGGGAAACAACCTTCCTTTTCAGCTCCAGATGCAGTGTTGCACAGTGAGTGGCTACCAAGGATGTTCCCTTTGCCCAGAGCAGCTCCACTCCACAGCCAGATAAAAGGGGTGTTGGCAGAAATGTCTAGAAAGGCGTTTTTTCCTCATCTTAAAATAGAGTGAAAGGAAGGAGATGATAGATCCAGGATCAGATCAGGAGAAGCTTCCTAGAAGGGGAAGAAAGATTCCGCAGCATCCTGTGAAGAACTGTGTGTACGTCTACTGAATCCTTAGAAAATTCTGAAAACCATTTTCAGAAAATAAGTGTTAAATTCACATTCATCAGGCCTTGGGGAGATTACTATTACACCCCAGCATAGTGTTTTGATTGCCAAGTGTGAGACATCCACTAGTCCTGCTATGAGCACTACCAAGTTCTGTTCCCTGAACTGGGCACGCCACTCAGCAGCTTTTCTTTCAGAATTTATGCAGTTGGGTTTTTTCCCCTGCTAACAAACAAACAAATAAATAAGTAAATAAATAGAGTCCAAATCTACCTGCTGTCTTTTTGAAAGGTTCTTCCTCTTCACAATATTCTAGATAAATGTAATATGAAAATAAGTGATACATTAATCACAACCTAAACATTTTCAGTATACCCTGGCAAAGCTGGGTGAGATGAGAGACAGCTCAAGTCAGGAAATCAGTACATTTACATGTTATTTTACTAGTATGTGCTGTGTCCACAGTGTGGGGCTGTTTGCTAGTACATGCCTGTAGTAAAAACCGAAGCATTTTTCCATTCAGGACAGTGGAAGAATGCCACTGCTGCAGGCTCCACTTTGATTTGAAATCCCTTGAGTTTGTGTGCAATGTATGCATTTGTTTTCATCATTTAAGTAATTCAGCTAAAGTTGTCTGCATTTCTGTATTGAGTCAGATTCTGTTTATGAACTCAGTGTAGCCAGTAATCAAGAATCTTCCCTAAAACTGCAATCTATCCTGGACAAACAGGGTTAGATTGTGGTAAGTTAGCACAGCTTCATTTATCTTGAACTGCTGCTTAAGCAGGCACTTCTGTAGAGCAGGCTGAAGGTCCAATAAATAGCTGTATGTTCTGTCATACATAAAATAACAAAGGCACATGCTGTAACAGAGACATTCACCTGAAACATTAACTCATTTATATCTTCTGTTCATTTGTCAAGGACATCAATCTGGGTTTAAGACTCATAGAGAGGATTGAAGAGGGCTTTCTTAAAACACAAATTCACGAAAAATGTTTATATGCTTACTTACTTTATTCTCTTTATGCTCCTGACATTTTTCAGCCCATCAATGTTGATTATGCACAAGCATTTGAATGCTTGTTTTGTGGTTCCTTGTTTTATTACAGCAATTGAAGGGTCGGAGACAGAAACTTTATATCCTGTGTGTGAAGTCAATACTGGAACACCAGTTTTGTTTTGTGTTTTGACTTCTGTGAGCTGAAAGGAGAACTGTTAGTTGGCCTGACCTCCAGTATAGTACCAGCAAAGTAACCCCATGGAATGCCTTCTTCCCCAGTTTGATTCTTACCTGTATGTTTGTAATATCGTCTCTGGATGTCTTTCTGGAAGGCTGAGGGACAGCCAGTGACAAAGTATCAAATCCACTACATAAGCAGGTGACATGTCCAGCATTTAGTTACCCATTTGTAGGTAAAAAATCATGTCATCTCTGCCATTCAACCTGTCTAGATTCATTGTACAGCCATCAGTTTGCCTTCTAATGAAGAAACGTTGAATACCTTCTTCAGATAAGTATTTGTGGACAGATCTACTCAACTACTCTTTAAAAGCTGCAGTTTCATACCATACAGCAGTACAAAGGGGCATGCTTTTTCAAAATTTTTTTGATTCATTGGTTGATTGGATTGTCTGCAGCATCAGAGATACCTAAAAAACCGTATATCTATATGACTATAAAACACATCTTTCAAATGAGCCCTGAAATCCATAGTAAGCAATGAGAGAAGATCAAAACTCTTTTCAGCTCAGTTCCTCTAAAGAGTGGAACAAATGTACACACATGGGAAATTACAGTTGTTGAAACTGGACAGATGGGTAAACTGTGGGTGGCAATGAGAGGAAACACAACAAAAATGTCGTATTTGAAGCCCTGATACTGCTTAACTTTTGTTTTAAGATAAAATGGACTACTTATGTGTGAAAACAGCCAGGAGCAACCCACATTCCTAGGAGTCCTTCCAGCTTTATCCACTGTATACTCATCAAATTGATGAGTACTTAAACCAACATATCTAGAACACTCACCTCTGAGCAAGGTACAGTGAACTTACCTTACTTCATTTATTGCAAAGAATCCAAAACTCTATTGTGCCCATTTTTATTTGCTGATGTTTCAAAACATCCAGAGGGACCTTCAGTAGGCTGGAGAAATGGGCTAACAGGAACCTCATGAATTTCAACAATGCGAACTGCAAAGTCATGCACCTGTGGAAGAACAGCCCCAGGCACCAGTATATGCTGGGGGCCTGCCAGCTGTCAAGCAGCTTGGCAGAAAAGGCTCTGAGGATGGTGGTTGGCACTGTGTTGAACATGAGCCAACAGTGTGCCCTTGTCACAAAGGAGACAAATGGTATTCTGGGCCACATTAGAAGTGTTTCCAGTAGGTCAAGGAAGGTGATCTTTCCCCACTACTCAGCACTGGTGGGGCCACATCTGGAGCACTGTGTCCAATTCTGGGCTTTCCAGTAAAAGAGAGACATGGAGCTACTGGAGAGTCCAGCAAAAGACCACAAAGATGATTCAGTGTGGAGTGGAGCATCTCTCTTACGAGGAAAGACTGGGAGAGCTTGGGCTGTTTAGCCTGGAGGAGACTCAGAGGGGAATCTTACTGATGTATATAAATACCTGAAGGGAGGGTGCAAGGAAGATGGAGCCAGGCTCTTGTCAGCCTGCCCGGTGACAGGACCAAAGGCAATCAGCATGAACTAAAACACAGGGGGTTTCTTCTGAACATCAGGAGTCACTTTTTTACTGAGTGTGACTGAGCAGTGGTTCACCTTGCCCAGAGAGGCTGTGGAGTCTTCATCCTTGCCAATATTCAAAGTACGTCTGGACGTGGCCCTGGGCAACCAGATCTGGGTGGCCCTGCTTGAATGAGGGAGGGGGTTGGACCAGCTGACTTCCAGGGGTTCCTTCCCTCCTCACCCTCTCCCTGATTCTGTGAATGTGGTCACATGTTTTAAAAATGGCTTTTTTCTTTTCAAACCACAGAGAAACATAGTTTCAGAGCTTCATTTGCAGGCTGGTGGTTTTCCTACTCAGACTTTCCAACAGTGTGCCTTCCTTACCCACATTTTAGGTTCTTTGAGCTGGAACAGTAAAGTTTAAGTCATGTGGAATGTAGCAAAACCTTCCATACAGCTAACTAGTGAATGTGGCTGACCAGAGAAGCTGTGGATGCCCCCTCCCTGGCAGAGTTCAAGGCCAGGTTGGATGGGGCTTTGGGCAACCTGGGCTAGTGGAGGGTGTCCCTGCCCATGATAGGGCAGTTGGAACTATACAGTCTTGGAGATCCCTCCCAACCCAAACCAGACTGTGATTCTGTGATCACCAGGCTTCAGGCATTTGGTCTGAAATTTTTGAGGTTGTGTTTCTTCTGTAGGCTCTTTTTTGAAACTGAGAACACTGAAAACCGCTCTGGATATCTAAAAATAGAAAATAATTATGTCATTTTAGAGCGCTTTAAAATTCTTAGTTTAACATGAAATTTGTAAGCAGGAGTTCAACTTGGGCAAGACAACAGATCATCTCATTTTGGGGAAATATGGGCTTTGTCAACAATTTTATGAACAGTTGCTGAAATTTGACCAAGCTGTTAGTATCTGAAAGCCTCAATACCAGCTGTTCAGAAGCAACCTGAACTTTTGAAGCATAGCCTGAGGAACACCTCTTACAGTGACTTTCAAATGTACAAATGCCTTTAGCCTGTTATTACTGGACCAATATTTTTTCTTATTTCAAAATGTTAATAAAACTCCACCTGTGCAGTAGCTAGCCCTTTGTTCTGCCTGGAATAAAGTATAATTAAGAGTCTTCCAGGGAGGCAACCAGGGAGCTGTGGTTAGACCAGTACATTCAGGGAGATGGAGCCTTGCCCCAGCTGCTGTGCAACACAGCCGCTTCTTCTGAACTGGCCTGGGTGGTCTCAGCAGCAGAAAGACCCAGAGCCAGAGAGGGGGAGAGCCAGGCTTTTGCAAGTCACCTGGAGGACTCTTGGGAATTTTACTTTTCCCTTATTCAATTCTCCCTGTTCTCATCTTCATTAGTGGTGATTTCCAGTGGTGGAGTTTTGTTCATTGGGTGATGAAAGGTGGTGATATACTCACCAGTCAAAATCCAGTAACTCTGCAGGAGGTATCCCTTATTGCAGCGCTGGGCAGCACTGGGGATCGCCCCATCACAAGTGCTCCAGTGGATTAGTGAGATACCAGAGAATTTATGCTGCAAAATCACGCATATTCAATATAATTTCCAAGAGCTAATCTACATAAAGATTAGATTTCTAAGAATTCATTTATATATTTCAAAAATTCTGCCGCATGTGCAGTAGTTCTTTCTGGTGGGCTTCGGGGGTCCTCTGGTGGTCAAGGGATGAAGAAAACACTTCCTCAGGTGTTCACTGGTTGACCCTCTTTTGTTATGCTTTTGATCTCAGTGACTTGACTCCCGCTTGTGACCCAAGAACCGGTTTGGTAGTCATGCAGTTAAATGTTAATAGGCTGAATGGCTAGATTGCATGCTTGGTAAGTGCATACAATCTGCTCACCTATCTGTGTGACTTCAAACAAACACACTTGGTGAGTCTGGCCAATTTGCTCATCTATCTACATGACTTGAACAAACTATCAGCTTGATCTTTAAGGAATTCTCAGTCCCTTCAGTTAATCTCCTTCAGTGACATGACTTTCCTTGTCTCTCAAATCTTAGTCACATAGCAGAAGCTTCTGTTATTTTGGCCTAGTTCTCTACCAGTATATCAAACAACTAGAACATTTTAAAATACAAGATTCAGTATTAACTGTATGTAAAGCAAAAGGCAACACTGCGTTATTTTCACACCTTGCCAGAACTCTTTCTTCTTGCCACAGAAGCAATTAATGTTGCATCATCTTTCTTTTCATATTACAGTCACAGTGCTTGATTCAGGAAAGGAAAGGTAATTGTAAGTTTTCTATACTGCAGTCGCACATACACATGAACTCTTATTAATGAAAAAATATTCTAATTTTGAATAAAACTTCTGAAATCTATTGAGAGGCCAGAAATGAATAATAATGAAACTATTTATCACTTATTGAAATGGACTAATTACGATGAAGGTTTCCAGTATTTCTTTTTCTTCCATATTTTTGGAAAAAGAAATCCCACTCTAGAAATGTTGCAAAGATGAAAAAAAAATCTTCTGTGTATTGGCAGATTTTGACTTTACAGCAGAAATAAGATTTTAGTTCATTATCTTAGCTAGTATTACTAGAGGGACACAAAATACTAAGTATGGAGGATTTTTCATTACACTGACGTTTCCAGCCATGGCCTAAACAGAGCCCATTACTGTCATTTCCCATTTATATCAATTAGTGTTCTATCCTTACCTTGCATACTGCTTTTCTTCTTGTCATCAGATATTGAAATAGAAATGTGAAAGTCTTCCTTGGGGGCATGGGTTGGGAAGGGAGGGTGAGGAATTTAGAGGAGATGCGTTGAGGGAATGGGATGTGAGAGAGCAGTGGAATAAACATTTTAGAAAGACAATAGCATGTAATATTGAAAAGATCTTGATTTAATTTTGTATTTCAAAAAAATTACTGAGTAAAAGGAATTACTTTGGTGACAGTAGTTAAGAATACCCCCCCAAAAAAGCAGGTAGATACATATTCTCATTTGCAGTCAGTGAACCAGGTAAACAGAAGAAAATGCAATTGAAATACAGCTATTAAGGACAGAAAAAAAAATTTCATTTTTTTACTCAATACATCGTGCTTTTATACAGGATTAAGTATGTATGTGTGTGATGAAAATGCCCATAGCTAGAAGCAAAATGTCACTCCGTGGCACTAAGTGACACACCATTCTGTTTAATCGGCTGCAGGATTTCTGAACTGTTCTACAATGGTTTTAATACTGGACATTGGAGAAGGAAGGCATTGAACTGGTGTAAAAGGGGCTGACTTGCCAAGGATGGGTACCTTGCTATTTCTGCAGTTGTCTTGCAAATAACCCCATCAGAGAAACAACATATTAAAGCATGCAAATTAGTCATTTTCAAAAATCATGACTGCAAAGTCCAATATCCTTTAGCAATCCCTTGAGTCAGAGTTAATCAAATTCTAGCTATGGACTTTTTGCACCCATGTTGGCAGAGAAATGCGATATAATTGCAGATTGCATAGCTGATTGATGATGCCTTCATGAGTCACACTAAAGGATAATGAGCCATTTCTTTAATAAAAAATATTTAATGAGTGGTGTTTCTACTTATTCCTTTCTCATTTTCAATGGATACTTCAGCTGCAGAGCTCTGATTTCCTGCATTTCCAGAAAAATAGTTCACATGTTAGACCCTATATACCAATTCATGAATCATAGACTTTTCTGACTTTCCTCAGTTGTTAGTTTAAGAGCACAAGATGTGAAAGCCCATCATGTCAGACAAAATTCCAGCAGAAGCTCACTGGGAGTGGAATGCCAACAGTGCAGTTTCACTCCAGACTTCGTCATAGGACTATGTTGCTTTAATGCAATTTAGTAGTCTATACCCATTAAAGAGGATTTCTCACCTGATACAGAAAAGTCTTCATTTTAAAATGCTGTAACCTGCTAATGTATAAAAAACCCACTATATAAGCTATAGCTTTACCTAGTATTATATAGCTTGTCTTTATCTCTTTCTTTTTTAGAATTCATAGGATTTTAAAATAGAACCGTTTGTATTTTCAGACAGCTGGGGATGATGTTTCGGGTTTGTAAATCCACAAATAGATTAAATAAGCATTTTTTAAAATATATTAGACTATGTCTCCAATCTCAGAAATATTATGTTCTACGTTTTAAAAAACCCTTTTTTATATTTCTGCACTCTTGCATCTCTGTGTTTCTCCATTTCCCCCTCACTACTCTATTTGTCAGACCTCTCCACCTTGTGCCCATTCACCACTGGTACCCTTCTCAGAAGGCATTTGGCACCTAGCTCCAAACTATTTAATTTACTTGCATTTGCCACACACAAATGTTCAAGTTCTTATTTCCAGTTGCTACCAGGTTGCGGCTGCAAAGAAAGAGTCCAATTTCCAACTAATGGAATAAAACTCTTTTCTATTCAGGATCACAGAGTGGAATTGAAGGCCTAAACTGCAGTAAAGTGCTACTGTTAAATCTTATCTGGACCTACTGCCATGGTTATACTTGGTTTGCCTACAGCACAGATGCTTTAACAATTTTCAGTCCTTCCTAGAGTCCACAGCACCTTCTGATACCACACCCTGCTGATGACAGTGGTTGTTGCCAGGTGCTTCTTTATATCTAGGTAACTGCCATAGCAATGACAATAATAGGGCTAAAATGTGGCTTCCTAACCCTTGGAACCTACTGGATGTCTTACGCCTGAATACACAAGTAGACTTTATCCTCTTTGCATGCCTGGTTTGGGTCTCCATTTGTAATAGCTGTGCCTCTTCCTTTTCCTTGAATTACATAATTTAGTGACTTCAGAGGTGGGTTTTTTCCATTTTCAGTCATGTCTGAGTAAATAAATACCAACCTGGGTACAGCTATATTAAGGGAGAACAGCACCAGGAAGGGTCATAGGCACAAGTATAATTTGCCTAATGTCCACTTCTATTACAGGAACAAGAAATATGGCAATAAGAACCTCCATAAGATAAAGCATGGCTACTATACAGTACATACAGTTTTACTTACACTGCTTTAGTTGTACTTCTCAATATCACAGAGAAGAAACTGGAGCGTGGGTATGGAGGAGCAGCTGGCGTGAGATGGCAGTGACTGCATGACTGCAGCCTCCTCGCTCGCCCGCGTGCTGCTGCGGCCAGGCCGGTGCTCACATCTGGCAGCAGTGCTCGCATCTGGCAGCGGTGCTGCACGCTCACCCAGCGCAGCTCATGTGCTACCAATGCATGATCATTAGTGTGATGTGTAATGGCAAGGTGTGATAACAACCATAGAAAATGCTCCGACTGGCTTTCCTGTTCCAAAACGAAAAGGGAGAAACTTTAACGTTAAATATTTCTACTGCCTCCTGCCTACAGATCTAAGTGATGGCGAAGTTCTTACTGACCTCTCTGGATTATCATTTTCCTGTCCTTGCAGAACTGAAAAAATTCTTCACCCTGTGTGTGATAAGTACATAAATATTATGACTGAGGCACTCAGGTCATTGATATGCATAATAATAATAATATCATAATATCATCATATATGCAATATAAATTTTATGTTATAATTTGTTTCACAATAAAAGTCTGAAGTTGATGCCAATTTGAAACCAATTATTTTAATTTCAAATATTCTGTAAAGATGAATTAATTTACAGAAAATCCACAGCTATTTCTTATTGTGCTCGAGTCCCCTAAGAAACCTAAGTTGGGAATTGTTTAAAAAAACCCCACAACAAACCGATTAAAAACTTGAAAGAGTTAATAATGCAAGAAAATAATTTTTGGACCAAATAAATACTAATAATTTTCATTATTTAATGTGCTGCTAAAGAAAAAGTTAAAAAAACCTCCAAGCAATATTGAAATTATATATATCAGTTTTCTTGCACTGAATCTTGTGAATTTATAGCTGGAGCTTTTGATGCTGTGAGCAATATACTTGCTGTTTAAGAGAATACTCGCATAGAAATAAAAAGGATTTATACATAAAAGCAAAAATGATGATCACCTCATGCCTGTCAAAAGATAACCCCATTTTTAATGGCCAGACTATTGCATGAAAATAGGGAGCATTTATCCATTTGAATGGAAATGGGAAGGGTGATTAAATATGCCACCTGGGGGGTGGGGGGGGGACAGGGACACGGACACGGACGACAACGCAAGCATGTGAGTCCCTAGAAAAAGCAAATCTAATAGAAAGATCAAGCTCTGCAAACTTTGAATGCACTTTCTGAAAATCTGGAAAGAAAAAGGATTAAAGTCAAGACGTTGATAAAAGAGGGTATGGGGTGCATTGCGGGCACTTTTCTTAGTTATACTGAAAGTAGCCAAAGGCTGAAGGATGGCTTTGCTTAAATTCTGTCCTGCTATTCAGGGCCTTTGGATATTGGACTATAATGTTAAGTGCATCCTTTTTAATGTACTTCACTCTAAATACTAAATTATTAATGCTATTTTCTCCTTCTTGTAAAAAAGCAGAAAATGTCCTGATTAAGACATTGTATAAGACTAAAAAAATATCATTGCTTGTTGCATTTCCAAAAGAACTGCATGCATTCTAGTGAAATTGTATTTAAAAGCTACTTTTCAGACATTTATCCTGTTTATTATCTTACAGAAACAAACTAACAAATCATAAAGTTATTTTCCAAAGTTTATAAAGGTTTATTTTGCCACTGTTTATTTTGTGTGGTATATCATTTTTAGTTAAAAAAGTTAAAAAGTAAGACTGATTGAGACTTGGTACTTAAAGATCCTGAGACATGGAAAGGCAGTTCTCTATTGGGGTAGTTCTTTATTGAGTTTCTTCTTTCGGTTTATTCCCTGCTGAAGAAAAATTACTTGTGTGTGACTTCAGAATGTTGCCAGAGATTATATTTGCATATTAGTATTAATCAATACTTTGGGCCATCAGTGCCAAATTGAAGGAGGAGCAAGCAGTTTAAGGTGTTTCCTGGGGAAAAAAAACCCAAGACAGGAACTCTTGGATTCAAGAGTTCAATCCCACTGTTTTAGAATATCAATAGCATGGGAATATCCAAAGATATATCTCCCCAGAAAGTGTTCTCTAAGACTGAAAATATAAAACAATTTTTCTTTGGGGAAAAAAAAAATGTAAAAGTTAGCTTCTAGAACTGTGCTCTCCAGAACCAGATTAAGTTATCTATTTACAGGGAAAACTTTCCTTAGTATTATCTGTCCAGTATTGTCTGTGATTTACCTCTCAAAGGTCCAAAAACTCCACAATAAACCAGGCAAGGGGTTGATCTCAGTATTTGCTTTTAGACTGTTAGAGGAGCTCTTCAAGCTCAGTGCAAATACAAAGCAAAATGTGATGTAGAAAGTACTGTGCAAAACTGCAGTCGAGTTTCAACACACTTCAATAGACAATCTTATGTAAGGCACTGTGTAAATATAGCCTGTTGGTTTATGCGTGTCAGACACCAGCTTCTCCCTCCCTTTGCCTCAAGTAAATTAAACCCCTAAACTCTGATTTTCATGACACTTAAGATAAAATAACTGAAGCCTTTACCTCTGAGGCCTCTGAATATTGCTGTTCTTGAGAAAGGTGCTGAACACACAGTACATTGGAGTAGCAGGCTCATTCTACTTGTCCAGCAAGCGATTTAGTTTTCAGATATGTTCTGGTTTTTAAATGAGTTAAGAACATGGCTTTTTCATTCTGTTCTTTGCTTTTGGAAGTATTACTGTCGTTACTCTATACTGTTGATCCTAAGCAGGATGAAGAACTGTAACATGAAAAACATTAATAAAACCATAATCAAGTTTTATGAAAACATATGATTTGGCAATAGGGTAACCTCAGGAGAAGTAGAGGGAGGTACTCTCAGATACTATGAAGGGAATTATAACGAGTAATGATTTTACGTAGCAAAGTTCGACTTGGATTTACTAACCAAACATCCAGAGGCAGAATTTCATTGATTCTGGATGGTCAGAAGTTGATCAGCATTTATATCAACAGCCTCAAAAAAAAGCCCTGAAGGAAAATTATTTTTGACTAAGACTGTCTTTATATGGAAGCATGACAGGTTTTTGTTCTTCCATAGAAACACCTACTCTGATTTCTCTTATGGGGAAAATTATTTTAAACCTCTCTTATGAAACAGAAAATTCAGTAGAAAACTTCTGCACTTGCTAAATTTTAGGGCATTCCATGAAAAACCACCTGAAAAAAAATTTCTTAATTTTCTTTGTAGCCAAAACAGAAAAAGTAGCTAATTTTAAACTCAGTAATTGTAGGTTTTGTTTGTTGTTTATTTTCTTTTCAGACAAGCACCCAAATTTCTGGAGAAAAAGTGGCAAAAGCAAAACACTGTTGACTCTGGGAACTACCATGGACCTTAGAAAAGATGAGAAGAAAGATGGCTTACACATAGAACTCTTGAAACACAACGGTCTACAATAGCTGTGACACCAGGCTCCATAAGCAGATTGTTACTGACATGGAAGAGAGGGGTACCACCTACTCAATCACTGAAACCACTTCTGTAGTGTTATGTGTTTCTTCGTGGTCCTCTAGCCATACAATGAGGTCTGATACTGTTTAGTTTATAAAAGCAAATTTAATTATTGGCTAGCAAAAGCTTATTAGAGTCCCAGCTGGAGTATACCTTGCTGTGAATTCTGGGCTGTCCCAGCCATGCCATATGTGGAAAGAAGCCTATGTAGGAAGAAGCCTATGTAGGAAAAGAGGTCATTGGAAAGCAGAAATGCTGCAGAAGGTGGAACTGTACAAGACTGCTTTTGTATAGGGGAAGCATGCAAAAATCCACCAAAAGTCTTTCACCTGTCACTGGAGTTTGACAAATTCTGCTGTATGGTTTTTCCTGCACTGAATCACTGTTGCCTTGTTTTGTAGAGTGAGATGCTGCTAAAAAGCCAAAATAAGTCTGTTTAGCTTCTATACTATTGTTTTCAGTGTTATGCAGGAACTTGTATCAAGTTAAGTACTTATGTTCTAATTGCAAAAACTTGCAACTTGCAGAAACTTACTTAGACTATCTGTTCACCTGTACAGTACCTTAATAAAATTTGCCTATGGCAAAGAAATAAATCAGGGTAATGATACCTCATTACTCACACAAAGTACTGAAACAGGAATATATTGGCTTTGGGTGAATAATTTCAGTAGTGATCTTGTGGTCGCAGGCAACTGGAGCCTAAGGTCTCTTACACTTTTTGTATCCTTGGCATATGGAAACAGTTTCAGTGCACTTTTGCTTAGTATTTAGTTTCAGTGCACTTGTGCTTAGTATTCTCCTGAGTAAGAAGAAATAGGAATGTTCTAATCAAATACAGGCAATCTGTATACTACCTGCTAACGTATTTGAATAAACCCTTAAACAAAACACACCCCGTTTTGAAACCATTAATTACGTATCTGCAAACATCTAACAGTGTACATAATTTGACAATGAATTAGAAATTGTGGACTTAAATATCAGATCCACCACTGCTGAATTAGCGACACCTCTCTCAGATGAGCCCTGTCATTACAGAGAGCCCTGGTATCTGTAAATGTAAATGGACAATAAGGTCAGAAAAAAAGCCCACACCCTCCCTATAATTTAAATTTTTTAAAAAATGAAAATGCATATTTATACATTTTTATGTTTATTTCTAGTGTGGGCATGACAGTATTTTCTCTGCATTTGAGTATTCCTTACTCCCATAAGGAACTTAATGTAGTGCTGCAATACACCTTACATTCTTAGTTAAATAGGGCAACAGAACAGCCCATGCAGAGCAGACCCCAAATATAATACAGCTGCATAGCTCTTGGTGTTGAAGCAGTATGGAAATCTGGCAACTGAGATTATTCATGTCAGTGCTGCAGCTTGAACTAAGATGTAAATGAAGGACAAAAATATTAACAGAAAGAGTAAAGCGTCCCAGCATGGTATAGAAAATTATTAGAGAATAATCATTCTCTTATCTCAAGGGATTCACAACTGTTACAATATTGATATATTTTCATAAATTTATGTAATTATAAAATTTATGAGCCACATGACATATGTATGAGCATCTAAAAAAAAAAGGTGAAATAATGTTATAAGCAGGCAAAATGGTTTCCTCACTCCCTTTTACAATAGAAGCTTGCGAACAGCAAGATGAGACTGACATTTGAATGCTCTGTACATTACCTTTCTACTGAGTGGTATTTATTAAAAGGTAGTCTACGTAAAAGACTGGAAAACCCCAATCATTAATAAAACGCAGACCAATTCCTATAAAAAGCTCTTTGTAGTCTACTCCCCTTCTCACTTCAGAGCTATTGTCGGAAAAGGGCTGAGTGGAAATTCTGCATTGCAGCATGACGCTGATGTCTGTAAATCCAAGCCTTAGGCTACCAGATCAAATTTGTCTTAATTGACAAAGATCCTTTACCAGAAATGCCCTGTGCCCATATCCCAGTTCAGAATATCCTGTTACTTATTTTGTTAAACACCAGGCAACCAGAATTTGTATCGTTTTCAGTTTCTAAACCTTAAATCATAACTGAGGTAGAGTTATCTGTAATAACACATGTTCATAACCCTGGCAAAGTCTTAATATGATAAAGAAAGGCTTGCTTTTTCTTGTTTTCATGTGTGTGTGGGGTTGAACTGCGAAAATGTGATTGCATCCACTGTGGCTTTAACCTCTTAGTGAGAACTTGACCACCCGCTCAGACTTTTTTGATACATAGTGCAGTTCTCCCTTAGATTAGATTTTCACTGTCTTGGGTGTCAGTCACACAAAACATTAGTTAGGCATCAGCATATATATATATGTATATATAAAAATTAATCATCTGTTGGAGAAACAAGAGCATAACAATGAATGGTTTTGTTATTACTGTATTACAAACAGCGAGACTGAAAAGGACTGCCAGGAAGCCATCCAGGCTAGACCCTGTTCCGTGGCAGGGTCAGGCGCTGTTCTTAGGACAGAAACTACCCTACTTGCATACTTTGCATTGAATTATTGCAATAGATAATTTTCAGTAGCTGATATATCAATAGCTAGAAAACACGCCATTGCAGGTGTCATGTAGGCTGGTAGGTAAATAGTGGGGTGGGTGGGAATCTAATGCCATGAGCTACACAGTGCCTCTTGCTGACAAGCAGTTGTCTCTTCAATGAAAAAAGACTCATCCTAGTGTGATTTCCCTCTAGCCAGGTTGTTCAACAGGTCAGGTGTATTTACTCTCACTGTCTATCTTGTCAAGACGTCCTGAATTCTCTAATCGGTGATGGAAGTTTATGAAAAATATTTTTATACCTAAACTATATGGGATAAGGTCTTGAAAACCCTTACTAGAATGTATAGCTCTTATTTATGTGGGAGAACATTCAAATCCATTCCTCTGTTAGTTGAGTAAATTGATTTACTGTGTGTCTTATAGAGAAGAGAGGTTTTGCTTCAAGCCATTTCCCAGTTTCACAATACTAGAGTAGAATTGTAAAATTAGAAGAAACTGACAAAACCTGCTGGTTGTAAAGTTCTGACTACAGCTCCTGGAGAAACTCAAGGAACATTTTGACAAAGCACAAAAGTTGACTGAGGAAAATAAAATGGTAAAGCACAATAGGGTATTAAGATTAAATTAATATAAATACCTCACCCTGAGGTCTCACATTGTCAGCAAACTGCAGATCAGAGTAGTGCACACTAAAACATGCCAGCTGTGGTTTATTGTTTTGTTTTCCATCCCTTCATGTTATTTAAAACATATATCATGATGGCATTCTAATGCAACTGTATATTATAAAAATAACTCCTTAAAACAGTCTAGCTTCTTCCATCTCTTGCTGAAGAGACTTTATTGTGGAAAGAGAAAATAAACTTATATTGAGAAATATTAAAGTATACTTCTTTTACCAGGAAGCAGCAGGAGCAGGAGGAAGGGTCTGGGAGCATGAGGTGACCCCGGCAGAGCAGCATCCTCCATCCTCACCCACCGCAGCACAGCTCCGCATGGGCTCAGCTGGATGAAGCAAGCCATGTGCTGTAAACAGCTCCATTAGTAGTCCCAGGCACAGCCAGAAATTAAGTACATTCAGGGAGTATCTAGAGACCCCTGGGACAACCAGACAGGGGCAGCAGGAGGCAGAACTAAAAATCAGCACAGCAATCACCTTACCCAAGCAACAGACCAAGGACCCAGGGCTGGGCTTAAATGGAAGTCCTGGTCTCATAGTCAGAGGGTGCAAGCTAGGCCCTGCCTATTAGTGCCTTCGGGCATCAGTTTGAGTAGCAACTAAGGAAACAGTCATGAGTGGCATGATATAGAGGGCCTTCAGGTCTGGTCACTTTCCAAGCAAAACAACTTTTTTAAAAATCTGCTGTAGTTTAAATGAGGCTCTGTTTCCAACTCTCTGTGGCATATTCACGTTGGATATCCTAGATGAACCAACATGTGTGTGGCAACCATCATTTTGCCTCTAAACATCATCAAAACAACTTCTCATTAGCATGAATATATTTTGGCTTTGTCCACTACTGATTTGTGGGCAAATGTTGTTATTTGACTAACACATATATCTGTACAACAATGTAAACACATGCTCATGACATTATAAAAGCACAGAGAAGCTGGTTTTCTTACACAAAGTTTTCTGGTTTGTTTATGACCTGGAAATGCCTTGGTCTTATAATTTTTACAAGGTGAAGTATAAACTGTACCTCTTGAGCTGTCGTTTCACATCTCAGGCTTTTCCTTTACATTATCACTTTTCTTGTAGCTCTTCAACTGCATTTTTGAAGATATTATGAGCAGTGCGGTGGGAGGAATGTTACGTAAGTGATTCAGGTGACACTTTGTACTAACTGCATGTCACATTTTTTTCTAAGTTAGCTTTTGGGTAGAGTATCAAAGAAATGCTGATCCATTGAATCATCAGGTTTATCCTACTGTAAAAAAAAAAAGAGGCTTTCACAATTTAGGAAAAACTTCAACTTGATCCTGACAGTGGTATCAGTCTTGATGACTAGTATACATGATAAACTGAATATGGCTGCATCTAGTTTCTACTGAATCATCAGAAGAAACCTACCAATATTCTTGGTTCTTACTTGTAGCATCAATTCAAACCAATAATTAAAAGCCGAATCCAGAACTAGCATTTGAATGGTACTACCTTTGGCTTTTTTTTTAGACACAGTATATTCAAAACAGATTTATTGCCACAGTGAAGCTGGAGCAAGGAATTGTGAACTTGTCTGTGCTTTTTTAAGTCCTTTTCTGTAGATATGCAAAGGACTTCAGGCCAATGCCAACATGCCTGTCTACCTTTCTCCTTCAAATCAATGAGCACAAGGTGCTCAAATACCTTTTAATTAAAATACTATCACTGGGAAAACAAATTTGAAAGCAAAGAGAAATTAAAGCAAATTACAACAAATGAGAACGACACTTCAAATGTGAATATTTAAATAAAAGTCTAAGTTCTACTCTAGATAGAGCATCACATAAAGCTAAATATATTTTTTAAACACTTCTGTCAGTGAATTCCGGTACAAAAGAACACAATTACACAACGAAACATTAGATGCTACAATAATGAACACATTACCCTGTGTTATTGAATACCGAGCCAAGTCTTGATTATCCTACACAGATTGCTGGGATGCCCTTTGGTTCATTCTGGATTGAGTTTATGGGCAAGGTTTGGGTCATCCAATTTGCTGAGACCAATGGGTACTTTCTGGTTATCAAATCAGGAGTTACAATCTGCTGTAGCTCTGTGATTACAATGTAAATGAGTTATTCATAGATGACCAGCTCCTTCCTTCTTGATGCTAATGAAGAAACACCTAACATTCCAACATAAACAGGAAACTAAGAGCCAAAGCAATGACTTAATTTTGTTAGCAAACATTTTCCTTTCCAATTACACAGGTAAATGAAGGATTACCCCTTAAAGGGATACACATGGCATAAAAGCACCAACAATATTTTTATTCAAGTATTTATAAATAAAAGCTCTAAGGGAAAAATACTAAATGTAGTTTAAAGCACCAGAAATTTTATTTTTACATTAAAACCAACTGACGCCTAAATGAGTTTGCTGATTCAAAGCTCCTTATCCAGTATACGTGCACCCATACATATTTTGGAGCCAGATTCCTCAGCAAGTCACATTATAAGAACTTTCATTCAAAATGGACTGCAGAGTAAATATCAAACATTTGTTCGCTCTAAGCAAAGAAAGGATAGCACTATAACTTCATTAATAGAATAAATTGAGATGGGTTCCAACTTGAACATATTTAATAATTAGTTTCCAGCAAGATGAAGCCACTGTTGCAGTAAAGACAGACGCAGGCTGCTTCTGCAGTTGCTGAAGGCATGGAAATGCTTTTGGTGATTTTAGGACATTCAGAAAGAGGTCTTATTTTCTTACATTCATCTGTCCATCCAACAAGGCAACTTACATTACAAGAAGATATCCTGAAACATCTGCTTAACCCTTCAAGGCTATCAGTGGCTGTCAATTACTGCTATTTTTTCACAATTCTCTCCCATTTCTGGGTCTTGAATTTCTGTCTGAGTTTTTTCCTGCTAAAGTAGCCATTCTACCAAAAGGAATGTGGTGTAAACGGTATATTCATAATCCAAAACATAAGAACATACGCTTCAAAAATCATAATTCATCAAAGTAACATGTTTAGTCTTTACTGTAGCTCTCATTAGATTTATATCTAACTCAATTCAGAGTTTAACACAATCAGAAAGAGACAGTTCTTTCTGAATTTAACAGGAGCTTTTCAGTGTTTGTGAAGATTCATAACAAAAAATACCTTGCGTAATGTTATTTGGTGGTTCTAGTGGGAGCTTTTTTTTATATATGAGATGTTTTTCTTTTTTAGTATCATAACAAATGCATGGCACAGACTCTCAGAAAGAGATGACCTGAGCTCCAGCAGAATAAATAAAACTTGTTTTGGAAAAAAATGTGGAACTGAATAGCAGAAATTTTTCTTTCCCTGACAGCATTTCCCGTTTTAGCACTCCAGTCTTGAATATCATTTTTAGAAGCAATGAAATTAAACTTGACAGAAGCTTAGACTGTGAAAAGTTATAAATAATTTGAGCCAACCTAGAAGCTTGCATGCACATAATTTTTACCACCCTTTCATCCTCAAAAATAAAACTAGACTAGCTTCTCTGTATGAAAGCAGTTCATCAGTTAAGGAAGCTGCCTTTAAGTAATATGGAGGCTGCTCATGAGAACCCATCTGGCTTCTGTAGTATGGAGACAGGATGTCTTTTTGCTGCCTGATCTTCTGAGTGACAGTCAGTGTCCTCTTTGCTTCTCAGTATATCTGCTTGACGATATTTTAGACCCTTGACTGCCCCACCCTGCCCTTCCTAGCACCCAGTGCTTCTTATGGCTGTTGTGACATGACAATTTCCCTTCTAAATGCTCTATTTCCTTCTCCTGCAGCTCTAGTGAAGATACTCCCATCACAACAGACCTTTCTTTCACTGCCATTTTGAAATGAGCCAGTCCGAGGAGGGGAAGCACCAAACCTCAGGCCAAAGCAAAGGTTTCCATCCAGCCAGGCCAGAAGCTGCCACAGACAGCACAGCTAAGGGCAGCCATGCACACAAAGAAAGTATCTCTGCTGGCCAGTGAAGAACAGGGACCAGTGCAGTGCACAGCTTTACACCTCTTCCCCAGCACTCATCCTGCTTCAGGGAGACGTGATAGATCGAGGGAATGGGAGAAGGCAGGAAGGATTAGATCTCTGATGCGACTTTGGGGTTCTCTGCTTAGCAGGGATTATCTGGACACTTCATGAATCTGTGCTCGTAATACTGCACCATAACAAAGGGAAAAGTCTAAGCTGCTGAGTTCAAATCTCGTATCTTACCCTCTGTGCCACTACCCATTGCACACTTGATCAAAGGCCAGTCATAAAAATAAAATTAAATATTTTGCCTTTTGGCAAAGATATTTAAAGAAAGAAATCCATGTTCATTCCCACAAAAATCTATCTATATCACCTGAACCACAAAGTTCATTGTTCAGTCTAACATGATTCTATGCCTATTGTGATAGATGCTGCCAATGTCCTTGGAGCATACCTGCTGCACTGGGAAGGATAGTAAGCCCCTGCTTCCAGTCGGCTACCTTGTGGTCCTTGTGAACCGTTCATCACAACATGACTTCCACTCCTAAATTTTAATTTTAAAAGGCCTCCAGGGAACGGTTCTTCATGATTAGTCCCTGCCTCTCCTCAAGAGCCTCCTTCCCAAGCCAGCTCCACCAGATAGCAGCACAAGCCTGGGAATCTACTGATCTTTGCTTTGACCTATATTCCTTTTAAACCTACATCTGCTATGCCTACATAGACATACCTTTTAGTAACTGAAGACAAAGTCTGTCTTGGCTTGGGGCTAAACAATTTAAAACTGCATCCAAGCCTTATATCTGATTGTGGGTTGACCTATCTAAATGGCTGCTGATAGAACACACTATCAGTGTGCAAAAAGGGTGCCCACTTTTCTCTCAGAGTTTTTAACTGTCACATCTAAAACCATCCTGTAAAAATGAAATAGATTAAACATATGCCAGCTATTTTTATATGACACATCCTTAGAAAACAATGAGGGATTGCTGGTATTACTGCAACGTGTGGATTCAACCCGTGTGTGTTTGTTATTTACAAGTATTCTCCTTTCTACCTGCTCTTAGGCTCCAGGAAAGAGTTAGAGGGGGAGCTGAGAGGGAAAATACCCAAGAGGACATGCTGTTTGCAAGACCTCTTTGTCTCAAAAAAATGAATCAAATGCCTTGTCTGCTAAGTTTCTCCCAAGCAATGAATTACAATAAATGAAAAATGTAATTCATTGTACCTGTGCCTCCTTGTTCTCCCACCTCTTTTTCTAGACACTCGGGAAAGTCATTATGTATACTGAAGCTAATTTTTGTATTGAGTTCTGGCCCAGTAATTTCAAAAAGCTAAACCAAGACTTTAAATTTGGGCATAATCTGTATACATATCAGAGATCTTTGTGTAAAAACACAGTTTAAGGACTTGTCCTTGACCTGCTCGCTGAAGGTAGGCTGAAATCCTAATCTAATGACGTTAGTGCGTGGGGACTCTGCTATAGAAATAATATTTGTCCTGTGGGGCAAATCAGGTATAGCGGCTACTTCGTACCTTTTCTGTGCCTCTGATGGCCAAGTCCATGTTCTGCATACTGTACAGCAGAAACGCTGAAGATTTCAGTGGTAGAGCTTGCCCACAAACTCTGCATCCCCAGTGGAGGAGGAAGAGGAGCAGTAGTGAGGAGCACTTGTGTTGTAGTGCCAGCTGCACATTAAGCCTAGAAGAGCAAACTACCTGATGGCTCAGCCTTTGTTTTATGTGTTAGACAGATAATCTGATGGACCCAAGTCACGATAAAACACTTGTCTTTTGGCAAGGAGATTTAAAGAAAGAAATCCACATTCAGATCTACAAAAGGTTTCAGTAGCACCCACTTTGCAAGTTTCGTCCCTATAGTTTTCATTATTTGACTTGGCTTTAGGCAGGACAGAAAAGGATGGAATTAAGGAACATTACTGTAGCGTGTGCTCCTCTGTGCACTAGCTTCTACAAATTGAGAAGTGACAGGTCCTGTGATAACTTTTGCAGTTTTCATTTACCAACACTTTCCATTCCACCCCACACACACACACACTCCCTGAAAGCAAAGGTTTTGAACAAAATTGGTGCTACCCAAGTCTTTATATTTTATTTGAAATATTTTTTAGAAATTCTTACAAGATTTAGATGCTGAAAACCACAGAACATCATGCACCTAAGTAATGAAAATCAAAGGGCCTTTGGTCACATTTTACTATGCACTTCATTATTTAATATTCCGATTTCAGAAAGAAATATGCTATTTTGCAATATCCATCATTTGTTCCTCCTCTAGATTCCAGTATAAACAAGAATTGCAAAATATATTTTCAACTGCTGGAGTATTATTTTAATACCATTAAAAAAAAAAAACAACCCCACAACAAAACAAAAAACAAATGAAACCAACAACAAAAAAACCCCACCCTACCCTGTATCATACAAAATTTGTGCATATCCCCTCTGATTTAACTGACTTATTTTAAACACTTTACTGACAGAGATATTATACAGACATTTTCTATAGCCCAACAATAGTGCATGGGGACAAGCTCCATGGGGAGACTTCTTGCAGCCCACTACACCCTTAGGCAGCTCCTCTGCTGCCCCACACTACCTGAAGTGCTTGACTTTGTCCTTCTCCTAAATCTAACCAAATCCATTGGCATTGGTGGCCTTAGCTCAAGCAACCCAGCTATAGCGTACATGAACAGCATTTAGGGAAGAAATCTTTCTGCCATCTACCTGTCCTTTGGCAGCCCCTTCGCAGCCTAACTCCAACTGCAGGTCTAGCCTTTCTCTCCATCCCAACCACAACACTAACCTGGGCTGTAGGCCTTGACAGAGGTTTATCCCAAGTCCATAGTTAGGGCACAAAGAGGTCCTCAGTGAGGGGAATCTTGAAGCTTTCTCTCTTTTTTAGCAGCCCCTGGCAGCCACCTGCTACCTGGAGATCAAGGCTTAGTCTATATCCTAGATAGCCTAACCCCAAGACCCATAGCAGTGATAAACACAAACAAATCCCAGAGGAGACTTTGTACAACCACGTCTTCGCAGCCCAGAACCACCTGGAGCTCTTGGCTTTGTTTTTATCCAATCATTTACTCAAAACTGAACTCTAGGCTTTGGTCGAGCCTTAGCCAAAGACAACATCATGGTCTGCATGAACAGGCTCTCCACAGAGTGTTGTTTTTGCAGCCAACACCATCCTCTGGCACCACTTTGTATTGCAACACCACTTGGAGCTGTAGGTTTGCTCTCCCTCCAAACCTTATCCCTGAACCTGAGCCTTGACAGAGTTTTGGCCTGAGATACTCAGCTATGGACCATGGAAACAAGCTCTAATGGGAGAAATAGTGGTGTTCATAGAAGTAGAGGTGTTTGTTCCCATGAACAATATATTTAATTCGATGTTACAGTTGACAGTGCTATAGATAAGTTATAACTGCATTTTTTTTTAACATCTAGAAAATTACACTGAAATAATTTAGAGTTTCTCTGGGGTTGTCTTAAATTACAGGAGCTGCTTTGCCTTGGGGATGCTAATACTTTATACTTATATTGAAACATGGATAAGGTGAAATAGCATTTCAGTGCTAAAAATATATTTAATTTATATTAAATTTAGTACTTGGTGGAAATATTAATTATTCTCCTTTTATGTGCTGTTACTTTATAGCATATTAATGTTCCAGAAGTACATCCAGAGCCTACAACTAAAATTTAAGTTTGTCAAATACAGAAATATATTAAAGAATTTACATTAGGAAATAAATGTAGAAAAGAATCCATGTTACCCCTATTTTACTAATGGGAAAAGTAAGCACAAAATACCAAATTTTAGAGCTAAAAAAGAATGTAGGTGTCTAAATAGGGCCTGAAACAGATTATAAAGTTGGAGTTACTGTCCTGCAGTACCCAGTCCCCCTAGATATCTAACCTACAAGCATTCTTATACTATTGCTTCAGCTTCTTGTGATATTAAAATACCCTTAACACCCAAAAATTCTGCTTTCAGACACACAGAGAAAATCAGTTTTTAAGAGGTCTGTGGTAATGGATGATCATTTAATTCCTTATATCAAGGCCCAAAAAGTAGAGATTTTCTATGTAAATCCTTATGAAAAAAACCAAAACCTGTTTATTATTTAGCTAGGCATTAGCAAGTTTGGGCTTGACAGAAAATTATGGTGGCACCATTTTTTGTCCGTTTTATTTGGCATGGCAATAACACCGGTGGATTGAGTTTCTAGACCCTACTGCCAAGAACTGTTTATGCACTTTATCCTATGGATAATAACATAGAATTGAATCGATTGCAGCTTCCACACATTGTGGCAAGGTCGTTATTTCAAATCTGTTTCCAAGGCTGTACGGTATTACTGAAGTTATTCTTTCAAAGCTGCCTTTAATGCACAAATAGGAGGTTGAGCTCCCAACATTTGATCACTTTCAGAATTAAAGGGTTTTTTACAAAAGCTATTATATGCTTTCTTGTAATTATTGTCAGCAGAAAATGCCACTGATGTCTCTGTGTTACGACCCTCTCTGAAAAAGAATTGTTGAAGGAGAAAAGTTAGGAGTAAAGCTGTACAGAGGTTGAAAAGTCTTTCAGCAGACTGGGAGATTGAGAATATAAAAATATATTCCCAAAACTGGTTTCTTCTTTCTAAATAGGTGTAGGACACAGTAGACAAGTTCTTTGTAGCAGGCATCAAGGAAAGCAAGGAGATGAGAGTCCTCTGCTGTTCTTTTCCACTATCAAGATACCTTTGTTTAAAAAAGAAAGTATTACACCCTTGGTTCTGCTTCTTTTTTCTCTTTTTCTTCTTTTTTTTTTAAATGTAAAGTCTAAGATACCTAATAAAATTATATATTCCTCTAGATTAAATTGTCAGTGGTCTGCCACTGTGTCCTTGCTTGCTATTTCTTTTGCTAATGCCCGTGTTCTTGGCTCTAGAGGCATCTAAACCCCAGTTATCTGCTTGGATCTCAGTTCTGGTTTAAGCTTTTGGGAAGCAGTGGTTATTCTTACAC
Source organism: Zapornia atra (assembly GCA_013400835.1). Classification (NCBI taxonomy): domain Eukaryota; kingdom Metazoa; phylum Chordata; class Aves; order Gruiformes; family Rallidae; genus Zapornia; species Zapornia atra. The sequence goes on along the minus strand of VZTU01029488.1, from coordinate 131,593 downwards.
TAAGTAGAAAAAGCAGAAAATACGGTCTTCTTGGCAACCCAGTATGTTTGATTTTTTACAGTAATACCCATAACTTGAAACAAATTAAGTCTTTGTTCATTTGAAAGAAATAATTTGATACAGAAATTGTTGAAATCCACATTTCTGAAAAAATCTAGACTCTCCTCACCCCAAGTTGTTTAGTTACAATCAAATTTTTCCCATTAGGTGAGGCACATATTTCACTGAGGCAGCTCTAAAATTCCTGAAGCCATGTTCCTCCTGAGGAACATGTCCCATTTGTCATCATCAGTGAACTGCTTTTAGGACAAAAATACACCTTTTGGTGAGCACATATGCAGTCTTTCCAGCCAGGGAGAAATAAAACCAGAAGCTACTAAATTTTGCCCGAATTACTGATAAAATACCAAATCATTAGGTAGGTGAGAACTGCGACTGGGTGGGGAAGGGAGGCTGTGGTGACAGCAGGTGGGACAGAAACAGAAAAGGATTAATAATGCATTTCCATAAAAGGGAAAAGCAGAAAATATTAGGAAAAGGAGACCATTCATTAAGAAATAAAGAATGAAAATGAGGACTGATCATTTCCAAATGAACATGCAGAATTTTAAGTGACTAACGATACACTTCTCTTGGACATTAATTTAAGAGGTTGCTGAGCATACTGGATCTTGTCTTTCTTTTAAATAGGATCTTTATTACCCAATTTTTCTTTTTTTCTTTTTAATGTACCTTACAAGGACTCTCATATCAAGCTTAGAGATGCTGGTGAAATCTGAAGTTGAGGGGAGCAAGGAGTCAGGTGTGGGAATTTGAAGTATTCAGATTCCCCAAATATTTAGCATAGGTTTAGTTCATAGCTTCATTCAAGGACATATTCAAGTCCCTGAAGAAACTGGCAGTAGAGGCCAGGTCTCCCAAGATGTTTCAGCCCTTAATCCTACAGGAATATAGTGACAACTTTGGTGCCTGTTATCTTATTGTATGTATTGAGCTCTAAATCACTCAAAAATATTTTTAACATAGGAAGACATTCTTTGTGTATTAAGTGCCAGATTTTAAAAATTTCCCAGCAGGCTTAATGGAAAAAATAGGATGTTCAGTGAATATAACTAGCTGGTCGTCTACATATCTCCACCCGTAAGTCACAGAAAAATGTTATTTACTATACAGTTTGTAAATTCAAGAGCTAAGCGTCCCTGAAGCTACAGAAATTCAGCAAAACAATTTTGGTGTGAGGAAATTTCAGAGGAAACTGCAACCTTGCGTTGAAAAAGAATCCTTTTGCTCTTCTTCACTCATCCAAAAAAATTCTACTGAAACTTTTCAGGAACAAATTATTTGTTCAACAACAGCTCTATCAGAAAAAGTGTGCCTTATGAATTAATTTTTCCTACCTTTCTTCGATGGAGTCAAATGCTACCATTTAATTTTCAGTTTATAAATACTCAAAGAAAATTCTGGATCACAATTTATTTCTCTATTTTAAAGACAAAAAGCATCAGTTTCCATTTGGACAATTTGCTTGCATTGCTTTCAGAACAACACAAGAGAAGGGAGAACGTCTGTGCCTGGTTGACAAAAGAGAATGGAAAGTAGCTATAAATGCAAAAATTTAGAGCCATGTGTATAACAACCAGAATTTAGATTGTTATGGAAATTGGTAATACATGGTTTCTTTTGGCATATATAACCATTAATTGCTATTATTCCTGCAAGTTCAAAAGTCTGCAATACAGTTGGTATACAATACCTGCTGTGGGATTTTTTCCCCACTTGTATCTGCAAGACAATACGTCGTCGCATCTCTTAAGCCAATTTTGAGTATGATATTATCAAAAACATATGAAAATGCTTTGAAATATACCATTTTAGAACTAAAATGGTACAGGAAATTGAAGGATGCTTACAGGAAACAAGAAAATTGCATCTGGACTTCTTCATAAAATACACGTTTGAGATAGAGCTTTTGAGAAAGATTAAAAAAGCAAGCCAAGCTGACTGGCCTTTTCTGATACAATTGGATACACAGTATATTTAAGACAGACATACTAACTCTGATATGCCAATAATGTATAAAGCCAATTTCTATTCCCTCTTACTCCACCCCCCCCAAAAAAAACCCCAAAAAACCCAACAAAACACCCCCAGACAAATTCTGGCCTTCTAGCTCTTTCTGTCCATCCTCTCTGCCAAGCTGCCAGTAGTAGAATCAACCATCTTCAGGGCCAGGGTTTTACAAGGACAGTTCTAGTCCACCTCTTAGAGTTAGTTTACTGCTGTTTTCCTATTTTGCTATATATCACAAGAGATGTGTTATCAAGATAACACTGCTATTTTTCTGGCTTCTTTCATTTTGCTGGTGCTATGGTATCTGTATTTCTGCCTAAGCAACATGAAAAGTCAGGAATAAATTGTACATTATAAAGAAAAATCACATGCCTGAAAATCCGTTGACTGCAGATAACTGTAGAACTTCCCTCCATATTGATTACAGTTTTAAATGATTTATTTTTTTCTGTTTAATTGTTAGGATCTGTGTATATTATTTTTTGCTAGGTGTTGACTTAGAAGTCCCAGAGGGTAAAATTATTTGGTTATTGCAGACTTTATTCTGACCATTATCCTAACAGCATGTGTTAACTTTTACTGATTAGTGAGACACTAACAGCTTGGGCTCTTAAAATGGCATGGAGAGCTCAGATTCTGCTTTGTCATTTCCCAAGGGCTGCAGAGCCCCTGTCATTTTTACTCAGCTTGTGACCTATTTCATTAAATCTTACTGGAGACTCATCTATGACTCCAACTGGAAAAAAAAACCCCACTCCCAAAAACCCACCAATCCCCGACCCAGTACAATACCTGACAGAAAAGGTTACACCTGGACCACCAGTTGACCTTAATTGTTATGATTACCCTCACCTTGATTTTTCTCCAATCTAACTTTGTCTAATGGCTCATTTAAGCTCAAGCCTGTGAGCTGTGTTGAAGCTGCACCCATACCTGGCCTTGTCCTTTACAGTCCTGACTGGTTTTCCTGGATGAACCTCACCTCTATATTGTAGTTTTGTCTGCAGCCATGTCTGGGACTGTCAGTAGAGCGCAAGAATAACCCAGCTGTGTCCCCTGATGTTTTGGGACTATATGCTGGTTTCTGGGGGAAATGCCCTGCCTGTTTTACCCTTGGCTGCCAGCTCATCCTTTCTCAGAGCAACCCTGCTCTTGCTGACACTGTGTATCTTTCTGCCTAGCAAAACCTTTAGCTTCAACCTCGGAACTGAGCACTTAGGGACAGCATTTACAGAAAGCAGCATGCTCAGTTAGAAGCTTTCCCATGCAGACCATTAGGAACAGTTAGGAAAAGAGACACAACAATCAGGTAGGTCTTCCTGTAGTTCAGAACTAGCTCTCCTAAAGTCTATGCTATAGGAAGAGGCACCCTGGGACATATCAAAGATGGATCCAAGCCCATCATTTTGTCTCTTTCAATGACGAGTACCAGATGTGCAGAAGAACATTCAAGAAGAGACACATATCAAAAGATTCTTCATTGTATATGCACTTCTGAAGGAATATATAGAGACCTCTGAGTCAAGGTTTCATCAAGTTGCTGTGTTTAATTGCCCCCAGCGGACATATCCTCTGTGATCTTTTAAATCTATTTAGATGTTTGAGCTCTACAATAACCCATGGCAATAAATTCCACTAATAAGTTATCTCTTGTGTGAAAAAGTGTGTCCTTCCATAACAAGCCTGCTGCTTGGATGCTTTCTACTTCTTGCACAATTGGATCAGAAAATAAATGTCAAGGAAAAACAGAAGAAAACCTGAGATGAAGGAGATCAAGAGGAAAGGAGAGAAACAAGCATAAGTGACAATTCCCAAGCTTTAAAGTAGTTGAACAGCATTACAAGCGTCCTCCTGTGCTTTTTATGATTGATATAACCAGGCTACACATTCCAGAAAAAATGCTGCATGCAGCTTGGGAACTTAAAGAAGCCAAAACTCTGAAGACAAGTGGGCCAGAGTGACTTGTTTTTTTTCTTTCCAGCAGAATCCAAGTGACAGAGTTCAAATCTGGACGTGCTTTATTTGTGCATGAGGTAAACACACAAGCCAGTAAGGGTTCCTGGGTGAAGTCAGCATAAATGCAAGGCATGCCTTCCCACGGAGCATGCTTTTTTGTAAGAGCAGTAAAACAACAAACAGGGCTGAAAGAAATAACAAGAAATAAACCCCTTTGTGTTCTAACCTATTGTGAATGTTTATCTAGTAAATATATAATCCAAGTGCCTGAACCATCCAGATTGATTTAATTTTAAAAAAAGAAAAATATCTTCTGTGCAGACTATGTTTCAGGGAAGATGGGTTTTATTATAATACCCAACACGTGGCTTCCCTGCCTGCACAGCAGAGCTTTCAAATGAGGCTCTGCAGGCCTGCTTTTAATGGGAGGAATAGCCCACTTCTCTTACCCAGGGAGCAGAGCTTGCATCATGAAACAGGAACTCCTGTCCTTCCTGCAAGGTGTTATCATCTCTCTCCTTGGATGTCTAGTCACTTTAGAAAATGTTCACTCTCTCAAAGAAGAATTCCCTGTTTGGCCATTTTCACTGCCATTCACAATCAACACATCGTGGGCTCTTTTAACTCTTTAAACAGTAGCCAGTGCCATTTCAGTACTTGCTGGCTGTCAACCCATGCTCACCCACTGGCACGTGCCTATCGTTTTACTTTGAGGTGAGACAGATGGGTTTAAATTACTGTCAAACAGAAATTAAACCCTGTGAACTGTTTTAGTGATCAGGTTGTTTAGTGAAGTCAGCAGCCATTCCAAGGGTGTAAACAATATATTTGTTTTTAATCTAAACTATACCAAGCTTCCCTCTGGTCTGAAGAAAAGCCTCGCTGATACTAAATGTCATTTAGCACATGAATAGTGGAAGTAATCAGCACATTTTCTAGCTTTAACTATTTTCCTTTGGGTTTGACAATGTACCCTTGAATGCTATCTAGTTAAAGAGAAGACTTGAAAAAAAAAAGACTGTTGTCAAAAAAAAAAGTCACTAAATTCAATTTACTATAATGATTATAAGAGTATTTGAAGAAATACTTCTTCCCACCTAAACCAAAATTATTTAGTAAAATGATTAATTCAAAATTACATTTGCCATTCTTTTCAAGACTTAAAAACTTTCGTATTTTCCCTACAGGAGGGAAAATAACAGACTTCAAAATAACCCTGTGAATTGCTTACTCAGAATGCTAATGTTTTCTATGTTCTGCATTTTTATAGGCGGAATTCCTGCTTTAGCTCTGTGTTACTGTAACGTTCAGTACAGTCAGAATCTGCTAAATTATTCCGAGTCTGCAAGGAATAAGAATGTCACGGATTAATGTTCTGCTGATATTTAACCTTAAAAAGCTACATTTTTCAGAAAATACCAGTGTCCTTTATTAATATATGCTGCTGGATTTAGTGGCATAAGAAAACAACAGATGAAATCTGCAGTTTTTATATCTGACTTCTCTTCCTCAGCTCTGATTTCACCCACGCAAGTCTACCATCAGCATTATTTTCTTTCCTTTAATGACACCAAACAGCACCCTGAGCTGTCTTCCTATTGACTTGTAATAAGACCCTCAAAAATAAAAAAAGCGTGCAGCACATTGTTGATTCATTATATATTTTTACTTATTTCAAATTCCCATTAAATTTTTTTTCCCATTAAAATTGGGTTCTTTGCAAAGTTGGGGCTGTTCAGCCTTGAGAAAAGAAGGCTAAGAGGGGATCATATTAATGTTAATAAATATCTCAGGTGTGGGACACGGGGAAATAATCAGCCTCTTTTCTATGGTCTGTGGAGACAGGACAAGAGGCAAGGGCTTCAAGCTGGAGCACAGGAAGTTCCGTACCAATATGCGGAAGAACTTTTTCCCAGTGAGGGTGACAGAGCCCTGGGACAGGCTGCCCAGGGCGGTTGTGGAGTCTCCTTCTCTGGAGATATTCAAGACCCATCTGGATGCCTACCTGTGCGACCTGTCCTAGGGGATGTGCTTTGGCAGGGAGGTTGGACTTGATGATCTCTGGAGGTCCCTTCCAACCTCAACGATTCTGTGATTCTGTGAATATTCTACTTGTCACTTTCTTTAGGGGTCAGTAGTATTTGTGAAAAGGAAACAAAAACATCATAATGTATTTCATTAATGTAATCTCGAGATCCAAAAGTAGGCTACTTTGATTTTAATTTATTCCTTTCTCTACTAGATTAAAAGACAACATGCTACCTTGAAATGCTAAAAGTCACGCACTAAAATCAAAACCAAATATACTGTAACTCAAATAATTTGAAGATCAGTCACAAGCCATCTGAACTTCCTGACACCGTGGGATTCCTATGTAACCTAGTTTAATGCAATCCTAAATCTAGCCCCTGATTCAGTCCTGCCCTAATGGTTTCATTGATGCTGAGGCCCCACTTATAAGCAAATTTGAGCAATTCTACTGGAAATAATTCTACATTCAGCCTTATAAACCTTCTGAAAATAAGCCTTCAGTGTGATCAGCCTCTGGAAACTAAAATCCTGTATCCCTAACCCAGGTAAGACTGCACAGCCGTCAGGAAACATCCATCTACACAGACCTTTATTTGCAGTGCTTCTGACTCCCACACTAATTTACTCTCGATCATTCCTAAAACCACTTCCCAGAAGGTCCAAGATATGATCAAAATAACTTGCTAACCCCAGCAGAAGCCTGTGCCTGAAGAGCACTGCAGTGCCTGAAATCTTACTGCTGACATCTAACTGTAGTACCCACAGGCAATCCAGGAACCCTACGGAAGCTACAGAATCCTGATTTCTTTGACCAGCCCTAGCAGATTTACATGCTACTCTAGTAATTAGTGAGATAAAATGTTTACATATACTACTCACCCAGGAGAAAAAAAAGCTGCAGGGGTCATTTGCCTGTCTATGCCCTCGAGCATCTTGTGCTCAGGGGATGCATAGCTTGATGCTACAAGCCCTGGCTAGATTTCTACATGCAGGACCAGCATTAAGAGAACAAAGGAATATTTTTATGTTGACACATGAAAGTTTAATGAACTTTCTGGAGCCGAAGAGCAGGCAGATCTACCATAGAGATACAGGCTTAGCCTCTCAAAACAGGCATGGAAGCAACATCATTCATTTCTTGTGTTTAATCAGTATTTGCGCCAGTTACTGAATGTAACTCTTCACAGATATTGTAAAGCCTACAAATACAGTTAACACGGAGGCTATGGATAAATAATCAATACCTGCTTAGCACTGTGGAAAATGCTGGGAAATGTTGCTTTTGCAAAATGAAACAGGTTGTATTTTTTTTTATGCTGACTTGGGAAGTGAAGGACTCGGACTGCCTATGCAACAGATAGCACATAAGATAAGGGGGAACACTGTTAATGAAGTTTTGCTGTTGGTTGTGTTAAAATAATTATGGTAAAATCTATCTCTCAAATAAGGGTTCAGTCAGAAACTCAGGAATACATAGCTGCTAAACTTATACCCATACATCGGACAATGAGTGGTTAAATTGTAAGTCAGGACATGGGGTGGAACGTGAGGATTACCTGACTCAGAGTTCCACAAACACGTTTCGGCAATCAACAATCAAGCCCCACTATTCAGCTGCTGCAAGCATTTGGCTTCAATGGGCCCAGGCAAAACCAGACCGTCAACAGATAAGGGCTATGTAGTAATAATAAGTAAGTAAGTATACTTAGTAAACTCATAAATATTAATTTTCTTTACCAATGGGAAGCAGGAACTTGCCAGACATGCGATATGTATTTTATTATGTACTCCTGTGAATAAGGCGCCTTGGTTGAGCCTGTAAACCTTTGAAATAGCTAATCCATAAATAAACAGGGGAGGGATTTCAGATGAGGATATGGTATAAAAATGCTACAAACTCTGACCAAAAGTGTGCCTACTTTGTTAGGTCACCCGCTCTTGCAAGAACATATAATAAATTACTGCTACACTAATGTGTCTACTGCGGGTCCTTTCTTAGGACCATTGGCATTTCTAACAGCACCATGCTTACTACCACTCTAGATAATGTTCCAATACACAAATTTCTACCTCAAATTTGGAAATCTGTGGCTGGTTAACAAAGGAAATTTATCTTTTATTAAGGTTAAAGAAAACTTCTCATCACCTGCAAGCCTTAACTGCTGTGGAAACTAAGCACAACCGCAGAAGGGAACATTTCTGCTTAGACTTTGTGCAGACACAAACCCCTGAGAGCAGACCCTCAGGGGAAAACTGAGCAAGGGTTTCCTTTTATTATTTAAATAATTCACACAATGGTACTGATCCAAGAGGAGGACTGTGGCTTTGCTACGTGGTTTATCAATTTCATTTCTGTATTGGTATATTATATCCTCTTGAAGCCAGACAAGAGGGGTAAAATCTCAGGAACGACAAATTCAAAGACTAGACAATTTCAAGAATAAAGCCCGGTAAGCAAATTTTTTTTGGTAGCTATTGTATCTTTATATTTCATCAGTGGAAGTCATCTACAAATGGCAAAGCAATACAGTTTCTGTATCTACTAACCTAAGAATACCAATAATGTTTAAACTGGAGCTCCCTAAACCTCAAAGTTCAGGTCATTTAGCAGAACCATTTATCTCCAGTCAGAGCTATCAAGCCCTTTATTTCTCCAAGGTTTCACTAAAGAGAAGTATTGAATTTCAGAGGACTTCAGTAAGAACTGCAGAAGCAGACCCCCTCTAGAAGCACAGCCGCTCTCCAGCTGTGTAGGCTGAGCTGCCCAGCCCCGGGGCTCCCCCAAGCTAGTAGCATCATCTGCCATGTCAGTCTGCCATCAATGGTGACCTACATTCTGGTTTATTAATTAATCTGCACCTTGGGATGAGCCTAACCAAACACCACTAAGATCAGATCTCCCAAATCGGCTGGAGCTCTCCTAATTCTTCCCTTTCCTCCTTCACATTTGTCCTTTTTCTTTAAGGATGTATGTAAAGTAACATTTAAGGGGTGTCATTCTTTTATGCTTTAGGAGACCTGGGTCCATCAAAAGAGAACTACATTTCCTATTTTATTGTATGATTCCAACAGAAGACCAAATTAATTTTCATTAGTTTAACATGACTTTGATATCTCTGAATTGCAAAAAAATAAGACACTTGTGAGGTTCCAGAATAACAGAAATTGTTACAGATTACAGCACTGTTTTGTTAACTATGCTTTCTCACCTCAAAAAGACTTCATGCACACCTTCTGAATCTCCCAAATTTAGAAAGTAAGGCCATTAGAGCTGCTTGGATTCCAGATATTGGTATCTGTCACAAGCCGTGGAAAGGGAAATGCCAGCTGGACAGAAGACTTTAAAAAAAAACCCAAAACAAAACTCTTTTCCATGGGCGAGACCAGACAGGAGAATGAGCTGCCCAGAGAGGCATCTCGAGCCTGGATATGTTCAGAACTTGACTAGCCAAGGCCCTCAGCAACCTGATCAATCTCTGGAATGAGCAAGGGTTGGACCTCCAAGGGTCCCAGCCAACCTAAATTATTCTGTGGCTCTATGATACAGAAGTAGTAAGTGCTATGTTCTTCTGGGGTATTTGGAAACCAATTCCAAAAATTACTAACAGAAAGTGGAGAAGCTCCAAAAAGAAAAAGTGCATGTTTGTACTGGTAGATTTTTTGGGAGCTGAGTTTCCTGCTGTGCCCCAGCTCCTGCTTAAGTGCTTGTGTCCATCCACTAGAACCACCTGCACCTTTCCCAAGGTGGTCTCTGAGACTGCTGAATCCAGATAGGAAAATTCAGACACAAACATCTATTGCACTTCCACCTAAAAATAATTAAAAGCTCAAGAGTATTTTAATAGGATTGTGCATTTTTAGGTCCTCAGAGACAGCATTAATTAGCCTGATCTTTTGCAGGCACTTTTAGTTAAAGCAAACTGAGCAACAGCATCATCTTAGCTTGCAGTTCATGCTAAGATTTTTATAGAGTTTCAATAGATATGAAACTCAGCCCACGTACTTATCCTCACAGTCAGCACAATTTGCTTGCAAGAGTCCAGGTTTGCTAAACTGTTTCCACTTCAGTTAAAAAAGAAATCAATTTCCAGAAAGAAATAAATCAAAGAAACAACAAAACTGTGCCAGACTTAGGATCTGTTCACAGGACAGAACGAAATGCTATTTTAAATGTCCTGAAGCTAGCTCTAAACAATCTTACACCTTTACACACGTGACCATAGTACTGCACAGAGATATGAGGAACCGTGTCAAACACCAGCAGAAGTGGCGCAGTTTGTGCCCGGGAGCCATTCGCCATACACAGCGCTTTCCCAACATGTTGTATCAAATGTCTTTACTACAGAAAGTCATCATATGAGACAACCATGGTGTGTCACAAAATGTCAAGGGCATCTCCATATTCCAGACCCCTTTGGATTTCCTAAGCACAACTCAAAGATGACCTCGAAATGCATGGCACTGTACGATCTAAAGAAGGGTTAAAACCAAATAAAAATCTTTTGACAGCCCTTGCTCACCTGCTAGGGGTGTGTGGAGAAAAATTTGTCTTGGCCCTTAATCAGTCTTATCATGAACGTATCAGCAAAGTATATGAAGTGGGAACACCTTTTCTTGTTTTAACTGTGGTCAGTCTGCACAGGTCAGAAATAAGCTAAATAACAGATCGAGAGGAGAAGGTTCTTCCTATCTCAACCATTCTCGCCCTGCCTCCAAACAGAAGATGTAAGCAGAAGATTAGTACAATAAAAATATACTGAAAACAAAGTAATCCGGTGTCCTTCCAATGAGGAAAGTTAATTCTTTTGGACACAGTACTACACTGGCTCTGCTATACTGTTGCTACTTCTAAAAAAATTTCAGGCAACCGTGGCTTTGGGATTACCTATAAAAATCCCACCATGCAGGTACTTGCATGATTTTCTTGAACCCTGTTAAGTCCTTTACATGATAAATGTTCATGCAGAAGGTAGTATCAGTGTGATTCACATGCAAAAACCTTCCAGGCCAAATATAAGTTCAAGAAACTTGCCTTTTTTTAATGGTTACTATACTAACAAGTATCCAGGGACATATTTCGTGGCTGATACAAGATACATTTTTCCATGCTGTAGAAAATGGCACATGATACTGTGTTAAACTGAAATCTCACATTTCTAAAGATATAGAAACAATGAAAAAACAGCACTGTCTCCTAGAGCCAACCACACTCTTCCCTGTTTTTGAAAGCCAATGTCTTTCAGCACTCAGACTCGTGTGCACGTACCTCCCTCCATATAATTTGTTTCGTGAAGGTAAAAAAAAGAAGAAAAATTAGAACTTTGGGCTTTCTTCTGCCTTTATGAGCCTTATTTTGCATCTGTGCAATGTACAAGCCGCAGCCACAGCATCACGCCACACTGAGCACTGCACAGATAGAACAAAGAATATTTCCTCTGCCTCGAGTAATTTATAATTTGAGCCTGTGGGGCAAATGACAGTGAATGCTAAAGCATCTTGCTAGCCAAAACCATGAGCAACTGAGAATACATTCAGTTCCAAATATCCTTGAGATTTCCTCATTGGAGGAGATAAACACTCCCATTGCCATCAGTGAGAACCCTTAACTAAGTGAGAAGAAAGTTGATCACTCAAATCCCACACAGCCTGTGAACAAAATTGGGGCTGTTTGTCTTGCCTGTCACTGATGTCTGCCTCCTTTCCAAGGCTGTTTGATTCTTTCCCTCTGCCTATCTGAAGGAACTTTTCTCTAAGTGCTAGAAACCAGCTTAACTAATTTGCACAGAAAGTAAATTGTCTACACTTGCCACATCACAATAAGAATGGGGAATGTAATGAGGTGCAAGGTAGAAAACACTTCAGCAGACCAGGATATAACTGGGAGTTGGAGTGAGTTGATGGAGAAGGGACCCTTTAGAGAATATACCAAAAATAAGGGACAAAATTAGGTCAATGAGAAGTGAAGACTTGCTAGAGAACAGTGGTGTAAATCACCTTTGTGCAACATGTAAAGGAAAAGCTAACAGCTGTGGGAGCAGGGGTGCTAATGAAACCAGGTTTCCTATTGATTCTGTCTCCTGCTTGCTGTCTTAGGTACAAGTTCTGACCAAAGCTTTTGCAGCCAGGGAACGTTTTTGAGGCCTCTCTCCTGCCCTGGCTCCTTAACGAAGCGTGAGCTCTGCCTGCCTGGGCAGTAAGAAAACCACAGTTGTTCTGCACCTTCATCTGCCTACCTGTTTTCACAGGCCTTAGAGAAACCTTCGCTATTAAGTTGTCTGAGAGTAACTGATGGATTCAAAAAACTTCTAGGAAAGGAATGGATGCACAGGATGCACATTCCTGCACAGCATGGGCTCATATGCCTCCTTTCCCTTCAAGAGGAGAAAAAAAGAACATGGCATCATATGAATTAGGTCATCTACATCACATGAAAAGGGATCCAGCAACTTTTAAAATGCATAGTCATCCTCTGCTGCCCTATGTTCCACTTCACACCCATTGGCTTCTACACCTGGTGGCACACATCAGTGCACGATTCCTGAAATCAAGCACCATATGGCAATGTGCAGCTGGTGGCAATGTGGGCAAAAGGATTTGCTATCTTGATGATTTGAACGAAGCATTTTAACATGGGTAAGCAGTTTGTCTGCTTTAAAGTAGTAAATCAATAACTGCAAAATGTTATTACATTAAAACAGCAGAAGTTATAAGTAGAGCACTGTCTGATCTCTATTAGAATGTTAAAATTGTCATATATTGGACATTATTAAAAGGACCTACATGCAAAGGAGAGTCCTGCTGCTAATATGCTGAATTAAACAGCCTTATAAACTGGAATTAGCCCCACACCAGCACTCGGCACTATTTCACAAGACAAAGTCACCACTCGACCCCATTCTGCTATGCCCCTGCCTCCTGCCACACTGCTTGCTCTCACCATGGTTCGAACTCTTTCGTGAGAAATCACAGTGGCCAGAAACCTACACACACCCCTATCTCTCTCTCTTTTTCAGGTACTTCTTTCTTTGTAATTTCTCCTTTCCAATCATATAAATCTGGCTCCTTGCACTGCTACAGTAATATCTGCTTCTGCCTGGTGTGGGAAAGAAATTCCTGGGCTCCAGGAGAAGGCTGGAGTGAGCCAGCTGCCAAAATCCCGCAGGGAGAAAAATGTTTACTTGGACATCATGCTGGTGCTGCAGATACTGGGATGAAATGATTGCACTGTTTCTGTGCCATCCCACCTGAAATAATGAAGGACTGGCAGCAGCTAGGAGCTGCCCACAAGATGTACCCTGACAAGGCTGCAAGAGGTGCAATGACAGGTGAGTGAGCAGGACACTGGAAGGGAAAACCCCAGTATTGGAAATGCTGGGCATATACACTGCCAACAGGCAGGAAACCACCACCCCCATGAATACTAACTGAAATCAGAAACACCCCTTCATAGAAATTCCTAAGCCAAGTTAATGGAGTTCAAATAACTCGCAGGGGTTGTTTGGTTTTCCTTTTTTCATTAAAGGACTTCGACCTAGCACCTCAGCCTCTCTCCACTCCATCCCAATTCCAAGCCCTGTGGCTCCCCCTTTTCAAAATGACAGCTGAACAGAGGCAGGACACAGAAGGAACTGTCTTCTCAAGAACTAGTTTCTTCTCTGGTTGTCACATAAACCATCCTATAAACATTTTCAAACACATGCTTCTAGTGGACCATGCCTGCAGGCATTCTAGCAACACAGCTGATGCATGTGAAACAAAAAAATAAATATATGGAAAATGTAAAATAAGCCCTGCAACAGGTCTAGTCAAAGGGAAGACTGGTTTTCCAAATTAAATAAATTCTAAGATAAACACATACCATAAATATCTGAAATACGGTGCCTCACCATTCGGGATTTTGTGGCAAATTACCGTATGCTGTGCTTCAATTTAAGGGCAAGGATTTAGATGTTTTGTTGCTAGGTCAGGAGGACTGGCTTTGGGCTGTCTCCCAGCACCAAGCAACAGCAGAATGTCTGCTTGTAATGTTGTGGGTTGATCTTGGCCTGGGCATCCATTCTGTCCTCTGGCACACGCTTATGAGCCTTTTCGAGAAGATATTCAGAGCTTCAGACTTCGTGCCCTCATTCCTATGGAGAGCTGCCTCATCACCTTGTTTGCTCTCGGTTGTAAGCAAGTTGGCAGCACAAAGCAGGAAGATGATTTTGAGCAGTTGCATTCTCTGCTCTCTGGCTCCTTTCCTGAGTCACATACCAGTCACAATCCTGGGCATAAGCTTACAGTGAATTTTAATTTTTTTTTTTTTTTTTAAATGCCTGTTCAGTTCAGTTTGTGCAAGATTGAAATCAGGAGAAAGCAAAGATCTGGCTTTTTTTGGTTTTAATTTGAGGAAGTGCTGCATGATGGACAGCTCATATACACTGCTGTCCATTGGCAATTTGTTATTACACTATTAAGACAAAATTGTCTTTTTGGCAGCTGTTCATTAGTGGTAATTACATTGCAAACAAAATAATTTGGTTTAAAACTTATTTTATTTTTGTACGAATTAAAGGAGCAGAAATGACACCAAATGAATCAAAATATGGATACCTAATTAGTAGTAATCAAAACAACAGATTAATCAGTTCTTTGGCAAATGAGCTACAGTAACCAACAGTGTGGGCCCTCATGGTAGCACATCCTCACAGCTAATGTCTATTGAGATGCCATACAGGGCAGCTTTACCACTTACTTAACTTCCTTTTCTCATCCCTGCTTCAAGAAAGCACAAAGATTCCTGCGGGACCTAACACAGCCACAAAGCTGCCAGCTGCCTAGACTGAGCAGAAGAGAAAGGGGCGAGAGCCCTCTAGCTCTCTCCTCTGCTCTCAGTCAGCCATGGATCACTAAGTGGAAACTGCCTTCAGCAGCCTGGGGTTGCTCAAGCCCTAGGCAGGCTCAGGAGCAGGTCCTATCTCCCTCCCAACCGCTCAGGAGGTCCATGGTGTACAGCTGTGGTCACTAAAGGGGACAGGGCACATGCTGTCAGGCACATAAACAGACTTTTGTCTGCTCTTCTTCCATCAAACTTCTCAAAGATTTAACAGGGTGGACATACTCAGCTTTTAACTTCTAGAGAGTGAAATATAGCAACCAAAGAAAGCCCCACCTTGCCCCAAAACCGGCCAAATAAAACCTCATGTGTCCATTTACATAGAGGACTCATGTTTCTGTCCTTGTTTCAGAGACTCACAGCAGTAATAACAGCTGGGATTTCATTTCCTATGGGTCTCTCAAGACTTTTCTTCTCTCAGTTTCTATACACTTTCCTCACCAATACTCAGCAATGAGACAATTATTTGGTAGGTTTCTTCCTGGATTTTTTTCCTGTAATTTTTTCTTGTTCAGAGTTGCTCACCTTAGAGGCTGAGTGCCAGTTGGTTTACAACACTCCTCTCTGCTAACTCCGTGGCCTAAATTGGTGTGAAATAAAAGTAAATTTTACTATGGAGAAGGAGAAGCTGACAGAGACAGTGCCTTTATATTAGATAGAATTGCAGACAAAAAGACACTATTTATAAAAGTATGATAAATTCTTGCTTAAAGGATGATCAATAGGTAAAAATACTGGTTTAGCATACTATTTCTACATCTAGGACATCTAGAAGGGTGCATTATTAATGGCATCTCATGTGGTTCATTACTTCTGTGAGGAACAAAATGACTTTATGATTTAAAGATTAGAAGATTCTGCACATATAAGCAATAGAGTAAGAATGTTTAAAATTATGTTGTACACACCTGCTCACAGAGGAGCACAGTTTCAGTGGATTAAAGGCCTCATGTAGCTCTGTCCCTACCATCAAGCTGAACATTCCTCAGCAAGATTTATTGTGTGTATACAACATGTGCTTCTTGCATCTGTTTTATATAGCTTCTTGCTTCTGTATATAGAATCACAGGATAATCAAAGTCCAAAGTGGCCTTTGTAGATCATCTGGTTCAGCCCCTGCTCACAGCATGGCTAACTCCAGGTTGGTCAGAATCTTGTTCAAAGTTTGAACATCTCCATGTACTGAAAGTCCCTGCCCTGCTCCCCAGCATTGATCAGCTGCAAAAGTTGACTGTCCCATCATGCAGGAACAAATACATTTTACATTACTGCCACCTCTGCTGAAACTTTAAAAATATTGCTAGTAACCAGATGTTAGCTGGCTTATAACTGCTGACTTTTGAAGCCCAGCCACTTTGACACTCACCTTGTAGTTCATCCAGTCCATATGCCCCCAGCCTTGACTACAAAGATACCATGAGACCATACTGCAAGCTGTGTTGAAGTGAAGGGATGTCTGCTGCTCCCCTCTCATCCACTAAAACAGTTATTTCATTATAGAAGGTAGCGAGGTTTGACAAGCAAGATTTGTTCCTAACAAACCCACATGGGCCGTTCCCAGTCACCCTTTCCTTAGAAGAAATAACTTCAAGAAGACATTACTCTATGATCTCCCCAGGGAATGACCAGCTAGTAGTTTTCTGGCTTCTTCTTCTTCCCCTTTTTGAACACAGTTATGGTGTTGTCCTTTTACAGTGGTGAAGAACCTCCCCTGACTGCCGTGATCTCCCAGGGACAATGGTAGTGGCCTTACAATGACATTGACCATTTCCCACAGCACCCTGTGGATGCATCACATCCAGTCCTGTGTTGCTGAGTGTGTGCACGTTTCCTCAGTGCTCTGTGACTGGCCTTCCTCTGCCATTTCACTTCCCGGCTCTGCCCCTGGGCAAAGGGACCAGAAAGAGTGCAGATAAAAGCAGGACAGGCAGCCTTTTTTCCCCCAAGATTCTCACACAGTTCAGCAGCAGACCTGCACACACAGTTGTTGCACATGCACAAAATGACCGGGCTCCTTATGAGCACATAATCTCACACATCCTTGTAGTGTTGGGCATCCTCCAGCTGGCTTCTGCCAACTGGCTGTAGCAAACCACTTACTAAATCACAGGGCCCCATAAAACACAAGCAGTGCACGCATTGCTGACTCTCTTTGCCAGTGCAGGTCTTCTGCCCAAGAAGCCCAAGCAACTAAACATGAAACATGGGCTGGAACTGTAGTTTCACATAATACTTCATTTGGAGAGGAAGGTGGGTTTTTTAAATTTTGCATAATTGGGGACTCACATTTCTAATGAAACTATTAAGGCCTATGGGGCTAAAAGAAAACTGCAATCACAGTTTATATAGTGGTCAGAATCTATCAAAAAACAAGATCAGAGAGCATTGAATGATTTTATTGCATATTTTTATCACTTATACTTAATCCAGATTGTCACTTCAAAGAGTGCAAGCAGTACATTTTCAAAAGATGGAATGATATCTCTTTGAGATGCTTATGTATTTTAACTTTAAATATGAAAATCATAAAAACCACTCTGAAGAGCGAACCTAACAGAACCGTACTCTTTGTACCCAGTTTATACTAGCATGTTTAATAATGTGCACAAATAATATAAAATACACCTAACATTATGTAAATGTATTTAAATTTATGTGGAATAAAGTAGATAAGTACATAAAATTTTTACATAATTTGGACTTTGCCTTAGTGAGGGGTAAAGAGCATCCAGTCCCAGTAACCTGCTGCTAAACAGAGCTACTGAGAAGACAAAGTTAGACTTTTTTTGGTGATACAAAGAGAAAGAAAAAGAGGCAATCTTGAATATCATCAAGATATTCCAGATGGACCTGAGAAAAATGTTTTGGTTAAGCCATGAAGTAAAGTGCCCATAAAGACTGAGAATGTCCATCCCTGCAGATATTTAAAAAAGTCAGCCTAGGAGATCATACATACAGACATTAACTGTGGATTTACAATTTACTGTAGTCTTTTGAGAAGTGTTTTATGGACAGAATTCTCCTCTTCTGTATCCTTGCCCCCAGTTCTGAGACACTGCATTTTATGCACCTGGTCCTGCATAAACCTTCAAGGTTTACCATAAGTGATGGGCACATCTTCAGATACAAGTGAGTTTCACCCTAAGTTATTCTCTGCTACCTGCAGAGAAAGATAGGTATCCATTTGGAAACTGAACAAATAAAATGCTGTTTTTCAAGGAAATTTTTGATTACAAGAAGCATTCAAGAAGAATCTGTGACACCCTTTTTTTTTTTTAGGGCAGCATTATCTTTATGCTCCGATGGAAAGTTTTCTTCTGACTATCTCAACAACCCATAGGAATTAGACATAGGGAAAACATTTATATCACAGTTTTGACGTAATTGTAAATGCTGACAGGACCAATCCTCCTTTACATTTGTATCCTACTTTTATTGCACTTACAATGTAAAGACAATAAAGTATTAAGAGTTGGAATTGATAAATTTTTAATTCGCACTGATACAGAAGGCCAGAAGAGGCCAAATGTGGGATTCAGAGCATCCCTCCTGTCTAATATACATTGTGGCACTTCTGCCAGGATTATATCATGCTTTGGCCTTCTAGACATGAAATAGCAGGTAGCCTTAGGCTCAGAAAAGGCACTAACTTCCTATTGTTGAGATTGATGCTTGATCGGTACTTAGAATTGTATTGCTTTGGTTTTCAATTTGGAGTATCTAAAGGTAAAGAGACACCACTCATTCATATTCTACGCTTCAAGGTTCTCCTAGCAATCAGGAGGATTGAAATTTGAAAGCAGCAACTTTAAGGACATGGCTAAAGGTCCTAGATTTATCACATTAAAACTCTCACATACTGCATGTCCTTTTACCTCTTGGGCTGTTATTACTGCTGTTCTGAGGTTGTTGGGGTTTTTTGGTTGTATTTTAATTATGGCTATCCTACTTTCTTCAAATAAATAATCATTATGTCCTGAAGTTCCTTCTAGCACACGGCCAGCCTCTCATGCATCATTTTCCATGAGATACTATACATCAACAATGCAAATTACTGCAGAAAACCTATTGACTCGCTTGCCTCTGAAGATCTAAATCCTTTTTGATTTAGGCCCACATAAAAGACAACTAATACAATACTCTGGTAAGAAAAGTCTTGGTATATGCTTCTCCCGTTTGACTTCATTCAGCCTCTCTGTCAAGTGAGCTGTTAAAACATTCCAGCTATCTGTGACTGGTACATTTACTCACTAAAACCTGGTTGATCATTGGCTTGTTTCTTATTTACCTATACAGTAGCTACAGTCCCAAAACTACACTCACTTATACATCTATAAACATCCAGTAAATATTTAAGTATTAACACTTTCTGCATATCACCTGTAACAAGGCTAGTGCTGGACCCACTGTTTTTTTAATCAACATACCTAATTCAAGAGCAATACTCTGCAAATGGCACAAAAAATAGCAAATCCTACTTCACGTAAAAGGGAACTCCATATCAGAAATGTTACTAATAATTTAATATCTCATCTTTGCCCAGATTTCTTCTGACCTATGTTTCTCTAGTTTTGCCTTGGAGTGCTTTGAATTTCATTTTAAGGATTACAAAGGGCTGTAGTGATGCCCTGAAACTGCAAAACACTTTTATATTTTTAATGCCAGCTTCAAGATCTGAATAGCATGGGTTTTTCAGAGTTGGACTTCCACCTTTCTCTTGTTTCAAAACAGGCTGTGTATGACAGAGGTGGAGGCAAAGAGGTACATCACACCACACAAGACAGAACAGCACTGCATCTTCTCATGAGAACCTGAAGGCTGATATCAAGCTACAGAAACCTCTCTGAAAAACCACATAATGACACAAAGGATGAACATTCACCACAGAAACACAGAGGAAGATGGTGGGAGATATTTATCAATGTATGGCTTTAACTTCATGCTCTAGTGTTTATGTTTAAACCATCCACACTGAAATGCTTTAATGAGAAATACAAAACCTTAGTCAAGCAATACAGAAGTTTACCATCTTCTACTGGTGACAGAGTAATCAGCTTTTCTCTTACATAATACAGGAAGAACTGTGCTGTCTCACCTAGGTTTTCAGTTTCCATTACAAAAACCTTACCTCAGCTCCAGTGCTTCCCCCCCCAATTTTCCCCAAACAGAACATCCTCTGTGATTTCTGTCTACAGATTAGTGATCTTCCAGATATCCTTTCACAGGCTTCAAATTTTCCAGTGCTCAACCTCTGGGGATATAAGCTAGATGAGTTCTTCAGGCTGCCATGCAACACCATTTTAAAGGGGCTCAATGGCTTCTACTTATGTTCAGGCTGTTTATCGTAAATTAGCACAATGTTCTGACTCCTAAATAGTATATGAATTCCAAAGAAACTACTTCTACCTTTGAGATTCTTCCAGTAGAAATACATTTGTTCCTTTTGTTGGATAACAATGTTGAAACCTAAAGTGCACGGTCATTTAATATAATTCTCTACCCAGAAGTTATTAATGAAACATATTTCATTACAGGGATTAACACAGTCTGGTAGGTTAATCACTGGTGCAACTGTGATTGGCTGCAAGAATTGCAGTGACCTCACAGTGAGTATGTCCCTTTATATGTTGTAGAAGAATGGAATATGGTACGCTTAGAGACTCTTTTATGCCCCATGTTATCATTGCTGGGTACCACAATGAAATACTGATTTCTGTTCAAGCAAATCCTTCCTCAAACTCATAGAAAATAATCACAAACATTAACTTTTTGGATATATATATATACCCACGTAACTTCACTGTTTCAATGCATGTGAAAATACAAACTCTCCTGCCAACAAACAGCATAGAGTTCATAATTTCAAATGCATCTCCATAGAAAAGATCTCATGTGGATCATGACAGACCCCTTTATATTTGATGATTAGTACCGATTCTAGTCTTCAGAGACCTTTAGCACACTAGTCCAAGTATGAAAACATCAGTTAAACCGCTAAACCCAAGTGGTGCTGAGGTTTTGCTAAAACAGAAACTATAGTATTGTAGTTGTTCCTGGCAGCAATACTTACTCAGTATCTCCACAACTGATTAGATTGCAAGGTGTCATCTAGGGACATTGTCCCTGTTCTGGGACTTTTACTGTAAAAGGTACAAGCAGCCACCTTGTTGCAGAAGGATGGATACTATTAATCAATCAATGTATGATTGTGATGCATGAGCACAGGTCATGTTTTAGTAAGTGTATTAGATGCTACCCTGGGACACAGGACATCCAACAATTGCTATGATTTGGATTTCCTTAATTGTAATGAATAATCAACACAACCATGGCCAAGAATTAAGTGATATCTATTTTGACGTACTGAGAATAGTTAAGAAAATTGTGTTAGAACCTACATGAAAATTATGGTATAGGTATGTCTATGCCAAAAAAACCCACCCAAATTTTAACAGCTACAATGTTGTCAGCTAAGTACTTTTAGAGAGATGTTGAGCATTCTTTAATTATAAGATAGCTATTTGTTTCCACAAATGCTAGAAGCAGCATGCTTTATCACAAGCACAAAGCTTTGTGCTTTGTCCTAACACAGTTAGACCATAGTTCTCTTAAGTGTTTTGAAAAGGTGTCCACAATATCATGACTATAAAGAACCAAGATTATATGAATATAAAAAACCAGCAGTGCCAAAAAGAGTACCCATGGACTGAGTGAGTTTTAACTCCACCAGAAATCTCTCTCATAAGGCTCACATATGAAATCATTGACTTAAAAGGAAATTGACAAAAGAGCTCCTGAACTGATATGAGTATTGGTCTCACAATGGCCTAATCCTGAACTCCAGGCACCCAATTGTATCACTATTGAGAGTACTGCTGTCCCAGAAATGCAAAATTTCTTTGAATCCCTGTGAGTTTTTCTTATGACTTTTTTGAACAGTGTAGTCTGAGATATTGAAAAACACTAGATGGCCAAAATTAAAAAGACTGACTTGCCAAGAAGGAATTTAAGTGGTCTGACACATTCAGGTCAACTAACCTGGTGCTTCTATTGTTTCCCTGCCAGCTGTTCACAATGTCTGAGCTTGATTCCTTAGAAATAATGATTCCAAAATAGGAAAAAAAACCCAAAACATCTGCTTATGAGCTCTCAAAGACCAGGTGTGAGACTCAAAATGAAAAACTCCCACGTTCTTCTGCTTTATCACTGATGAGCTTGATAATGGTCCCTTCCTGTTCGGAAAATTTCTGATAAAACATTCATATTTGAACCCACCAAGCTAAAGACCAGAGAGTCATGGATTCAATTTCCTCTCGGTGAAGCAAGTATTGATAAAACACATTTTCCATTGCATTCTCCCAGAAGCAGCAACAGTAGGTTTAGACCACGAGGGTAGTACAAGTTGAACAGATGGTTCAATGAACACAATGGGGTGCATTAAAAAAAAATACTTCCTAGGATCTTCAGAGATTTTCACATACAAAAAAGGAAGACCAAGTACTAAGGGTTTTCAAGGTCTAAGGGCTGACACAACTACTTTGTAAGCACATAATATTATGTCCTTATGCAACATACTTGAGGAAAATAACTTATGGAATAGTTGTCCCAGCTTCTCAGTCAGGCTATGACTCCAAAAATAATGCAGAGAACCTATTTCAAAGGAGCAGGATCTCCCGAGGACAAGCTATATCAGGAGACTCTAAAATAATTATTTCCCTGACCTAATCTTCCCTATACTCAGGCATAACAGAAAATGTTAGGCCCAAAATTAACGTGTTGGAAAGCAGTTAATTTTAAACAAAGAAATAACCCCTATGTAGTTTAAGTACTAAGCCAGTGGTTAAACACTGTGCTAAATCAGTATACTTTGATAAATCAATATATTAATGATTTTGCTCTTTCAGATTTTTTTTAGGACTAACATGGGACTAAATAAAATGGTTTTCACTAAGGTAAAACTTTCTTTCTATTCATACACAAAAATACCCATCACGGGCTTTTGTTAAAGCTTCAAAATACTCAAGCTCTGTCACAGAACTCTGCGTCAAAAATGTGTCCCCACCTTATACCTCATCATAATTTAAGTCTGTTCAGATGGTAGTCTATTGTTAGCAATCCACTTTCCCTTCCTCTTTGATCTCAGAGAGAGCTGCTGACAAGTTGGATTATTTTTTTTTATCATTGCCTGAAAGACAGAAAAGGTTAGGCGTTGTATAAAAAGAATTGCTTCTCAAAAAATCTGTGGGTCCCATTGCAATGCAGAGCTGCAGAACATGAGCTCATTTAGACTAAAAAAAATGTAGTGCTATTTGCAAGAACTTCTCCTCACCAGATCAGTCTCAGGTGAGATATAGGGAACTCTAAAGGCAAAAGAGAAAGCCTGAAAAGTACTTTATTACAAGCACTGTATTAACTCGCCACCCGTGAAGACCAGAACTCTTATAATACTCTGGGAAGTCAAAGCAAGCCAGACACCTTTAAATACAGATACAGGCTTTTTTAAAGTTGTTTTTGAATTTGAAATCACAGAAGCTGCCTGTCTAAATGAGACCTGTGAAAAATCAGGTGTCAGAACTTCTCAGATCTGAACCTCAGGGCACAGACCCCTGGTGCCTAAAGCCCACTCAGATTCCTTCCAGGGTTAATGGGGAGAGCCTGCTGGGGCAACACGTCCCACTCAGCATCTCTTTGCCAACTGCAGCCCAGAGAACTTGGGCTATTAAATTAGGCCCTCAGGTCAGTAGGATGAATTCTGGACCCAATACACAAGCCTGGACATGAAACTTGACTTCTTCAGCCTTCAAACTGGAAAATAATATTCTAATAGCATTTTCATTATGATTTATCTAGCAAAGTATTTTTAGAAAATCTGCCTCAATTTCCACAACACTGGGTGCTGTTATACAACAGAAACTTCATTCATACAAGAAAACAACATATTAAAATAAGTTTAATCCCAACAACAAAAAACCTACCCGTCAGCTTAAATTCTTCCCCCAGTTAACTAGCCTCTTTCTGAGAAAAAGCTCCCAATAAATGGACTTCAATTCCATTTTGAAAAATAAATCCGAAAACTGAAAGCAAACAATAATCTTCCTTTAGGCATAGAAATTGCTTACTTTAAAACTGCATTACTTTCTCCTGCTTCATTTTACATTTTTCCCCTCCATTTTGCACCAATAGAAACAGATAAATTCTTCATCTTTTGAAAGAAAAGCAAATAATTTCCCTTTCATTTTCCAGTTAGCTTGTTTATTTTCTAGTAACATATTTTTCAAGACTATTCAAATGTGAGCAAACATGTTTTTCTAATGTATTTTCAAGCCTCGGTTATCATTGTACAAAAACTTAATTGAAGTATTCTAATAATGAACAAGAAAACTTGAGTATAACAATTCATTGATTTAGGTGTCCCATTTTTGACAAGTTGAAGGCTGAGAGACTTCAAAGACATTCTCTGGTTATTATTATATTTTTATCTGGTTATTATTATACTTTTATAGTGAATGGTACTTTCATCCTAGCCCAATAAATTGTTTCCCAAATGCTCACTTTTTGCTGAAAATTCCCTAGTGATGTCATTCTTGCTCCTCGTGACAAGGAGCAAGTATGGGATAATAGCCACAAGTGTTATCTGGTTTGGATACGCACCTAAGATTCTGGTCTGCATGTAATTATTTCTAGGCTTAGACTGACCTGATAATGCCTTATGGGAAGAGGATTTAGGATCTAAACTCAGTGGTGACATCCCACACTTAGGGAAGCAGATAACATGCAGGAGGAAGAAAACACCTTGAATTTATCACAGGTAACTGCATATTTTTTGCTGAAAAAAAGGTCACAACAGCAACATGAGTCATTTAAGAAGATGGGGGATGCAGGCAGAGAGAACACAGAAAAGCTTTGCCTGGTTGTCCATGCAACTCCCAAATTGGGGTGGATTTGTGAGTGCCAGGAGGATCCCTAGCTGTCCTTCATTCTCGGTGTTCTTGAATACTGCTGTGCACATACTGAAACAAAAGGAAATTTTCTAGTTAATTTGCTGAACTTGAAATAGGCATCTCTGGGCTCCACTGTAGTTCCTGTTATAGATGGGATTTGGACTATTTTTTATAAAATGAAGTTCAAATTCTGCTTGTCTTCTAGTTCAGATTATACCTTTTTGGGTGCAGGAAGCATTTCTCCCTGCATTTACAAGATTCCCTTTCACAGCACTCTCCTGTGATTTTAGTCTATCACTTCAAAGCCAGCAATGCAGGATATGTTGCCAAGGACTAGCATCAGTTCAGTGCCATCCCTGTGATCTTTTTTACTTGCTATTTCAGAGAGGTTGCAGGAGAATCTTGGTCCTCTCTGAGACTGTTGGTATTGCTACAGAGGAATAGTCAAAGGATCAGAGGCTAATAACATAGTTGGATATAGAAAAAATTTTAATGCAATAATTTATAAGTCAACACATAGGTGTGTAGCACTTAGACAGACATTACCATAACAACCATTTTTATCTTCCCTCCTTGATAAACATAGTCTGCCATGAACTAGCACACATACAGAGGCTCAGGACTATGATGTGCACAACTAAGATGGGAACCTTCCGCTCTTTCCCTAGTGAGACATGATAATGAACAAATATGATTGAGGATCTTCAAGGCTCTCTGACCCATTTTCATGTATTGCCCCTACTGCCTTAAGGTCACGCTGACCTGCTCATAAAACACACTTAATTGCCATTAGGCAATTTGTTCTGCTTAAAATAATTGAGATAAGAATAACAGGAAATTTCTAGGTATTGGCAATAAAGTCATTTACTGTAATTGACTGTATAGCATGCCTCATGTTATTATAAGGTTTAATAATCAGAAGCACATAAAGTCATCTCTAGCTGTGGAGAACCATGAACAATATGCACCATAAAAATTGGAGCAGCTGCAGTCATTGATGTTCTCTGATCTTCTAAATGCACACTGGAAATTGTATTATCCAAGATAACAGAAAGGGAAATGTCTTGTTTCAGAAATAGTATGAACATAATCAGATTTGTGAAACCAAATGATTTTAGTAATATGGGGTACTGCACAGTGTGAGCAGAGAAATGGTTTTATGAATTGTAATTCACTACTCCGTAAATGGCAGAAAATAAACCACAGGGACTTCATCCTTCACTGTTAGCGTGATTGCTATTCCTGACAATTCAATATAAATTCAGATTTCTCAGGTGCCACACATAGAAAACTGAAGATGAGGAGAATGCTTCACAGTGTGGCTTCAGAGCAGCCAGTTGCTCTCAAGTTACATTGGAGGGAAGAACTACGTAGAGATAAGTCGCTGAAGTCTGCTCTAAGCTTCATACCTTTCTTCATCAAGTTATTATAGCCCCAAATTGTTCATATGCAAGTCCTCTGTGTATTTTAATTACTCTTTCCCGAACCCTGATCTTCCCCCCCACCCTCCAACCAAGGCTGAAAACAGGTTAGGTATTTTTCCTGCTTGAGGGAAAAATATAAAGATTGCTACGTGTTAAGTTGAAAAGTTACTCCTTAAAGTGAAAATAGTCCCCTGACAGATACCATGGAGCTGTGCTGAGTCATACGGCTCCAAACGATTTGTCTATGAACTACATACTCATTATAGGGGACCATAATAAATATGGCTGACACTATGGCTTTAAGGCATATCTAACATGCATTTCATGGGCTGAGCTGCCCAACTGACACATTGATTTTGCCAAACGAGTAAGCTGCAAATTAGATATCAGTTAGTGTGACAACATAGTCTGAGGTAACAAGAGCAAACACAGGATGTAACTTAATTTTGCCAACATCATTTCAGTTTGGACTGTTTGTGTTTTTGCTTCTATGTATTATTAAACTGCAAGTGGAAATCATATCAAAGAGCTCTCTCTCCAAGCACCACTTAATGCTCTTCCACATCAGCAGTCCTCTTGCATCTTTTTCTTGTAGCTTCCAGTCCATCAGCACAGATAACTTATCTCCCCTATTTCCTCCTCTTTCTGTTGTGACACCTACCTAGCTTTCACCTGTGATGCCCCTTGTGCTGGCAAGGAACTCCTCATCAGGTTACCTCAGTGATCGTACTTCAGTTACTTTGCCGCAGCTGCTGCTTAAAACTGCAGTACAGTTGGTGGGAGTCAAGCCTCAGATACATCAGTGTGACTCCTTATCATGCAAATAAAAATCTGTCTCACTACTGCCTCTATTCTGAGACTTTCTGGGACACAGAAAATCTCTTCATTCTATGTTTGCAGAGCTTCTACCACAGTAAAAAGCTGGCCCATTACTGGTTTACATAGGCATTGTGACAATTCAGATAATTATTAATAGAAATATGTTTACACAAATACTACACCTATGCCACAGTTGTGCTAGAATCAATAGCATCTACCTAAAATTATACCAATCAGCCGCAAAAGTTTGGAACTTCGTGCCTCGGGGTGGCTACAGATTAAAACTTAAAGATTAAGGAAAAGCTTAAGGAAAAGACTAATGCAGGGGGAAAATTCTCTCCAATATTGTCATACTCTCCTTTGAAGTAGGAACTGATGGCCCATCGTAGGGGCAGGATGCCCCTGACAAAATGGATGAGTCTGCTCCCTGTATAATTACATTCATGAAAAAAACCACCCCAAAAACAAAAACATGTACACCAGGACATGCTCAGCTATGTTAAAAATATACCACTTGGCTCTTTAAGTCAGACTAGTTTTGTAAATATAGTTCTCATTTATTCCTTTCCCTTTTAAAATAAACATTAACTTTAATAAAACAGTGAGCTAATGTTCATGCCATTGAACACTATTTTTCTTTCCCAAGGACAATGTTTATTTATAAGCCATGGTTTGGATTCTTAGCTTCAAAGATTAACAAGAAGAGTAGCAAAGGAAATTAATCTGAAGGTTTATATAGCAACAATTTTACATCAGGCTGTTAAAGTATACTTTAAAAGAACTTTTAGATGAAAAGATGGTAAAAGGAAAGTGTTTTTAAAGGCTGTCTCTCTACCTTTAAATGATACAACCAGACTCCCACTAAGGTAGATGAAGTGAGTAGAGATATAGAAACAGATTCTGGAGTTTGAGAAAGGAATTGTAGCATACTATTGTTTATTACCATGGTATGAAAAAAAACCCCAACAACCACCCCCCCCAAAAAAAAACCTAGAAGAAAAAGAGCCATTTCTGCTGTGGCTTAATGCTTCGGTCAAAACCTTTACAAGTCTGTTTAGCAAAGTACTTCTTGACTAAGGTGAAATCTAATTTAGCATATTTTAGATCCCCATACCACACTTCACAAGTTTGCAATTCAGTAAGACTTCCTACTGAAGGATTTAATACAATTAATCTAGGGATTTGTATTTCTGTCTGGGCAAATATTTCTAGCTACATCTTCCAAAGTAGCTTTCAGTTCTGGGTCTAAAACTTAACCCCTATGAAAAAATCATATTTCAAAAGATTATCTGCTGGTTGAGAGACTTAACACCCTCCGTGTGCTCATGTTTCACTGGGCAAGCTTCCAAAGCAGGCTTTAAATTACATATTCTTCAATAAGCTGATTTATATGAAACAACAGTGAGTAAAGAGAGAGTCTAACAAAAGCAATGCGAGAATATGTAAAAACTGGTAGTGCACAAAACTGCGAAGGCTTTGGTAAATGCCACTACACCTCAAAGGGCCCTCTGTTTGGCAAACCTCCTCCCTTGAAGGTTTATGCATCGCAACATCGTTCCTCTAGGCCTTGCTCAAAAGCTCACAGTTTCAGCAGAAAAATGATCAGGCAAAAGCTGCACAGTTTTCAGCTGTATTTGACAGCTGGTTAAGCTTGGGCAAGCAGCTCACAGAAAGCTCAGGTCCACATAAAAGCATCTAGATCTGTGCATGGGGAGAATTCTTATTAATATTTATAAATATCTCAAGTGTGGGACACAGGGGGAAATAGCCAGCCTCTTTTCTATGGTCTGTGGAGACAGGACAAGGGGCAAGGCCTTCAAGTTGGAGCACAGGAAGTTCCGCACCAACGTGTGGAAGAACTTTTGCACAGTGAGGGTGCCAGAGCCCTGGGACAAGCTGCCCAGGGGGGTTGTGGAGTGTCCATCTCTGGAGATACTCAAGACCCATCTGGACACCTACCTGTGCAACCTGTCCTAGGGAACCTGCTTTGGCAGGGAGGTTGGACCTGATGATCTCAAGGTCTCTTCCAACCCCTACTCTGCGAAGAGTTTGTGAAATCC
Source organism: Zapornia atra (assembly GCA_013400835.1). Taxonomy (NCBI): domain Eukaryota; kingdom Metazoa; phylum Chordata; class Aves; order Gruiformes; family Rallidae; genus Zapornia; species Zapornia atra. The sequence goes on along the minus strand of VZTU01029488.1, from coordinate 102,417 downwards.
CAGTCCCATTCAATCCCTGGTGAAGTTGATGGAAGTCTACTTCATCCTAGTATTGTATCAAAAACTAGAACATAGTATTCACACTGCCTGCATCAATTCGTAACTTGGCTGAAGTGGCCACTATACTTTAGGCACATGTGACATAATTTCCTTCTACAGTCACAAAAAGCAGGTACAATAAATAGAGTGAATGGTTTCCAGCTACCCTCCGTTAATATTTTTAAGCAAACACTTCTGTTGTGTTAGCAAATACATACCAACATGCCATGAAAACACTGGCCAAAGATGATACCTTAAAACTAATAAGAAAGCCAGGTATTAACATGTGTGAACACTAAAAAAATTGTGCTCATTTAGATGCAATATAAAGTCTCCCTTTATTATGATCTTTGAAAGTACTTTCAGTTCTTGCCATCAGAATTACCCATAGCACAGCAAGTGTAGAACTACAAGAAATAGCTGGTGCTAGTCAATCCAGTTTAAGAAGTTACCACCTTAATTCTGCTATTTCAAACATACAGACAGAGCAGACCTACCTCTGCTTGCTTCTGGAGCTGTGAAGCAGTTTCTGCAGGCTGAGAGGAAGAAGAAAGCAATTCTAGTCCAAAGGGGTGGGTTTTCTTTTTTTTTTAAAGTCAGGTCAGACATTTTCTATCACTAGACAAAACTACAAGACAGTAAAATTCAGCAGAGAAGACCAGCTACTCAGCTGAACCATATCACCATACCCCAATTACCTTGTGAGTAATCTCTCCTTTCCCATCATGAGGTAAGTGAGCATGTCCCACCTAACATTTAAGGAACAGCAGCCATTTCTAAAGACAGGTCAAAACATACTTCAGACATTCTTCCACAAAGCCAGTTTACTTCCCAGGTCACATAAAATTGCACCATCCTGGAAAGGTCCCACCTGCTCCCTCAGTCTGCCCTAGTACACCCATCACTCTATACCACTTAAGGGGCAGGTCACCATTTGTTTGGGAAGGGCAATTACAAGCCAATCAACAGTCCCTGCTCTTTAGTAACTTCATCCTAGGGAAGAGGGTGGAGGTTGTCAACTTTAATTAATGCCTGTTTTAAAAGCACTTTGCATTCCTTACCTTCACAAAAGCCAAGAGCTGTTATTATTAACTACTTGCAATGTAAACACACTTGGCCTGATTTTCCTCTGGCTCACAATAGGCTTCATGCTTGTTTAAGTCTCGATTGGGATGGAATAAACAGGCTTTCTGCGGTCAGTGCAAGGGGAGGCTCTGAGAGGTGGCATACAAGAACCACCAGAAGAAAAGGCAGCAGAGATTTAAAAGAAATAATAAAAATCTTGCCTAAGCGCTCCCTTCCTTGCAGGCTGAGCATGGAATCAAAACAACACTGATTGTATAAGCCTTTGCCCATGTGCTCCTTAGTTGTTTGAGTGAAAAATTGTCTTGTTCTGAAAATTATTTCTTCCACAAATGCTTTCTTTTCCTTTTTAGTGTGTCAAACTGCTTATGATACAGCTAGAGCTAGGGGTACATCAAAGAGATTCTGCTTTGATCAGAAAAAAAAAGCAGAAATTAAAAAAAAAAAAAGAGAGAGACACATGGCTCATCAGCTTGGGTCCTGAAACACTTTTCTGTAAAGCATTAGGATGTTTGGGAAGGAAAAAAAAAACCCACAACAAAAAACAACCCACCACCAGACCCTATCAAGTTCTAAAATCAGTCCCAGAGGTTATGAGCTTTAATGCTCTGCAAGTCACAGGAGGCCCTTTAGTTTGTCCTTGATCCTTTCAAGTAGCTGGAAATGAAAACATGGTGCAGAAGCTACAGCTTCAATTAGACATAATATTAAAAAAAAAAAAAAGAAAAAAGGGTTGATAGCTCTTCCTTGCTAATGAGACAAAAACACAAGTGCTCTGGAAGAATGCCATCCCACCCTGCTAGCTGACGTCAATAGAGCAATTGCAAACATCTAAGTATTACAAAAGGGTAACTCGCAAACATCTAAATATTGTAAAAGGGTGACTCAGAAACATATTTGGCACCTTTTTCTTCTCCTGACCGGCTCCTTCAGAACTGATATTAAATCTTTCTGAGATTTTGATGTTTTCTTCTTATCTTTTTAGCACTTCAGAAAAGAAAATCAGTTAGAAAAAAGGGTGTTGGATTTATTTATTATTCTGCCTCCCACCCAGGCTTCCTCCAATTTATATATTACATCAAGGAACCAAACCAGCTACTTCTGAAGTCACTGTTAACCTGACTGGTAACATTGACCTTACATCAGAGAAAAGGTCTCTAAGCTTACACTGGACAGATAATATTAATTTAGGAAAGGAGACACGTGAGGGAGCTTAAATCCCAGTTTCAATTCTGATTCTGCTTAACATGGCTTGTTGTGCGCAGAGATATGCATCTGTGCATGTAAAGGTGCCTTTACTTGTATGCTTTTCCATTTAAGTGAGTTTATCATTTGAAGAGCAGAAAGAGATTTGGATTATGAAAAAAACAAAAGCAAAACCACTCCAACCAACCAACCAACCACCAACCAACCATATCTACCAATCATTTTGTGGCATTTTGTAGCAAAGAGTTCAGGATGCCTTGTGACTTACAATTTACCAGTGAGACAAAATACTGACCATTTCCTCAAGTGAAGCTTAAATGAAACAAACAAATAAGTAAAGAAATAAAACACCCTCTCAGAGCATTGTATATTTCAGCTCCTTCACATGATTTGTTTTCAGAGTCTTCAGCACCACACACAATTTTTAAGACTCCTGTCCCAGCCTGCTCACAGAATTGTGAGCTCTAGTTGTTATAATGAAAGGTGCAAGGGAATTTTCCCAGAAAATTACTTTCAGTTTAATTGTAACTTTGCAAAACCCTAATCACTTTATGGATTTTATGTCAGGGATGCAGGCTCCCTAGTCTCTATTAAAAGTACCTTTGAGAATCATTTGTTTGCAGGTAATTAGTAGAGACTTGCTGAACCTTGACAGCCAAGATACCTAAAAATCTTACTGAGTGTATGGAGACCATGCACAGTTCTTCCTGTTGAATAGCTTGTACATGCATTAGACTAAAAACCAAAATGAGCATGTTCTAGACCTTCATAACCCCTTAACCAGGGAACATTTGGTGTTGCAAGGGGCCTTCAAGATCACCTTGTCCCAACCCCCCTGTTATGGGCAGGGACACCCTCCACCAGACCAAGTTGCCTAAAGCCCCATCCAACCTGAGATATCTCCACAGGAGAGGTGCTCCAGCCATCTCAGCATGTGCACAGTCCTCCTCTGGACTGGCTCCAAGAACTGCACATCTTTTGACGTTGAGAGCCCCAGAAATTAACACAGTACTCAAACTGAGGACTCACAAGAGCAGAGTAGAGGGGCAGGATCACCTTCCTCAACCCGCTGGTCATGTTTCTTTTGATGCAGCCAGGCTATCTTTTAAAAGGGTAGACAATGACAGGACAAGGGGGAATGGATTAAAGCTAAAGGAGGGAAGGTTTAGATTAGATATTAGGGGGAAGTCTTTTACAGAGTGGTGAGGTGCTGGAACAGGCTGCCCAGAGATGTGATGGATGCCCTGTACCTGGAGGTGTTCAAGGCCAGGTTGCATGGGACCTCTCAAATCTGTCAAGGTCCTTCTGGACAGTGTCCCTTCCCTCCAGCACATTGCCAGCACCACACAGTTTGGCAGCATCAGCAGCCTTTCTGGGGGTGCACTCAATCCCACTGTCCATGTTGCTGACAAAGATGTTAAAGAGGGTCAGTCAGACCTCTGAGGAATGCCACTCATCACTGGTCTCCAGTAAGGACTAGGGCTTATGAACTTGACACTGCTCCTGTCTGTTTACAGAGGGCTTCATCTGCTTGATTTTCCTCATCAGGTGGCCTATAGCAGACCCTCATTATAGTGTCACCTGACCCTGCCCACCCTTTAATCCTGATTAATAAGGTCTTGGTCAGCTCCTCACACGTCCCCAGTCAGAGCTCCATGCGCTCCAGCTGGTCATTGACACACAGGGTGACACTCCCTCCTCGTCCCTCCTGTCTGTTGTCCCTGAAGAGCTGTATTCTTCCATTCCAACACTCCAGTCATAGAAGCCTTCCCACCACATCTCCATGATGCAATAAGATCTCAGCCTTGCAGGTGTGTGCAGTGCCTAACTCCTCTTGTTTATTCCCCATGCTACATTCTGTAGGTGTGGGGTGGCCACCATGGCTGTGGCGGGTCTCTCTGCTCCCTTGTAATTTCCTGACCTCAGAAAACCCACTGTGTGCCAAGAACTGCCAGTCAGCCATGGGCCAGGACAGCTGCAGAGCAGCTCCCCGTGGTGACTGACCAACAAACACGATTCCCAGAGTAGTGAAATTTCTGTGCAGTTTGCAGACTTTCTTTTTTCATATAGAATGAAAAATAAAGGCAGGAAAGCTGTTTCTGTGGAAAGCTCTACTCAGCTTTTGAATAAATCAGCTTTCAAAAGAAAGTAACCCTCTATTATTTTTCTTTTCAGGCTTAGAAAAGTAATAAAACATTTCAGTTACCCTCAAGTAAAGGTTATGTTAGTGATATTCTCATGTTTTGATCCTGGATGCATGTCAGCAAACCTTAAAATTACAAAAAGGACTGAAAAATTGGAGAGTTGCATATTCACAGCTTAATTACTGAACAACAAGGTAGTATAAATAAAGGAGAGGGATGATGGGCTCAGGTCCCAAACATTATTTATACCTTTTGTATCCATCTAAACAGGTCATTGTATATTTAGTTTCCCACATCCCACTAATTAGATAACAGAAGTTATGCTTGAATCTGCAAAAGGCTTACTGGCAAAAGAGCTGGCCATACTAGTTTGCAAGTGAGTTGTCAGCAACTAAGCTATTATATTTTCCATAGGGGAAAAAACTAACTTGATTAAATGGTTTTCACTGAAGGATCTTAAGAAATACTACTTTAGGAAGAAACTATCAGCTACAATTGAAGCATCATCAACATCAAAAATGCTTTAATTAGAAGCAGTTGTGTAGTCTTTGAAAGTTTTTCTAGATTTCAAAGAAAGATCTAGATCTATATCAGAAACAAAAGTTGGGGGAATTCAAATTTGAAGCCCAATACAGTCAGGTATGCTAGCTATTCAAATAAAGCATGACCCTTTTTCTTCCTGTGATGCTTCATTTAAGAATAGGAGTTTTAAGTGAATGAAGGGAAGAATTGTTCTCTTCCTCTAGATGGTAACATATTCTACTTACATGTACACTACATTAGTGTTCAAACCAATCCACAAACCAAAACTCTATTAAAACCAAATATTTTCCCCAAAATACAGAACTAGGCTTCAAAAAATTTCACTTTTTAGTAGGACTACCATTTAGGAGTATTGTTTTAGCTTCATGTATAGTTAGATAAACCTTGGTCTGATTTTAGTAAATTGCTGTATAATTGCTATCTCCAGATACATCCCTGGAAGGAAAGGTCCATGGTATGCCACAGATCCTGCAGTGGGGTTTGCAGCAGACAAATGGCCTTAGCCATCTCGACACAGGCAGCGGGTCGCTACCAGAACCTTGCTCCACATTTACAATGCAATCTGCAGAAGTCCTTAGGGAAACCCATGAAACAGCAGTTCATTTACGTGGCTTCCCCCACATCATTAAAGTGTGCTACTGGTGAGGACATCTGCAGAAACGGTGAGTGAAATATTGCAACTGTGGCAAACATTTTTTTTTTTTAATTGTTACCCAGATGTCAAAAGAATGATAATTTCTAATGCAGTGGGACACTTGCATCTCACATGGACAGATTGTTTGACTTTTATGTATCCATTTTCTAATTTTGTATCAGGAAGAGTGATCAAGAATACAGTTTCCAATGCATGTAACTTTAAATAAACTTCAATTTTCAGAAATAAGTAGCTAAAACAATAGTTCCTTAAAATGATTTCTAGCAAGAACTAAATCCTATATCTGTTTCCCTACTTGAAGGAGAAAACAAGAAAGGAGAAGATACTTATCTTAGTTGAAATGTATCTCCAGGGCACACTGCTAGAGCTCACGATAATTTCTTAGCAAACAAATAGAAGTTATTCTATTGGCTACTTGTGAAAGCCAACAGAAAAAACAAGTCATTCTTATCAAATTGCCAATACCTACTCAAGAGTTATGTGCACAGTAATTAAATTAAACTTCAGAGCTTGAAGAAAAACCCTGCATAACGTTGGAGATTCCAGCTCTTAAGATTACCAACTCTAAATATAAAAATAAACCCCAGAAGTTAAATTGTACTGCTTGTCTGTGCAGCTAAATTAAAAGCAGAATCAGACACTGATTAGTAAATCCTATGACACCAACATAAAGTCCCTGACACCAACATAAAGTCCCTGAGTTTAGTCAGCGATGATCACGAGGAGGCAGCAAATCAACTCATCTTAATAAAAACAGGCCAGCTGCCTGCCTGACCATCTTAATGGAGTTGTTTGGTTCAGAAAATACCCCAAATATATGTTCTGAGTTTTATCCTTGATTAAAGCAGACATGTTGGCTGAGACCAAACTACAGAAAGACACCTTTCTGTAAATTAAATCCTGCTGCAAATGATTGGGATGGTGTCAGTTTGAAGATAGGACTGTCAAAGCATCCTAAGGAGTAGTTATTGTATTATAAAACAGAAACAAAAATGAAAAAGCAGGTTTGAGCAACTTCAGTAGTTTTGGTACTCTGACAGAAGATTGGCAGTCAGGAAGATAAAAAACCTCATTTTATCCAGAGGGCAAGAGCAGCACAGCCAGTTGTGCTGTAAGATTTCCAGCAAACAGCAGTAAAAAGTCCCATGGAATTAATTCCAATGGAATTAATCCCGCAATAGGGTTGTTGAAGATGGAGTTGGAAACCATTGGAATTAATTAACTCCATCTTCTCCCCTGACCAGTAGATCTTCAGTACCCAATATAACACCCATCGTTATCATAAATCTTTCATGACCAGTAGTGTTACTGAGCACTAGGGTCTTTGTCTTGAGAATCTCCTCTTACTTAAAAGTGACTGAGCACGGTAGCAAGGTAGACAAAGGATTTACTGTCAATCACATCATTAAAAGAAATTTTGCTTCAGAAGTATAAAACCTTTGCCTGAGGCATCTGCACAAACCTTCATTTTTAAAAACAGGCTAGCAAAACTCTGATAAAACTTGCACAACAAGCGTTATTTCAGCATTCTTCTAGATAAAAATAGAAACCTAAGGAGCGCAGTATGGTTTAACTGGCTCTTTAGTCACTTGATTTGCCTGTAGATATGATGCATGTAGAGGAGTTCTCTTTTCTAGCTCCAGAAGTTTTTAGCTCTGAAAAGGTGAAGCAGCTATAAAGGAGATCTGGAGGCCAACCAAGTTTGCTGGATTCCAGATTTTGCCCCATGCAAAAAGACCAAGGTATCTATATTTTCACATCATTCAGGAACAACAGGATGAAGATACATCAAGTCCACATACAAACGGACTGCATCTTTTCAGGGAGAAGTGACAATTTTTCACTTTGTATGACCCACATACAAATGGACTGCCTCTTTTCAAGATTCTCCTTCTGGTACTGGTTAACCTAAAGGTAGCTCCAAATGAAGGCATAGATTTCTCAAAGGCATTGCCAAAAGCCTGATGTAAAGCTTACAGATGTGAAAGATGTCTGGCACCCAGTGACATTTGATCCACACAGCCCATAATGGATTTTATCAAGCATTCCAGGGCAGCAGCAAGCTGAGTTGGTTGGATGAATTTTTGCCTTCTTTAATGCTATTGGTAGAAACAGAACTACATAAAGCTGTATTTATGGATACTGGCTGTTTCAACCTAATGGTTCCAAAACCAGCACTCTTAGGTTTCTGTTTCTGTCTAGAGGAATACTGAAATACAGCACACTGATTACAGATATTTAACTGTTCTGCAAGTTTTATCAGAGCTCTGCTAGCCTGTTTTTGGAACTGCAAGGCACCTTGCAGATTGGCCACCTTGCAGACCAGCTGCCTGCCTGAATGGCTGCCTTGTAGACTGGCCACCTTGCAGACTGACTGCCTGCCTGTCTGGCAGCCTTGCCAACTGACCGCCTTGCAGACTAGTCGCCTGCCTGCCTGGATGACTTGCCAACGGGCTGCCTGCCTGTCCAGCAGCCTTGCAGACCAGCCACCTTGCAGACCGGCTGCCTACTTGACTGCACGCCTACCTGACAGTCTGCCTTGCAGACTGGATGCCTGCTGGATGGGCTGTATTTATGACCCGCCACTTTGCAGACCAACCACCTTGCTGACCAGCCACCTTGCTAACCTACCAACTTAGAGCCAGGCTACTTGTCTGACTGGCCGCTCACCTGACCGGACACTCTCCTGACCAGATGCATTACTGACGGGCTGCCTTGCAGGCCAGCTGCCTTGTAGACCAGCCGCCTGTCTGAATGGTCTCCTCCCTGACTGGCCACATGCTTTTATGGCCCATTTTCTTGACCGGCCACCCGTCTTACCTACTGCCTTGCAGACCAGCGGCCAAACTGATCAGCCACCTTTCAGACCGGCCACTTTCCTGACCAGCCACCCTCCTGACCTGCTGACTTGACCGGCTGCTGGCCAGACCAGCCACAATGATGAGCGACCACCTTGCAGACTGGCTGCCTGCTTGACCAGATGCCCACCTGCCCGGCAGCCCAACTGATTGGCTACCTTGCACACTGGTGCCATGCAAACTGGTTGCTCTCCTGACCTGCCACCTTGCAGACCGGCCACCTTGCTGACCGGCCGACTTAGAGACATGCCACCATGCAGACTGGCTGCCCACCTGACTGGACACCCTCCTGACTGGATGCATTACCGATGGGCCGCCTTGCAGGCCAGCTGCCTTGCGACCAGCTGCCTGCCTGAATGGCCACCTTGTAGACCGGCCGCCTTGCTGACCAACTGCCCGCCTGTCTAGCAGCCTTGCCAATCCACTGCCTTGCAGACTAGTCACCTGCCTGACTGGCTGACTTGCTAACGGGCTACCTGCCTGTCCAGCAGCCTTGCAGACCAGCCACCTTGCAGACCGGCTGCCTACTTGACTGCACACCTACCTGACAGTCTGCCTTACAGACTGGATGCCTGCCGGATGGGCTGTATTTATGACCAACTGCCTTGCTGACCGGCCGCCATGCTGACAGGTCACCATGCTGGCCGACCACCTTGCTGACTGACTGCCTACCTGTCTTGCAGCCTTGCAGACCAGCAGCCTTGCAGACCAGCTGCCTTGCAGACCAGCTGACTTCCCATCAGGCCACCTGCCTGTCCAGAAGCCTTGCAGACCAGCCACTTTGCAGACTGGCCGCCGGCCAGACCGGACATATTTATGACCAGCCGCCCACTTTACTAACCACACACCTAACTGGCCACCTTGCAGACCGTCCGCCTTGCTGACCAGCCACCTTTCTGACTGGCTGCCTGCCTGACCTGCTGGCTTTCACACACGTCCCCGGCAGCAGGTCCTTCCTGGGGGCAAGCAGCTCATGCCCTGTGCCCAGATCTCTGGCCTGTCTCCCTTCTTCTCTGGGGTGCTCTTCGGTGGGAAGGTGCTCCCCCAGGAGGATGGCCAGGTCGTGCCCCTGCTGGGTGGGCAGGTCCTGCAGGCACAGGTACCCCAGCATGGCCCGCAACAGCCTGTGGAGCGCTGGGAAGTTGACGGCCCCGACTTCAGGCGTCCCGATGGCCACGTCCAGCATCTGCAACAGGCTGAGCGGGGCCATGGCTGCTGCCCTGCCTGGGAACAGGGCCGAGCCTGGGGCACGGGACCTTCTCTGCCTGGAGGGGACGTGGGAGCATAGGAGGGACGGGCAGCTGGCAGCCTTCCTCCTCCTCCTGCCTCTCCTGCTCCTCGTCCTTCCCCCAGCAAGGAAATCGCCCGAACCAGGGTTAGGGTTAGAGGAGACGGCTCTTGGAACACCGACCTCTCCGTCGCCCGGAGCCCGAGTGCCAAACGCCAGCTCCCTCCAGCCCGGCCCCGCCCGGCGAGGCCGCCTCTCTATCTCTCATTGGCCACTCTTCCCATCCCCTCGCTGCCCATTGGCCGAGCCCACTGCCCGCGTGCCCGAGTTTATGACGGAGGGGCCCTGGAGAGCGTCTCCCGTTGCCAGGCAACGCTCCGCCCCGGGCCGCCTTCGAGCCTTGTCCACGTTCAGCCCGGCCCGGACACCGCCCGGAGGGAGGCCCGGCCAGGTCCGGCCCGGCCCCGCCTCCTCTCCCGGTGGAGTGTCCGGAGGGAGCGAAAAGCGGGGTAAGACTTTTACCCCCTCTGGTAAACGTGGGAGAGGGGAAAAGGCTGCTGCTGGCAGCGGCGTCGCAGAGAGCTGGAGCTCCTCGCCCCTCAGCAAAGAGCTACGCGGGCAGAGAAACGCAGAAACGCCGGGAAAACCTCCAAGCATGAGCATGAGCCATCACAGAATCGTAGGGGTTGAAAGGGACCTCCAGAGATCATCGGATCCAACCCCCCTGCCATTCTTTCGCATGTTGCTCCAACTTGCAGCCATTGCCCCTTGTCCTGTCTCCACAGACCATTGGAAAGAGGTTGGCTATTTCCCCTGCTTTTGGACATTTAATCCAAAGCTTCAGGTATTAATTCCTGCTCGGCATGTGAGTTTTTCCCGGCGGACTGGTTGGGCTTGCTCGACAGCTCTCAGGACAGACAGGAACAAGCTCCAAAGCCCCTAAAACAACACAGGGCTTTCAGCTTCAAGCCAGGCAATGGTTTGAAGTAAAGCCTGAGGACAAGTCAGGCTGTGGTCCCGAGTACAACCCAAGGGGCACCACACAACCCTCTGCTCACTGGCTACCTTGCTGATCAGCCACCTTGCTGACCAGCTGCCCGCCTGTCCAGCCACCCGTCTGACTGTCCACATTGCCTACTGGCCTCTCACCTGGCCCCGCTGCCTTGCTGACCGGCGCTTTGCTAACCAGCTGCCTTCTTGACCGGCTGCCCGCCTTAGGGTCCACTTTGCTGACCGGCTGCCTTGCTGACCCGCAGCATGCCTGAACCGCCACCTTGTTGACCTGCCACTTAGCTGACCAGCTGTGTTGCAGACCAGCCACCCGCCTGACCAGCCACCTTACAGACTGGCCGCCTTTGAGACTGTCCACCTTTCTGACCGGCTGCATTGCACACGGTCTGCCTGCCAGGTTGGCCACGTTGCTGACTGGCTGCTTTGTTGACCAGCCACCTTTCAGACCGGGCAGCTGCCTGACCGGGTGCCCGCCTGACCGGGTGCCCACCTGACCAACTGCCTTGCTGACTGGCCACCCGCCTGACCGGCTGCATTGCAAACTGTCTGCCTGCCTGACTGGCCGCATTGCAATGCCTGATGGGTCAGCAAAGCAGCCGGTCAGCAAGGCTGCTGGTCAGCAAGGCAGCCAGTCAGGCAGGTGGCCAGTCTGCAAGGCAGCGAGTCAGCAAGGTGGCCTTGTCCTTCAAGAAGGCTTTGCAAACCATCCACCCACCTAACCAGCTGCTTTGCAAACCGGCCGCCCTGCTGACTTGCTAGCTTGTTGACCCACTGCATTGCAGACTGGCCACCTCTAGACAAGCACCCCTCTACTTGGTAGCCACACACATGCAATCCCTCCAGTACTAAATAGTCTTGGTAGGAAGCAGAACAACAGCAAAGCTGTCAGCCATCATTTAAAAAAAAACAACACAAAACCAACCAAAAACCACCACTAGTTGACAGGTATTCAACCCCCTTGTCCAACACAGCCTGAATGGAATGCCCCCTTCAAAGTGGGGACAAGTAACCACTCTACCCTCCTACTTTGTTTTAACCTACTCACCAGGCTTTGGCTGGATGCACCAGTTACCCTCCAAGGGCATCACATGTCCTCAGTCCACCACCACAGCTAGCTACCCTACAGAAGCCTTCCATGTAGCCCATTAACTCAAAAGATCTTACCACCACACCCACCACCTGATATCTCCATCACCACAGCTGCAGAGAACAAGGAGGCTCAAACCATGCCTTGCTAGAGGTAACAAACCCAGCATGTTTCACTAGACATGGATCAATCCTTTCAGTCTCAGAGCACTGTACTTTTGGAACTAGGCTATCTTTCAAAAGTAGCCTTACTCCTTGGGCTAGTACCCCAGGACCTCTCCCAGACTGCAGACTCTGACAATTTATGCCCCTAAAGTTGGTTTCCTCTTTGTTACCTTGATCAACTTGAGTAGTGCAATAGGGCTCACTTCTGTAGAACCAACTAGCTCGCACTGAAGCTGCAGAGCTTTCATTTCAGCTCCATGATTTGCCATGCACCAGTTCTGAGCGAAAGTAAATGTCCTACCTTGCTAGTGTGACCTGTTCCCCTATAGTTCAGCTGTTTGTCAGGGATGCACAAACCCCTCCTCTCCAGGTAAAGAAATTCAGTCTTCCAGAGAGCTGCTGTGTAAGACCTGTTGAGTAAAAAGGGGCAGCATGAACCCCACTTCAGCCTTCTCTGACTGCGCATTAAAAGGTCCTGATAAGGTCATTGGGAGGAAAGGAAGAAGCATGTCTCATCATCCTCAGATAAATCTTGAACATCACACTTGCCTTAATTTTCAGTATTTCCATTTTTTAAACTGGATCTTGACGATTCAATGGGGGCCTGAAGGAAAATGCAGCTTAAGTGTTAGCAAATCATGGTGCTTTCTATCAGACTGTAAAAGAGAGCTCAGTGGCTCCCCAGCCATCCTGCTACATCCTTTGCATCATTAGCAGAGTCACATCCAGCCTAGCTAATTGTAGTCAAGCTGAGGGCACTAACCTTAACCCTTCTCTGATGAGATGAGAAATTTCCTTGGCTGCTTTGTTGCTCTAGGGCCTCAATAACATAATAGGGTTCTGGGTCCCTATCTGGGGACCAAATGCTGGAAAATTGGGTTCTGTATTGACTATTTTTAGGTACATAAATTCTTTATCGGACCTAAATCTCAGAGCTATACTGAATGAAGGCATCAATTATTAAGTATCACCTCAGTAATTAGGCTTTCATGTTAGCTGAAAAGCTTTGCATCCCCTCATTTGATCAGAGGTCTCTCTCTCTTCTTCTCATGTTCTGTCATTTCAGACATTTTTATGTCAAGCCTGATTTTTTAAACTTGAGGGTTTATGAATTAGAAGGAAAACATTCTGTAATATAATAAAAGTGAAGGTTAGAAGTTATCAACTGCACATTGCTTTTTTAGAGTAAAGTACAGATAATTAACATGCATTAGAATAACTTCTAACCCTTTTATGTGCTTTTACACATAGTAAGAATTCACCTGTCTGTAGGTCATTCAAAAATGGGGCAAAACAAAATGGATCAATCCCATCACATAATGTTCTAGCCTTATCTCTTGTGCTTATGTCATCTCCATGTGATTTGTGAAGCAAAATTTGGACATATTGTGTCCTTTCCTTTATGGAACTTAGATGAATAAGATTGCCTTAGTGGGTTTTTTTGGTATTTTTTTTTCCCTTTTAGACAAACAAGACATTTGTTTTCCTCTAGTGACTGACAAGATCAGCAGACAGCCTGAGTAATGACATTGCAGAAGGATAAAGAGGAAGCAGAGTTCCTCCTCTTCATCCACGTCTTTTTCCTAGCATCATTTATTAAAAAACAACAAAAATCCAATTGTAACCCAATTTGTCAGTCTATCTTTCCTCCTACATATAGAACAAATAAAGACTGACAAATATGCAACCGACACCTCCTTGAGTGGAAAAAAACATCTTCAGAAGGTTTGTCTGCTTTGCAGAATGGGGAACATCCAAGAGACCACTGAGGTAAGCTCTTCGCTCACCTTCATGCAGCTCAGGACACACGCTGTGAAACACACACACTAGCACTGGTTCAGAAAGCAAAACTGCTGAGCTAGCAAGTTACTGAACTCCAAGAAAATCTTCCAAAAGCTTAGGTGACTTGAACTCCCACAGTGATGTGACTCTTCTGTTTCCAGCTCGAGTCTGCCTTTGTCACTGCAACATGTAGGAGGCATCTTTCCAGTGAAGGGCCAGCAGAAGAGTTCTGGATGGGGCACAGCATAGGCCAGCTGTAAGTAGCCCCCGTTCAGCGAGCCTTGCCACCACAGGATCAGCTCTAAGATGCCCACAGCAGCTTTTTCCCCTTCTGCCACTCAGCTACACTGCCAGTGACCGGAGGTGGCTGCAGACCCCAACAGACCTGAAAATGACTTGATTCTGGGGCTTCAAGTACTAAGATGAATGAACATTCAGGCCTATTAGCAGCATCATTATAGTTAATTGCACTTGTATTAAGCTCCCACTCACTGCATACATTGTGCTTTTGCAAATACGAAGACTTCTGGTTGATTGAAAGCAAACCCTTTCCTGCTATGTCCTCGCTCCCCCCACTTTTTTCTAACAACAGTGTTACCCTGTGGGTTATTGGAGTACAAGCAGTTCTGGTATTTACATGTGAGGTTTGTCTATACACGGAAATAAGAAGAAAATACAAGAAAAGATGTTCTGTTATTGTTCCCCCTATTCAGAAACTAGAGAAAAGCAAGATTTCAAGAACAGGGTTAAAAAAATGGTTGGAAATTCACTTTAGCAACACACTTCATCCAAACTTTAGAACCCTTGAGGCACACAGCATTGAAATTATCTCTGCAAATGTTGTATTTCTATTTTCCTGCCCAATCCTTCAGTTCCTGTGGGTAGAAACTACCCTCTCTTGCCCTACTCCAAGATGAGACTGGAAGAGAGAGTTAGTCAGAAAGATATAGAAATGAGTGTATGGCCTGATATTCTACCCACATGAAAGGACATCCCTTTAATATCCATCTTACAGGAAGCAGAGTTATTTGTGTCGCCTTTAGCGACAGTTTATTTGACATTAAACCCAGGATTCTTCCTCCTGGGATTTTGATTCACAGTAGCAGTACTCAAAGCAAAGCTCTCCTTTTATACTTTCTCTTGTGCATTTTCCATTTCATGTGCCTGCTAGTGGACTCAGACTTTTCATGGGTAGCACTTCTGAAGCACTCCAGCAACCTGGCTACCTCATTTATCAAAGCAGCTCCATGTCTAGTGTTTTACTGCAATAGGGCGGCAGAGCTTTTAGTAAATTAATAATTGCTGTTGTCTCCCATGAAAGGGAATATGGAGGGAAGCATTGTTACAGCTTAAAGCAGAGGTCCAAAGTCCATCCCCCTTTATATGCTATCCAAGAGTCTGTGCTCTCAGGGCTGCCTATATTTTAGAAAAATTGTGACATTTAACGAGCGCTGCTTTACAGCCTAAGACAATGAGACTTCAGTGAGACAGCAGTTCTTTTCTGCCAGGCACCCAATGGCTTTGATTTTATGTACCTGTCACTAGAGTGCCCTGGTTTTAACCTGGGAAAGAGTTAATTTTCACAAGGAGCTGGGAGGGGACACAGCTGGGGCAGCTGACCCCAACTAGGCCAAGGGATATTCCATACCATACCATGTCATGCTCCATATGTAACAGGATGGCTGGGGATGAGGGACGGCTTGTCAGGGACTGATGGGGCTTTGGGCAGTAAGCATATTGCCTTGTGTATCACCTGCTTTGTGTATTCTTGTATAAGTATTGTTCTTACCTTCCTTTGTTGTCCTAGTCAACTGTCATTCCAACCCACAAGTTTTGCTTTTTTTCTCTTACAATTCTCTTCCCCATCCCACCAGGGAAAGCGCACAGACCCATGGTCCCTAGCTGTTGAGTGACTCAAGAGATATTTAAGGTGATCTCAAATAAATGTGACAAACAAAATTAACCTGTTCTCTGTGGTTCCTATACTATTCAATGTGGTGATCCTATTTAATTACATAGCCACAAATCATTCCCAGTAAACTGCATCAACTAAGAATTCAAGTATTGCCCTCACTGCACAAGCACACAGCAATTTAACATCCCAATTCAAAAAGATTTCTTCTGTGCACAACATTTTTTTCCTTTCTTCAGAATCACCCTGCACTTTGCTAGATATCCAGGGTGATAAATGAACTGTCGCTGGCCAAGATAACAAGGGAGTACAAAAAGTTCTGGTAGACTACATGACTGAGGTATTCAAGATGACTCATTTTCCTTGCTGCAAGAAAGAAATTAGGCATTTTGGAACCCAACCCAGTGAAAAGGTGCAACTGTTTGATCACAGCATGAATCTGCATTACTAAAACACTGATGAGCCATGAACAGAGAACCTCACTGTACATGGCAGAGAGCACAGCAGAGAACAAAGAGATGATCCTTGTCTCCAGAGTTCACAATCACAGGACAAGAGAAAGTACATAGATACAGAGTATTTCAGCAACATGGAAACAAAACCAGTGACCAGGACAAGTTTGGTGCAACAGTAGCCAAACAGTACTCTGTCTTTTTACCACAGCAAAAGAGAATTTCTGACAGCGACTGAACGAAAGGAGACCAAACACCTGTAGATCTTCCCCCAGGCATGAAGGGAAGCATATGCTGGCACTAACCTGCAGCAGTAAAAAGAAAACAAAATGCAGTTGTAGAATACTTTCTGTGTTAGGAGCTCAAAATGTTTGGTGGTGGTGTTATTTTTCTTTTTACAGAGACATTCTAATGCAATTGTTGCATAAAGAGGTTCTTGCTGCTCCTCTCTGCATCAGCTACAAACTAGAATAGAGCAGATAGATAAACCTAATTCACAAACTGTTGTAGAACACAGTGGATGTAAACTAGAGTTAGAATGAAACAGACAACAAAAAAACCCTCAGAGAAAACACTGAAAAATGGCAACATCGAGGAAAATACTGAGGAAAGAAGGAATTCTGCTGAACTGTAGGACTGATTGTTTCAGGCTAATGATGTTTAGTTCTGGCTTTTATCATCATTTGTAGGATGCCAGAAGAATACAAACTGAGGTGTAAAGGACCTGACTTCAGGATACCCTGGTCTGTGATGCTCTGGACTTGTGTTAATGTCACTTGCTTCAGATAAAGCTCAAATATAGACTGACCATCAAAAGCTCCTGATATAAGTACTGTCCCAAGTATTACTGGCCTCTTTGAATTCATCTTTATTTACCTCAGGATAAGATTTAGAGGAGGCATACCAGCAATTTCAAACCCAAGTGATGAGAGAGCACTTTGAGTGTCAAGCTATGTCTCTTGCACAGCTCCCAGGGAGCACAGGTGGAGGAAAAGACACTTGAGAACTGGATATAATCACTGCAGCTGCCCCCAGATCCTTTCAGGTCAGCATCCCCTGCCATTCTGTTCTTCCCACTGGCTACAAAGGTCTTTTTTTTTTGTGAAATTACCAAACTGACAGGCAGGCGAGATGGAAGAGATAGGAAAACAGCTTTATTTTGGTTGCATGCAATTCCAACAGCTGTGTAAGGCACTGCGGGAAATGGCAACCCATGGAGGTCTGCACATGATCATGTTGTCCTCTTCATACATCATCTCATGCCACAACCCCCACAGCAATGTATTCTTGTCAAAATTTGTCATATTACTTGGGAATATGTCCATTTTTTAAAAAAATCCATCTTTACGATCTCATGTATGTATTCTCACAAATAACCTTTCTATCTGCACTGGAGATCACTTTATTGATTTCCGACAGGACCAGAAATGTGCAAACCAGAGGCGTAGAGCACATAAATCTGCTTCACTGAGTTACATTTGTTATGCAAGATGCCACTGAAAAAAAATGAAAACATATTAAGTCATTTAACTACAGCCTACAGATAGAAACAAAACAAAAAGAACAAAAAGAAGATATCTTGACGTATCTTTGTAGCTGGTTATGCATTTTTATGTTCGGTTTTGCTATATGGAGTAACTGGCTTTAGATTTGTAACTAAGAGAACAAAGGATTTATGCTATGCTCTGTAGCTAAGGGGCCTATATATTTTCCCTTGTAATCCTTTACTCTTGGAGCAGTTGGCTCTGTTAAAGGACAGTAGGTATCAAACAATTCATTGAGGTTAGCAGAGTTAAACTGATGTGCAAATGTAGCCCTTCCGTGCTGACAACAGCACGTAATTCCAGTTCTAAGCCTGGTTTCCACGATCACCAGCCAGCAGCAAGAATTTAGCGGAATAGTCTCTTTCATGGAACTGTTTTCTTGTATTTTCAGTCCATAGAAGTAGAGATCACTTCTAAGTGCTAATTCTGTGCAGAAGTCTTGCTCATTAAAAGACAGTCCAAGCTCAAAAGCAGCACGCAGCTGCAGCATAAAAAACAACTCTGCAGCCTCTGCTCTGGTCTTGATAGAGCAAACGGGAATCCATTTTTTTCAGAACCCTTTCTCTACATAAAACAGTTTCAAGGGCTTCATATTGAAAAAAAAGAATTCCATCCAGAATTCAGCTGTTGCATGCCTGTTCTCAAAGGCTTCTTGCTCCCATCCTACAAATGCCAAACCCATCTCATCTTATTCTACCTGGGGAAATGAGCAAGTGACAAAGTTTAGTCCCTTTCAAGTTATCCCATAGTCATTAGTCAACCAGCACTGAGAAAAGTGTAATACATTTATGGCTGGTGCACGTTCAGAGCTTGCAAAAAAGCAAGAGTACACTGATAAAATGCAGGCTATGCTCTGACTCTCTTCTGACAGTCTCTAAGGACACTGAGAAATGAAAAGGTCTTTGTGCGTGTACCACCTCCACTTTATAAAGCACACAATAGTAGATGACATGTTACTCCCACTTTCACTTTTCACAGTGGAGCCTAATTTTTTATCCTTCTTTTTGCTACAAACCATAAAGGTATTTTCTATTAAAAAAAGCGGTTAGACTTTGTGACTTTTCACTCTGTAGTTCAGAAGGGCATAGACTGATACTCTTGGGCCAATACTCTGGACAGCTGTGGAAAAGAGTGCCTTCAAGCCCGTAAAAATTCCTCTCTTCTGCCACAGAAC
>VZTU01029488.1:13902-83500 GCA_013400835.1 Zapornia atra | reverse complement strand
ATGATGTTTACTGCCAGATCTAGTGGACTTTTATCAGTAATTGTCCACTGCAGTGATGCACTCTACCTTGTGAGGGCACATCCTGTTTTTGCCCCTTTCAGATAATTAACTTCAATAGTCAGATATCCCTGTCAGGTTTGGCACTCAACTGTCAGGAAATTGCAGGAAAATATACGAAAACTTTGGAGAAAACCATGATTTTGAAAAAAAAATTTTAGAAATGGCTTTTCCATTGCTCTAGTTTAACAAGTTTGCGTGCTTGAATACTATAGTCTTTGGGGAAAATGCAAAATCCATACAAAGCAGAACAAGATTTGTGACTGATAAAAAAGTCAGAATCAACAGTATAGCAATGTATTCTCTCATGTTCCCATAAGAGAATTTTTAACAAATAGATTCAATATTTCTAGTCATCCAAAAATAGTCTGTCTCCCCTGAGCCAAACAAGACTAAAATACACTTACGGTGGAAGATATATATCTTCAGCAAAACTTCAGACCTCCCTGTTTAATTTGAAAGATAAATTAATAGCACAAGAGAAAAAAAAACAAAAGGAGCTATCACTAAACTACTATTTAAGAAGTCATTCCAGGCAGTTGTTCATCTTCTGCAGAATATTGTTATTTATTGCTAATGACAAATAGTACATTGCCATTAGGATCTCTATTATATGCATATTATATGCCTTTCTCTAGAGAACGATGATCTGTCTGCATATAATGAGTCTTGAGAATTAGCTAGAATTAACAATCAAGTTAAAGTAAATCCTTTAAAAGGAGTTTCTCATTGAGGACGTTAATTTGCCAAAGTCAGACTAAAGATGTCTATATAAACACTCTCGTGACATTTCCAGAAAAAACAATGCACCCAGAATGCTTGATGAATGCTACTAATAATAATTAGTAACAGAGGAGACAGGACACAATGTATTATCCTGGTTTCAGTCACAAAGAATTCCAATATCAATAGCCTAGTCTAATGTAATAGCTACAAGCCATAGAGACAGGTTGCATTCTGTCTCAGCATCCAGACTAGAAAACCAGATAAACATTTAGAAATAACTAAACCAGGCAATAAATAATGAATTATATATTATACCACCAGTGTAGACAGACTGCTATAATCCATAAACAGCTG
Organism: Zapornia atra; assembly: GCA_013400835.1. NCBI lineage: Eukaryota > Metazoa > Chordata > Aves > Gruiformes > Rallidae > Zapornia > Zapornia atra. The sequence goes on along the minus strand of VZTU01029488.1, from coordinate 82,363 downwards.
TGAAGTCCATTGGCTTTCTAAGACACTTATTTTAAATTGAGCTATATTCTCAAATCACTAAATTAATGTGAAACAATAGTCAATGTACCAAAGTAGGGATTTAAGTCAATTTAAGATTATACAATATGTATTAAAGGTAGAAATACATCTGGTTCCAGAATAAAAAGCTGTGTAAGGTACTGTTACGTATAAAGGGTAAAACGATGTTCTATAGCAAATAATGTGCCTGTTTATAAACTTATTGAGCACATCCCTCTGAAAGTTTGTGAAAGCAAGATAAGCCAGGCCTAAAATCGAAATGTTCAAGTACTCCATGTATCATAAAACTATTACCATTGATTCTCACAGAAGCTCATTATGATTGTAATGATAATTTCGCAAAGCAGAGAATGCTTGCTCAAATGACAGAGCCAGCATTTTTAATCTCTCTGTGCAGCTCAACAGCTTTTTATTTCTAACAACAGCAAATCAACACCTTCTCTATTTTTCCCAAATGGAACGCTGTGTTTGCAGTAAGGTTACGCTGTTCATTTAAATCTGCAGGGCGACACAAACAAAAAATCATCTTACTGGCATTTAACAAAGTAATTACTTTAACTATGACAAATTTGTGTAAAATATTTATTTTTCTTAATATATAAAACACTTTTCCTTCAAACAGTACTGCAAGGTAGGAAAGAAGAGGCAATTACCACACAACTGTATGACAGCAATTTATTAGAAATATTACTGCTGTATTTCGACACTATATGTAGTTTCCCTGACAAGAAAATTTCCTTCTCAGGAAGTAGAATTATATACATATATAGACTTGTAACAAGCATGTAGGATTGAGTTTAAGTAGAGCAACTTTCTGTTTCTTCTTCCATGGGGTGTGCTGTATTCTAATTTGGAGACCATTGGTGTAGAAATATTGCCAGAGGATCTCAAAACAAACATACAGACCAGATTTTCTCATCCGCCATCCTGGTCTTATCTGCTTGCTTAGTGACCTAAGGAAGGCCTGTTACAGTTCAAGAATGGTCCCTTTAGAGCTTTAGCACTTCTATGATTCCTTTGTCACCCTCCCACTTTCTTCCTCTTATATATAAAAATAAAAAAAAAAATCAGAAAGAGCTGAAGAGGGTGATCACAGCTAGGATGCTCATGAGATTCAGTGAACTTCTGGGTTTGACCCTTCCAAGCCAGCTCAGACAACAGCACCTCAAGGCTGCTTAAATATTGGGAAAAGGAGGAGAGGCAGCCTGGAGCTACAATACGTAGAGGGGATGCAAAAGTAAACTCTTCCACCAGTACTCAAGTAGAACAGAGCACAAAAAAAGTCTCTGCTACTCAATCTCCCTGGCTCTCAGGCAGAGCTATCAAAAAAAAAATGGAGACTTTGACTGGCATTGACAGTCTGGACACTTTACCCAAGAATGCAAAAAGGGGCAGGATTGTAACAGGCAATAGCAACCAATACAGATTTCCTCTACTTCCCTAACAGATTTCTTCTTTATTAATGTAAGGTTTACTCCAACAGTGAGAAATAAATTATTTTGTTAGGTGGTACGTGTGCCTTCACAGATTCTTATGTGCTGGAACTTCTGTCTCATCCAAAATGTTTTGCCTGTGTATTTTATGGTATATGATTGGCAGTACAAGAGAAAACAGCCCTCTAGCAAACTGAAATACCACTTGTGCAAGCTTGCTTAAGCAGCAAGTATCCCAATGGTCTGGAAATGTCTGCGTGTGTGTGAGAGGAAGGTTACAAATGGAATTTTGTTCTAACTCATGCTTTTGTAGGTCCGTTTTGAAAGGGAAAAGTGAGCTATACATGATATCCAATGGCAAGAAACACACAGATTTTTAATATAAAAGTCTGCCCTTACAGGAATAAAAACTTTTATAGAGCTTATCAAGTTTTATAAATTCACTTAGAAATGCTGTGGATGGCTATCACTATGTGGAGAGGAGAAAAATATTTCCCAGTAATATTAATGGTACTAAGCACATTTGGATCATCACAACTCTACCTACTTATACCATCTGGACTTCAGTTAAACTTACAAATAAAGAATTTTATTTGTTAATGCTTTACTCCTAAAATCTAGCCTGATTTATTTTGATAAGAAAGGATAATTTAGATCTGCTACAAAAGAAACAATATGTTTTATGTAAAAATCACCAGGGGTTCTTTTCCCAGAGATCACATAGAAAATGAAGGTAAAATAAACGCTGAATGGATTTCACAAATACTTGTACCAGTATCTTGAACATTGTGACAGGATCTCAAAACTATGTACCCTTTTCAGCAGATCCTGAGGTGACCAAAAGTTTCTTTAAGACAAAAGAAGCCACGTAGAAACTCACTTCTGTAGGTTGGTAAAAGAAAACATTCTATTTAGAATGATCCAAGGGTCTAACATTAGGCATCACATCTCCGAGTGTCAAAAGGCAATAAATGTTACACATTACCAGTCCTCTTCTGTGAAATCAGAAAAGCACCAAGACACATCCCACACAAGTGAAACGATGCAAGATGACATTCCTCTCCACTTACCACACCATTGTGGGCTATCATTCCCTTGGCCAAGGCTTAAAGAGGCCACTGTAAAATATTCATGGCAGAAGTGACTGATCCAGCATGCAAGGCTACTGCCCTTAGAGCTGCCTATTCAAGCACTTCTGTGGGAGGTTACCATCAGCACAGAACTCTCAGGGCACTCGACTTCAGTGAGAAGACGGAGCACTTGCCATCAGCTCTGTAGTGCATGGCAGGAGAAACTGGAGCCTGCCAAGTTTTTGAAACAAAATAGCAGGAAACACAACTTAAGGTAGAGCAAAGAAAGAGCACTATTTTTAATATCAAGGAAAATAAAAAAAATTTCCGCGCTGGGTGAGTCAAGCCTTTATTGCTAAACCAGCTGTAATTAAAGCAGGTGGCAAACTGCTATACTCTGTAACCAATGAAAGCACAAAAATCAGTTTCACAAATTACTTCTTAGCATTCCAGTTGTAGCAAGCAGGAAATTCAGAAAAGCTTACTTTAATTAAAAACTTTATTTTTCATTACAATTCACAGTTTATACACGGCAAGACGAACCCTTGCCATGTGGACATTCAGAACACTGTGCTGGGGAGACAAGGGTCTTTGTTATAAGAGCATTGCTCGGTGCTGTGTCATGGAACTTCCTTAGTTTTAAAAGCATACTCTCTGTAAATGTTAACTGACTGGTATTTACACTGAATTGACTGAATTTACATATTAACTTATATTTATTAGAAAACAAGCTAAGCATCCAAAAAACATTAACATTCATATCTTGCATGTTGTCTATTGGTCAGAGATGCTGTAAGATTTGCCACTTGAATCATGCCCAATCAGCAAAGTCCCATTCTTCTTTAATTTACACAGAGCCTAAATTATTCTTTAAGGCCTGTTCTATTCATTTTATGTACAGCCAGGTTACGATAGACTAACATAAGAAAAGAATGCAAAGTTATCCATTTCACCCTGCATTTCTTCTGAATCTCATGTACACCTATAAGCAAAAGAGAAGATACAAAATTAACGTTAATGCGTTTTCTTAAAACCAATAAAGAAAACCCATAGTCTGGTTTAGATCTGCTTCTCGTCAGCCTATCCTGTGTGAACAATCATCGGGATTCAGATTGTGCTATTTATCAGCTCTTCTTCATGCCTGCACTTAGATATTCAGAGCCATCTCCATTTGAAATGTAGAAAGTCACAGTGATACCAGTTTCAACTGCATTCCCATGGCAGTCACAGCTCCGGCACGGGCAGCCACTGTACAGCGTGACAGTCAGGAAAGCACTCCAGCAGGATTCCTGGGTAAAATATCATATGGCCTCTGGTGCGACTTGACTTGAAGAGGAAGTTAAGAATCCTCTTCATAGAGCAAATATCTGGCAGAAGGGTTACATTTATTAAAAACAACAAAAAAAAACCCCAAAAAACATCCCGTTTTATTTTTCTGCATTGTTTTCTGGACACAGTTATTAGAATACAGCAATTAAAAGCCTCTCCTGCCTCTCTTCAAAATAGTTATTATTTGCTCATCATCTACCAAATAATTTAGTGACAGATAAGCTGCAGGTTTTTTGGTACATCTGACACAGAGGGAAAAAACCACACAACTGCTGAACACTGCTTGAAAAAATAAGACCCAAAAAGGGCCCAAAAATTCTTCAAGTCAGTGTGAAAAAAGTATCAGCTGGACCTGAGTAAAACAAAATGCTTCTGGGGGACATGATTTCAACTTTTGAAACTGCAGTGCCTTTAAATTTAGAGCTAAGAACATCGTCTGATGATTGTTTTGGCATTCATTCATGCTGGTTGGTATCTTCATGACAGACACCTTTAAAAACAACATCATCTTAAGAAGAATGAAAGGTCAAATGAAATACACTTCTCATGCAAAAAGGAAAAAAACAAAACCCAAACAAACAAAAAACCATACAGGAACTGTAGAGGTTCTGGTTATTCAAAAGATAAGGCACTGACAAAAATTTCTTAGGTAAAAGGCTGCATAAGAATTTCTTGCCATTTACAAATGTGTTGTAGTCCAGAAATAGTCCATTCCTAGGCTCAGTAAGGTAGACCCTGAAATTTTAAGGACTGATCCCTCAAAGCTACATTGTTACCATAAACAAGTGTGATTCATTCTTGAGGCCCTATGGCACATTAGGAGAAGTGAAAAAAACAGTCTGGGCAGATAAAGGCAGAAGACATTGCTTGTTCCAGCATCTTTCGATAACAGAAGTGCCATTCGTCTTTGAAGAGATGCGATGGTAACTCTGGACTGTAGTTTCTGTGGAACTCATGCACACATATAAAATGCTATTAGCATTGATCATCAACAGGGTGGAGGAAAAAAGGTAAATGGCTAGTCTAAGCCGAGAGCTTCTCAGAGACTGGGATCCCAAGTCCCGGCTACTTAATGTTTTCAATAACCGCTATCTCTTCTGCTGCACAGTGTGGTGTCAAACCATTCATGTAAATGCTGTCCGTCTTTGTTAGAGCTGGCAAGATGTCCTTCTCACTGGTGAGATGGTTGACTGACAGGGTTCTCTTGCAGGGAGTCAGGTCTTGATTGTGGTTGACGGCAAGTTCTGCGGAGAGCTTCCTTTTGATAGAGGTAGCTCGCTGGAACTTGTCATAGATCTCCACACTCAGGCGCCTTCGAGTTTCTTTGAACTCTGCAGTGACGTTGGCTGTCCACTCTGCAGCATGGGCTCTGAATTCCCCTACCTGGGGCAAAAACAAAGAAAAAGAAGATAAACAAAGGAAGCATTATGGGGAGAAGATTTTAGACACTGTTGAGGCTCAAGAGCCCAGTGAGAGATGTTTGGGCTGGCAGAGAGATGCTGCTGCCACACAGTTTTCTCATGCCACTGGCTCTCTTTTATCAAAGGCAACTAAACAAGAAGAAATATTGCACCAGTAAGAGTTAACGATTATTCTAAAAAACACAACAAATCTTTTCTGCTAAATTTTCTTTAATTATAGGCAGTCAACAATAGAGCCCTGACAGCTGCACAGTACCCAGCTGGTCAGGGGATGCTGAAATCCCAGCAATCCAGGCTGTACTATGTATTGTTACTAGGGTGCAGGGTTATTTATGCGCACTTTTACCGTCTCTGGAAAGATCCCTGGGAGACTTGGCAAAGAAATTTCTAAATTTAGACAGAAAAGCTTTTCTAAAGGAAAACGGCAGCTGCTTATAGTCTCTCTTTTTTTTGTGCTTGCCCAAACGTAGCACTAATACTGCAGCAGTTTCAGTCATGTCAGCAACGTGTCTGCTTACCACCCAGACTCCACCAAAATGACATGCTAAAGAGTAGCATGGAGACAACTGCAGAGTGGGACTCCAGGAGCTGTTACCAATCACACCCAAAGGAAATAGAGCCTGCCAGTCGCCACACGTAGCTGCTATACCATCACCATACAGCTGGAGAGGAGTATTTCCCCTGCTATGCCCAGACCTCTGGTCAGGATGGCTGCAAGGTGCCCTTTTGTCCCATCGCCACCATTTCATGAACATAAACATATATGCCCTGCCACCCACTCAACTCTGTATGTGATTGTATGGACAGCCTTTCTAGCAAAGGCTGATCACTTCACTATCAACTACCATAATTTTTACCCTTTTCCACCATTTCAGTAATAGGGAAGCTGGAGCATACCCTGAGCCCAAGCTCTGAGGGTAGGGGCTGAGCAAGGTAGGAAGGCAGCTGCTGGCACAGAAACTTGAGTTATCCTTATTTTTCCTTAGATCTGGCATGAGGAAGACTGAGTAGATCACTCATGTAATAGTCTGAGGTGAACTATGGCCTTTATACATTGTTTACATTTTTGCTCTTGCATTTCAACCAAACCATTGTTCCAATATTAAATAAGTTGTACAGGTAATTAAAGGAGGCATGTATTGAGGAGATTCTCTCATTATAACTGCAAAGGAAACAGGTTGTTTCTCTTTAAATCTCTGCTTTGTAGGCAGTTTAATAGTTGGAAACTATAGCACAGGGAGGATAAGACTGCTGATAAATATAACTCCAAAGCAAAGCATTTCAGAAGAATTAACCCACTTAAGTAAATTAGCCTAATTGGTACTGATCAGTGAAGAGTTTCAATCATTGGCAAGCAAGCTTGGACTTGGTGAGNTTAAACCATCAGAGAAGAGTGGCCACAGGCTTATTCATGCTTTGCAGTGCAGTGGAAAACAGGAATATAATGAAGGTAAAAAAATAATCATCTCACCCAGGAGTGACAGGGTTTCAGGAAAACCTCCCCCCTCCAGAAGCAAAACAAAAAGATCTCTTTACCCAGGGGTCATTTTATTACATTTGTCTCAGCTTCAGTGAATTACACAGATGACTAATGTGGACCCATTATGTATATTTTCTAAAACAAGGATTATTATCTGTAATACACAGAGGACTCGCCCAGCTGAATGATTATTAGTATTTAAATTGTGCAATTAGGATCAGACACACTGCACTTCAGATCTGAAAATAATGAAATCTGTAATGCTGAAATATTTCAGTTACTACAATATTTTTAGTCCAATATTTGTAGTAAACAAGTAATAAAAATGATAGGCAGCACCAGCACACACCCTGGGGCAGCTTTGTCCTTCTCCAAAGCCTTACTCAAGGCAAGCTGCACAGGTTTGGGAGCATGCTTCTGTCCAGGGGAGCAAAGAGCCTGTATACGGGCCCCTATTTTACCCTACACATTTGTACCCCTCACCAGCTGCATAAGCATTCACCAGACCAGTTATTTTGCTCTGCCACCCATTTGTGGCATTGCATGCCGTCACCTCCAAGGAATGTTATTAGGCTGGCAGAGTTAAAATTGTGTCTTGGCAACCTACTGGAAGCTACAAGCATCTTGAGCTGTCTCCCCTTGTGCTTCTTAACCTTCCTTTCATTAGTTGTTTCAGTTCCCACTTCGCTCATGTTTTCCCAGCAAAGATAAAACCAGCTGGCCATGCTTCTGACTAAAGCAAGCCCATGCAGCCCCTTCTCCAGCCCACCTCACCACATCCTGGTGATGGACCTGTCTTGCACAGGGCTAGCTGCTGTATTTTAACTCCTGTGTATGGAGGTTATTCAGGAGAATTTTAAAACCATACCTGCTAGGGAATCCGATCACTAAATTCTAATTAGATTTCTTTTGAGAAGCAAGCAACCAGCTGAAGAGCATTGTTACATGCGCCTTTGGAGATGGGCTCGTGTTCCAATTAAGGCGCTGTGGAACATGAACATGGTGGACTCGATTCTATCTTCCCATAGACCAGACCAGAGCTGTGACGCTGCTTGGCACAGTTTCAGTATATTAGAATCATTAAAAAAAGAAATGATGAAAAATGCAGTGCTTTTGCTAAGCAGAACTGAAACGCATTAGTAGCAAAACAGAGGTAATTGGCACAGCATGAGAAGCTGCAAGTTCAGGGCCGTGTGAACTGTGCGTGCCCCAAATTACCGCTTTCAGCCCCTGGCTTTTGTGTGAACTGAAGTGCACTCAAAAATGTTATCTCTTCAGAATAAAACTCTTCATTCCATAGCACTTAGGGACTCAAGCACAAAAGGTTATAGGGAAAGAAATGTGCGGGTTTTAACTGCCAGTGTACATAAGCGACTTGCGCTTATAATTTAATCCCTCCTTTATCCACAGGGACAGTTCTGTATATGTTCAGGTTCTTTGCATCCCTAGGGTATGACATTTTATCATACTGCATTACAGCTCCTCTTCATCTGGGGGGCTGACAGCCACAAAATGTCTTATGCAAAGTGATTGAAATGCCAGTTGACTACACTGGTCAAAGAAAAAAATAATCTTAACATACCTACCTCCCATAACAATTATTTACTATTCTCCAATTCTCTTGCCTGATTACAGCACACAAGTCTGCAGACTCTGCAGCTGCCATAGTTTGGGGCAATGTGACACAAGGAAGAGACCTCTTAGTCACAGAAATTATTGACAACGAAGTAGTTTACAGAAGGCTGAATGACAAAATATTTCAAAAGTAATAGGAAAAACATGTCACAGTGCTATCACCTGACTCAGCTACAGAAAAAGCAGCACTAACCTGGTGATGCTGCTCACTCCCAACCTTCAGGGAATAGAAACGCCACCAGTAAGGGGGACACAGGCCCTAGCACAGCCCCAGAGTTGATTTCCTCCACAACAAATCCAAAATAGATTGCGACATGTTAAGACATATTTCAAAGAAGTATCAACTCTGGACTATTAACACTGTACCTTGAACATCAACAGCTAGTAATTTAATCAGGTATTTACAAAGAAACTCCCAGCTACCTTATCAGTCCTGAGAAGAGATGTCTCTGACAAATTCTCAAGAAATATAGAAATGGTATGCACAACTAAATATTCCACATAGCACATTGCACCATGAAAAAGTAGATGTTTTTCTACCAAATAAACAGCCAACTCCTTGCCCAACACAGGCTGCGTGGCCTCCAGCTACCACTGTAGATGGACCAGCATATCTCATACATTCTGCTTCATATCTGACAGTCCCACGGGTACATCTGAAATACCAAGGGTCATCTCTAGTAGCATCTCTAAGTCTCTATGTTAAGGTGTCTCTGTCTACCTGTGGTAGAAATGTCACTTTTGTTCTATGAGGATATAATGAGAAATAGCCTCTGAACAATTTTGAAGCATGTCTTTGAAGCGATTCCTGACCAAGTCACTTTTGATTTTTGGGAGGGTTTGTCTGTTTGGTTGTGCACATACATTACCACCAGTATCATTTAAACACAAACATACTGAATTTAAAAAAACTAGGAAAACCATGGATATTAAGCAGCCATTCCTTCACCAACTCCTGACAAAATCAATCTAAATCGATAACAGCCTAAAACTGGTTCTCAGCCAATATCACTGTCAACACCAAAACACTATTCCTTTTCATCATCACCATGTTTTAGGTTTTCTCACTGTTTATCTGAGCTTTGCACTTGGATAGATGCCAACAGCATAACCCAGAATTTAAGTATGTCCAAAGGGATACTATTGCTGAAAGAATAAAACCAACAACAACAACCCCCCCAAATTTAAGATATTTAAGCTCCCGTTTCATTTTTCAGTACATTTACTCCAATTTCTCATACTTGTCAGGAGTTTGGGGATCTTTCTGGGCACAACAAATAATCATATAAATACATTGCCCACCATGCAAGGAAGACCACTCCTCCTATTAAGCATGGTCTGGACTTCACACACCATGTAACCAGAACCTTTACATGAGTAAGATGTACTTTGAATTAAGCCACATCTGTGATCTAACAGAAAAAGAAGAGACAATCCAAATTAAGGACATCCTTAAAACTGGCCAAAAGGAACACATGCTTGTCTAACTTTGCCTTAGTTTTGCTCCTCTCAAGGAGGTTCTTCAAAAAAACCCCTCAACTCTACAGTATACCTAGTTAATCTACTTCTACTTAGAGTTGGAAGAAAGATATCCTGTTTGGATGGAGTCTGCTGTACTTGGGAGGAACTAAACCACCAAGAAACAAACAAGAAAAAAGTGACCATTATATATGCTATGCAAAAAAAAAGGAAAATAGATTTTTCTAAATAACATGTGTAGATTTTTCTTTCAGAGCTGTACTATACATTGTTTCCTTTGGTATATAGAGCTCATACATTTTACAATGGCCACATTAGTACAAGAGAAAAGGAAAAGAATTAAAGAACAGGTAGATGAGCTGGAGATAATCCATTTGACTGAATTTTAGGGCTTTCCTTACAGATATTCTTAACTGTCTAGATGTTCCTTGGTATATAAATTCTAACAATTATGCCTAATGCCTTCTCCAAAGTTTCACAGCTTCATTTTTCCTCTCCAATGTACTTTTTCTGTTACTTAAAAATAACACACCCAATTAACCTCTCCATGATATGCTACTCAGAGACAAAACTAAAAAGAGCATGTACATGTCACATTATCCAGGCAGCACAGTACATAACATTTTGTCTCAGCTTTCAAGAAACTCATCCAGCATTCACAGAAACTGTTCTCAAAGTCCCACTTTAAAAATTAAATTTAAAAAAAAAAGTAGGTACAGAGAAGGTTGATGGATTTAACAATGCAGCTGCAGGGTGGGTTGATTCCCTGCGTGGGTAGGAGGGTTTGTCTATCTGCCATCTCACTTTCCCCACAGTTCTGGGCAAGCATACTTCTCCCACCTGAATTACTGCTGTCCATGAATTTATGGTGATGACTTCAGTTGTCTATAGGCTAGAGAAGATTGGAGAGCAGAAGTGAAAAAGAGAAGTTTCACAGACACTTTTATTGAAGGCCGTGCATTTCCTGAATATTAAGGGAAAGTCATTTATAGTCCAACTAAATAAATTCCTGTTGCAATTATCTGACTTTTAGTATTTCTGTAATTACAGCATTACTAGCAAGTACCCAAACCCCATCGTGCTGTAACCTGCAGACAGGTATTTAGAGAAGACTGTGCTCTACTTGTATTTAAAGGTAAACAATAACAAAATGCAACATAGAAATAGTACAGGCACTAATGAGACGCCCATGCTGAGCTTTCCCAGGCGTTTAACCACTATCTTCCATTCCTTCATTCTGTCAGGATTTCAGGCTTTTAGGAAAGAGCTCTTTTACACCAGGTCTTTAAGCTACTAGACTTTAATTTCAAAGTGAATGGCACAAATGAAGCAGTAAGTGATCTCTTTTTTTTTTGGTTCCCCTGACTGCTATATATGTCCCTCTTTCAGGAAAATATTAGAAGGGAAATCTATTTTGTGAAATTGCCATCTTCCACAGTAACATTTAAATTACATAGGCAGTTGTATTTTTGTAGCCATGGTGGTCAGAAGTGTTTTGGGAACAATGCTCTCCCGCTGGAAATTCAGTGCTGTAATAAGTCATGTTTGTGAGTTCATTCTGGTGAGCAATGACTGCTTGATTTCACCCACATAACTTCCATGACCACATCTGATGCCTTGGATGAAATAAACCACATTTTCCAATGGGAATGCAGAGAGACCATGAATTTTGTTTGGGGTTTTTTTGTGGAGGAACATCTATGGTGGCAGCTGGGGGAATATGTTTTGTGGAGATGTGACAGATGGCAGACTCAGAAATGGCCCTTTTGTTCTATCATGGTCTGATTCAACAAAATAAAAACAGGTAGCCTACAAAATAAAGTTAAAAAATCATGTTTACAAAAATAGAACCAGATACATTAACAGTCACCACACTTACTTTGTTTGACCCTTTTTTTCCAGAAATACAAACAGTCCTATGTTAGATACATCCTCAGAGCTATTATTGACTATTGCCCAGACACCAGTTTGCATAAGACTGCTTACATCTGTGTGTCTCAACTGTATGCAAGTTAATGGCCTGATTATCTCAGTCCCTAAAGTTCTGGTTTATTAATAAACTTCCAAAGCTAAAAAAAAGATGCTGACCTTTTCCTATACAAATCAGCTGTTCTATTTAGCCATTTTGTCTACCTCAGAGAGCCATCCAACCCCTCTTCCAACCTGATGAGAGTGAATGACATCCACCTGTATTAACCACAAGAAAGTATTTAGGTTTACATAAAGCTCTACCAGCTGAGCCCGAGGTGATTCAGGAGAACAGCATGTATTCTCTGTCTGCATTACATAGCCAATGGCTTTGCTGTGGCCAGAAATAGCAAACACTTTAAGAATTATACTAGAAGCATAATGAAACCCAAGCTGCAGGCAGTTGAAAGATTCTCTCTTTCTCGTGGGAGAAAGTTGAGACAATGATTGTTTCATAAACTCATTGGACTTTGCTAGTTTATAAAGATATGCTAAAGAAAACATAAACCCCAACTTTTAATTTGGACTTGGTACTGAGTAAGGAACAGCTATTGTAACCACATGGTCAAGTCCCAGTAAAAACTGTTTATTTCTTTACTTTAATGTCAATATCTAGAGCAATATTAGTCTGATTAAAGCTTCACCTTCGTTGTTCAACACTAGTTTTACAATGGCACTCATCCCTTGCAAAGGCAAATATTCCATCCATTCTTCAGCCCTTTTAACCCATGACTGCAAAGCAGCTTTCTCTCTGCCAACACAACTTCTTGAAGATGTACGGGTACTCTGCTGAACTGGGTTTGTCTGGGGTCTTGTCCACAAGGCAGCCATCAAATACATACACACTCCACATTACTGACAAGCTTGCCGTCTTTTCCTAACAATATCAAAGTACTGAGATTAGCTTAAAGAAGTTTTCAGGAATGTTAATCATGAAGATGGGGGCTGAACAGATTCCAGATTAAATGTCACTCTGATAAATCACAGATATATGTCACAGTAACCTATAGGATCGATTACATCTTGTCCCCAAAATTCAAGATTTCCTAATGAAAACCATGATAATGTACATTCAGAGAATCCTCATGGGTAATTAACTCCACGAAATGCCACTGCTGTAACTGAGCTCTCTAATCAATTTATCTTATTGTGAGCTATAAGCCATTTACTCCAGTTTTATTTTTGTAAATTTGGTAACTCTCAGCATCACTACCTGGGAAAGCAAGTACATCTCCCCTGAAGCATCCAGTCAATACAGTGAGGCAAGGGGGAGCGCAAGACAGACTGTAGTGGCTAGCAGGTGAGGCACCAACAGTGCCCCGCAACCTCAGTGGGCACAGCATGCTGTGCTGCTCATGGACATGTAGTTAGACAGTACACCACTTGCAATCCATGCCACACTAGTACCCATCACTTTAGGAGTTATTACACACTAAATATCAGAAAAAAACATCTTTCTCTGGCTTTAATATGCCCAACTAAGAGGCATGATGCAAATACTTAGGGCAACAAGCATGGTGAAGGGTCTGGAGGGTAAGACTTATGAGGAGAGGCTGAAGTTCCTTGGTTTGTTCAGCCTGGAGAAGAGGAGGCTGAGGGCAGACCTCATCGCAGCCTATGGCTTCCTGACAAGGGGGAGCAGAAGGCAGGTGACGATCTCCTCTATCTGGTGACCAGTGGCAGAACCCGAGGGAATGGCATGAAGCTGTGACAAGGGAGGTTTAGGTTTGATGTTAGGAAGAGGTTCTTTACTGAGAGGGTGTTTGGGCACTGGAACAGGCTCCCCAGGGAAGTGGTCACAGGACCCAGCTTGACTGGGTTCAAGAAGAATCTGGACGATGCTCTCAGTCACATGCTCTGTCTTGGCTGGCCCTGTGTGGAGCCAGGAGTTGGACTTGATACTCAAGGGTCCCTTCCAACTCAGGATATTTTATGATTCTATGATCCAAGTGATAGGTGATAGGATGAGGGGAGATGGCCTCAAGCTGCATGAGGGCAGGTTCAGATTAGACATTAGGAAAAAATACTCACCAAAAGGGTCATCAGGAATTGGAACAGGCTGCCCAGGGAGGTGGTTGAGTCACCAACCCTAGATATATTTAAAAGACAGGTAGATGAGGTGCTTAGGGATATGGTTTAGTAGGGTAAAGGTATGGTTGGATTTGATATCAAAGGTCTTTTCCAACCTAGTGATTCTGTGATTCTACTACCACACCAAAGTGATGACAGTGTAGATGTTACCTTAGTGTGTGTGTGTGAAGTGAAACAGGAATCACATGTCCAAAGTGCACCAAGCCATAACAACAGACATCTCAAAGTGTCAAAAACCATCAGCAGATCAGTTTTCCTGGGACTCTCAGAACAACATGTTCTTTCATATTCATTATTACACATAGAACTACAGTGTACTTGTAAGAGTGATCGATACAGAAACTCAGCATTACAGGCTGTTGCTAGGGCAGGATGAGAACATCACCAGGATGACTTATAATCTCTTGAGAAGAGATCAAATTGCATTCAGAACCAGGTCAGCCATTTCTACCTTCACCTTACGCCAATACCACTCTTAATACATCTGAGACCCAGGGAGGTTATGGAGGGACGGAACACCCATCTTTAATTTTTGAGGGTTTGGGGTATTTTTGTCTTGTCACTAGTCAAATTTGACTGTAAACATATGGCTCTAATGTTGAAAGATTTTAGATTTTTTCCTATCACATGGAAATTGTTATAAAAAAATCACCTTTTTGAATGTAGCCATTCTTTCTCAAATACACTTTTCTACACATCTTGCATGGACTGGAAAAAGTTTAGTGCCAGACAGACTTCTCTTCAGTTGGCTCTTCTGCCATTTTTGTAGTTCTGCATTCTTTCTGAAGTTTAGACCACAGATTGAGAGTCTGTTTTCTGGCAATATTCCTTTTAATAGCATCTGCAGCCACAACACCACTTTCCTACAGAAATTCAATGATCCCCTGTTTACGCATCCCAGAATTGTCATCCTATTTGTGATTGCATTGCAAAAGGACTTCACATGCAATTTCTTTCCCATCATGACTGCGTCCCACAAATATTTATGATTCAGTGTTTTCTAGGAACAGAATTCCATCAAGTCAGACCTACCCATGCAATGAACTGGGTAGTCCACGGGGCTGAAGAGGTATTCTTATCCCCTTCATTTCTAAGTGTACAGATTTTGCTTCTTAAAACAAAGAGAGAGTCAGGTTAGGAGATCACTGCCACTACAAACTCCTTCCTTCTTGGTTGCACACCCTCGCTGAGCAGCTTCTTGTCTGGTACTCTAGTTAAATTCACTAAAACATTACAAAACTTTAAGGCCACTCAATTTTTCATCTTTTCATGCATCAACATCCAGATATTTAGGGTCCCTTTTTGGGGGATACGAAAGAGTGGTTCAAGTTCTCTATAGGTTGGGACCCTTATGCTGGCTGAGGGCCTTTACCCTAAAGCTAGTAAAATGAAAAGGCAACAAATATAGGGACTACAGTAATCTCCATGGCATCATCATGACAAGAATAATTCTGTTTTGACAGTCATGAATGACAGCTCTGACACTGATGCCAAGAAGTTTAAACTGAATGTTGATTCAAATGAATGAAATTTGTTTATAAATAAAGATAACAATTGCATCTTGAATTTCCACAGGAACTGAATGTGGTCTCTCATGTAATTTTCGACATGGCCTTTAAAGTTGGATCCATACTGTTCAATTCAAAAGCAAGACACCTATCATGAAAAACACATGTCCAAACTCAGCCAAAATCTGTGTCAGTCACCTGGACTCTTGATACACAAAGATGAGAATAGGCTCTTCTAGGATGTAATTTGTCTTATATAGTAGGTGTCTTAAATTCAAATGGATTGTGCTAGAAACACTAATTCCCTTCCATTGATTATGAAGGCAATGTAGATGACTAGGTCAGAAGCAGATGAAACCCATCTGCATTGGCTCTAATGAAGTCTGAACTAGAGCTTAACAAAGAGTATCATGAGGCCAAGGGACATAAGCATTTCATTTTAAAAATAGCAATTTGAAATTTATATCCTAAATGACTGAGATTCTTGATTGGGTAGGCATTTTTGATGGAAATGCTGAAGTTCAGAAGCTGCTGCATACTGAATAAAAGAAAGATATAACAAGAACAAAGATTCCTGCTGAAATTTTACCTTTTAAGAGGGACTAAAATCAGAAGACTTTAAAAGTGCTCTGAGTAATCAGAATATAGAGAATAATGAAGAGGAGGGAGTGTAAGCTGAGCTAGTACAGCTGAAGCTGAACTTCAGAGACAGATCACCTACTTAAGATTACAGCACACAGCATGTTCCAGTGACTTTCTGACACTTCATCTATCTTCCTGTATCTTACTTCCAGCAGCAGATCTATCCTTCTAAAACTCCCACTTCTGTGTCTACTTGTCTTTCACTTCCCTCCCCATTTGATGCCTTCAAAACTCTCAAGAGTATTTCAGGAAACAAAAGCCACCTGAGCAACTGACAGACATTCTGGTTATTCTGATATTAAAATACAGCATTATTGTGGATCATTGCACATTTGATCAGATTTTTCTGGTCTCAGTTCCACTTGCACATGGCAAGCTTTCCTGGTAACATCCTGAAAAAAAAAAAATAGATGTTTTCTTTTGTCAAAACAGGGAAATGCATTATCATCACGAAGTCTTATGTAAAATGCTTTCAGGAGCAATCCACCTGCATTAAGAAAAATGTGAACAGGACGACAGGTATTAGGTGATATTCGTTACCAGCATGCACACTTACTGGAATATGGAGGTTTCCTTTCACAATATACACCCTAAATATTCTAAACTAAAGACTAGTTTATCGTAGATTGCAGGAAAAGTCGAAAAAGATATTACTACAGCTGCCTATCAGAAAGGATATCAAATACTTTGTCTGTTATATAGTGTTGGTTGTTGGGAAGTAAAGACAGAGGCTTTTCAATGCTTGCAACCCCTTTGTCTCGGACTCTGGTACAATTCACTAGACTTGGCTGCTGTCAGCCCTCAGTCTTAGACTGCTGAAACCAACACAACTGATCAATACTGAATTACTTGCTCCCTCCCTAGACATGATAGGTTATTATTTTTGGGGGGTTTTTTACATGCAAGTTATAATACAAATCCTCCAAAAAATCTTGTTTTCTTGTAGGTGTTGATACCCATAGCGAGTACATTTCAGGAAGGAAGATTGTGTCTCATATTTCCGAGGAAATAAACTGTTTCAATTTTTAGAGTGCATTATTTATCATCCTGTAGATTTTATCATAGCCTCTGCCTCCCAATAGATTTCAGTATCTAATGTTGTCTCTAATTTCAAAGGCTACTGTTAGGTATAATGAGCTATTTCCAAGGACAGTCAAAAAAACATTCTTCAAACTAGGATGTTCCATTGCACTCGTTTCTACTATTTGAACTCCACATAGTTTCTTGCACTATAATCAACATCCATAGGAGCCGGAACAGATCACTGTAAATACAAGTCTAACTGATAAAACAGGCAGTACAAGAAATTCAGTCTCCTCTGGCTTCTGCTGGCATAGAGAAGACTCGATGACTCCATTTCTGCTACATTCTGCCTAGGAAAGTTTGAGTGCAGAAGCTGAGGGATTGTAAGAATGAGCTAAGAGCAGCAGGTTTTAGCATAAAAATCTACCTGTAAAGTGAATGTACAATGCTGGCTGTGCAGAAATCTTACAACAAAACACAAGGTGTTTATATAACTTTCCTCCTAGAAATTAGAAATGTGGAAATCTATTTCTATTTTCTATTGTAATGCTGACTAGCACACAATTTGTGCTATGCTATAATTCAGTTCCCAAACTGGTGTCTCTCATTTTAAAAACTGTTGCATTTTTAAACCACTAAAACATTTCTGTTAGGAATTCTTGGACATGCCTGAGCAATGGCTTAAGTAGTCTGGGGGAGATTTCTGATCAGAGATACGATTAATTGAACAAATGGTACCAATTATGTTATGTCTGTCTTTAGACTAACCTAACACACGAGACACTTGTATACAACAAAATCCTGAATACCTGCACCAGCCAAAAGAATGTGGATATATCTGAAGAATGAGGTTTTCCTTTCTGTAGACAAAATTAATATGCTTGTTTAGGCTACAAAGGTGAGAAAGAATGGAAAGATGAAATAGGACATTCCTGGTGCCTGAGAAAAGAAAGTTTGGCATAGCACTGTGATACATAACCTTTCAAATGGAGTTCTACTTGATAAAAATAGGCATGTATTTAATACTTTAAAGGAATCCATGAGTTTGTTCTATTCACGTTTCATTAAATCTTTTCCAAACTAAGTCTACATTGAAATAGCTTCACTATCAAGTAAAAACAAGACATAAATTTGTTCTTAATATATTATCATCATAACAATAATATAGATAACGAGTCACTCTGTTTAGATTGAAACCTCGGTGTGCTATGTACAATTATCTAGTCAAGCTAACATCTCATCCAGAGATCTCAGTTTCTGGATAAGAGAGATGAGCAGAAGAAAAGTAAGATTAGAGACCAAGTTAATTTTATGAAGTAGTGTGAAGAACTAAACTGTCACCAGTCTGAGGAAATGCAACAAAGCCAGGCCTGAACATGAAATTTTTGCCTCGCCCCAAGTCGTAGTGCCTCAGTTGTACTGCTCTTTTTTTCGAAGAATCCAGAAACTAGGAATCCAAGGCACAAAATGCAGTTTAGGAAGTGCCCCAAGCTGAGAACAGTTAGACACTAGGAGAGTGCACAAACACCACATGTCCTTGTTCAGCACGCACTTCTTACTCACACAGAGGGAAAAATGGGTTAGACCAATCTAATTCCAAAGTTCAAAATAATGAAGAAAACCCATGCAGATCAATAGCGTTTGAAATGACCTATTGGTTTCCCTGCAGCCAGTGTAAATCATGCCAGTTGGGCTTTGAAAATACCCTCAGGGCTTTTCCAGAAAAAAAAAAAGGTGATCCTACAAACTGTTGAACTTGCAAATGGGAACACTTGTGCAATGCATGCTGCTCCATACCTCCAGAGGACATGAGTAAGGAAGAGTTAGAAGCATCCTTTCAAAATTACAGCACAGAAGAAAGAGATGATACTCTTCAAATGAAACTGGTCGAATATTGTCCTCTGTTTGAGAGTTAAGTGTTTATGAGATGCCTGATAAAAGTGTACTTACAACAGACCTGCCACAACATCAAACTGTAAGGATCTATGAGCATCACAAAAGCAATGAGAAAGGTCTGCCCACCTCTCATGCCTCAATCCTGCCTAAGTGCCCAGCTCACACCCACCTTCCTGCTGTCACCATCACTGCTGCACTCTGGTCAGAAAACAGCAGGGACCCTGAGAGTCTTTAGTGAGCAAAGGTATTTAGGGGTAAGCTACCCTTTATAGCAAGGTCTTTGAGAACTCAGGGACTGCCAGGATTACAACCAGGCATTAATGATATGCCCTACAGCCAGGAAAACAATTTTAAACAACCCAAGTAGTAAGCCACTGCACAATAGCCACAGATTCAGTCCATTAAAAAGAAATTAGAGCTTTTATATTTGAGTAACAAATGAACTGATGCACGCAGAGGAACTGAAGTTAGAGGGAAGAAATATGATGTTTAAAACAAAAATAATTTGTTTCTCAAACGTCTAGTAAAACTTGAAATGTGCAAGCCACAATTAACGGAAATTTTATTTATCCTACAACATTTTCTAAACCAGAACATTCTCTTAAATGACAAAAAAATCAAGATATAACATCACTGGAATGATAAATACACATTGACAAATAAAATACATTTGAACTGAAAACAATGCACCTAACTACAAATAAGGAGCTATTATGATTAAAATATACCTGAGCATAATAAAATAATTAATTTCAATACCTTGCGTGTTATGAAGCATTTATTCTATTATCAATATAAAATGATAAGAGGTATTTGAATATCAATATTTAGTGATTTAGTAGTTTTCTTTACATACCTGTATCCCACATTGAAACAATCAAAGAAGATTGGGTTTTTGCCTCAAAAATTCAGGACTGCATTCTACTCCCTGGAATAATCTTTTCAGTTATTTTTTTCCTACAAGTCAGGGGCAGTTGGCCATATACATTTAATTTAACAACGCATTTAATTCAATTTTGTATGCAGCCATGTAAAAGCAAAAAAATCACTGTGTATTTGACTGGCCTAGTTCAAAGCTTGCTGCAGTTTGAGCTGCAGCAGATGCTTCATACATAAACAGCTTTGACACATACCCTAAGCAAAAGCAGCTATAAGCTCACCCGTTTTCTAACCAAAGCTTTTGAAATAGTAGTATTTCTTCCCCTTTCAAAGTGTTCTTACCTCTTCCTTTGTCTTTTTTGATATGACTCTTAGCCAGTCTCCAATCATGCTGAGGACAGCTGCAAAGTAAGCAAGTCCAACAAGGATCCAGAACCATACCACTGGCTTATAAAAATCTAGGTACTCAATATCTGCTCCCCCTGAAAAACAAGACAGCGAAAATTAAAACAGACTTAATAGTTATAAATGCAAAACTATGTCAAAATTATTTTCCTAAAAAGAAGTTATATTTCTTGAAGCTTCTTCCATTTTCTTACCTATGCAAAAAATGCAAAACATTTTGTTGTATTTGAATAAACAATGGTCTAAATTCATCCACTCTTGAAAACACAGGTTTTAGTATGCAAATTTTAGACAATTGCTGCTAATCATTAATAATTTTTTTAAAGAAAAGAACACAGACTGATTCAATATCTGATTTATCATTATTAAGTTTGATGACAGTTTGAATGAAAGGGCTTCCCACCTGCTCCAAGTAACAATGCTGTACCAAATTCCAGTCTTGCTCTGGAATACATAATGCATTCATATTTTGAGAAACCTGGGTTTGCAAGGGCTTTGAAACACATCTCAATACTTACATGAATCTTTTAGCCCTAGTAAAGAATAACACCTGCATTAACAACTGTCTCTGTTGGGTAGGCAAACATTATAATCTCCATTTTGCAGAGGAGGAAACCAGGATGTGGGGATTTGAGCTGCACTGATCACACTCAAAAAAAAGCAGTTAATATAGATGTTAGCTGAAGGCAGCTTTTTTGAATCCCACTGCTATAAGCACCAGTCACTTCCTTTGAGGGATAAAGTGAGAAAAGGATACATTTCAGAGATAACTGTATTGTACCCGAAAGTTCTATTACAGATATAAAGAACAGATGCCTTATTTCCACACACAAAAAAGTTATGTTCATCCAGAGCTCCTGACAACACAAAATAACCCACATTTCACATCTTGCAGTATAATAAAACAGAAGCCTTAAACTTGCAATTCAGCTGTGTTATGATAAAGTCAGGCTCCTAGTTTGGGTTCCTGCAAGTAGCCGTTTGCTGTGTGCATCTGCCCACAACTGCAGAGACCCTACAGTAAAAACTTTTCAGACACATTAGTCTGTACAGTTTGCAATATGTTGCTTTGGTACCTGTATACTGAAGCAGTTAAAGGAAAACTGGCCCCAAAATATCAAGCACCCTGTTATAGAACAAGATTAACTTGTATGAAGAGTAATGTTTTTTCCTAGCTCTATTATTTAATCACCACAGAGATTACATGCAAAGAATTTTAATGATGATTACCTTTGTATGGAAGCCCTCACAGACAGAAATTTTGTTATTCTTATGTCAATAAGCTTTTTCACCAATAAAATTTGTTATGATTGACTCAGCTACCCAAGACATGAAGCCACATTGCAAAAATGGATACACCTTGATACCTGCACAGTCACAAGTAAGGTAGAAGACAGGGTTCTGTCTTGGACAGAAGACAGACAACCACCAAAGGTTTGAATTTGTCACAGACCAAGGCAAACAAAATATAAGAAATGAAGCACTTTAACATCATCCAGCATGTGTCAATTCAGTAAAAGAGAATTTTAGGGATTATTTGCCAAAAGTTTATTGTCATTCCAGAAAATAGTTGATTACCACCATGGCTTTGGTCTGTCAAGACCTAGTAATGAACCATGCTCCTTGGTTCACCCTCTCCAACCATTCATACAATGCACAAGAAAGTATCATATACAGCACCTCAGCTCTTTTCTAATTTTTGATGTATTAAGTTTATAAATTGAAATTGGATCCTAACGCTGCCAGCCTGCAGGGAGCATTTCCTTCACAATTTATACCTTATTTGTTTACAGCAAGATTACCACAGGAGTTAGGACAATCAAGAGTTTTCTTTACTGTCTGGCCAGGAGATGGCTCCATCTAGCCATGCCCAAAGGAGTACAGCTATCCTAAAGTTAGAGGGACAGTCAACAACCCTCTAAGAAAAGGCTTAACAGCTGAAATACTAATTGGCTGTTGAGTTTCTGAATTTGAGGCCCTTTTTGGGTGAAGTCTCAATTTAATGGAATGCTATGGCGACCAGCAGAGAGCAACACGCAATTCGATATGAATTTTAGGTGAAGCCATTTTATTAGGTGAAATCACACAGATTATATACCTTTATTACTGCAAACATGGCAAGCTAAAAAACTGCTAATTGGTTACACACACTGTTTACACCGTATTGATTGGTTAGTAATTATAACGAGGTCTGATAAACCTATCTTATAGCAAAATATTATTAGATTACCTTTAATATCTAAAAGCATCCGCACACCTCCTGGTTTTGACCTTTTGTTATGGTTGGTTCTTAACCTGTTCCATTACTCCCAAATACCTTCCCGTAACTGCTTCTTGGTTTAGGGTAGCCTGTATCCCTATCAACAAGGCCACTGTGTTTTGAGAATGTGATTATTAAGATCCTCTCTGCATGAGTAACTTTTCCTCTCTCATGGGAACAGAAGAATATTGTCAGGGCCTAAATCCTGGGAGAAGAGAGCTAGGCTTCTAGCAGGCCTGCTGTCTTCCCCAACAGAATACCAGCAAGAGAAAAGTACCTAAGGACGTTTGCCCTAACTACTGCCTCATACGATGCTTAAGCGTCAGAATGCTACAACAGTTAGGTGGCAAAGTCAAAGAGAATTTCATTAGTAGGAAAACATGATCAAAAGTCAACCTTTCCTCAATTTAAAATAAATAGAATTCATTTACGACTGATTTACGACTCACATAAATGAGTGTGAGTATGCATAAATGTTTTTTTCTGAAATATGAGAATTCATATGATTTCCCCAGTAACATTGTAAAAAGCATACCAACATGACATAGCTGCATGGTGTTTTTGATAACATAACTTACTTAATAATGCTATCATCTTTCTTTTGCAAAGCAGATCATTTTATATAGTCTTTCAAGGAGCAAAATGCCAAGAATGCAGAAGCTGAATTTTGTTGTTTGTTTGGAAAAAAAAAAATTGTGGGGCCCAAGGACCTGAAGTAGGTTGGAACCACAATAAAAAAAGAAAGGGGTATCTCAACTGCCATAATCTTTTATCAGAAGCAGCCACTGTTCATTGCCAAGATGTTCTGTGGTAAAGACTGCCTCCAAAGTCCCCTAAAACCATGAGAAATCAGAATTTTTTCCATCTTTATCACAGGCTGTTGTATTGCTGCTGCCACCATTCTTACATCTGCCAAAAAACTTTTAGATTATTTGGTATTTTCAATATTTTTGGCCAAAGAGACACCTCTACACACATACCCCTCACTAAGGTGAAAATATCTGTGTTTACTGAAGGACGGCATTAGAGATTTCAAGGAAGCATTAGTCCAGATTCTCCTTCTCAGGTAAGGAATCAGGCTTTCAAATACACATATTTTTGGTTTATGTAAATAAAATACATGAAGTAGTTTATTGGTGCCACTTTTCCCCATCCTTTCTACATGTGGCTGACTCAAAATAGAAACATGCCATCATTTCTGTAAAGTTTTCTGGGTTTGTTTCCATTTTTATTTCAAAAGTAGAAAATGCTATCGATTATGTGTATCTTTATTCCATACCAGCACATATTTCTGGGTTATTCAGAAGCTGTCCTTTCAAACTAGGAAGTGTCTTTATTTTTTTTAATCAGCAGCACAAATTATTCCAGGTTTAGAAGTGTGATTAAATCCAAGCACAGTTTTAATTGCAAAACATTGAGTAGTTATCCAACACCCCACCCCCCACTGGGACAAACATGGACAACAGGCTTAACCCAGAAACATAATTTGTCCCACTCCAAAGTATGGAGGTTTAGCCCTGCAGCTTGAAAGGAATTACCTCTGAAGACTGCAAAAAGGGACAGAGAAAGGTTAGCTGATGTGGGGATGTGAAAAAGCAGCGTGCTTGGGACAAGAAAACATTGCACTGTCTGTGAGATGGAACGTAAGTAGGCTATACAAGTTACTTGATGCCACTCAGTGGAAAATGGAGAGCTACTTCAGAATACAAAGCACAGCTATAAAACACTCCTTATGCAGTGTTGAGCAGGACATGGCATGCTGACTTAAGCTTAAAGCAAGCTGCATGGTTCACACCAGACAGCCCCTCTTATGGACGTGAAGCCCTGAGGAGGTAAAGAGCACTTCCAAATGCCGAAAAAGGCACAAAGCCTGCAGGAGCTCACACAGCTCTTTATGGGATGCTTGACATGCACCTCTTGCTCAGCATGACAGCTATTTCTTTCTGTAGAGGTCTTTCTGCTGGGTAAGTAATACCACATAGTGAGAGGAGATCAGCTTGGCTGCTATGACACCAGGTGAAGAGTTCCAGTTCAGTGACATAAAATGAGACTAAAATATCCAAGTACTCTATGAACCCGGTCTCAGGCCAAGCAATACTGCACAGACCCAGATATCAGTATTACAGTGACAACGCACCAAATTCAATTGCAGATCAAAACAGTAAAGAAGCAATAAGCTAAAAAAAAAAAAAAAGTCAGAGCTCAAACAAGGAAAAAAAGCCCAATACCACCACCTCTCCCCCCAAAAAAAATTCAAAGTAGTAAACTGAGTTAGAATACATTTTTAAATTGATACTTGCAAAATTCTGTGATCTATTGAATTGGACTGACTGCAGTGTAACCTTAGATCATCAGTATGTCCTGCTGTGAAACAGACTACTGATGTGCTATTTATATTTCTGACCTCTACTTAATTCAGTCAAGTTTTGGACATCTCATCTACTTTAGACTTGAAGCCTGATAAATTAACTCCTTTACAAATATTTAATTATACCTTCCAATCTGCACTGCAGTGGAAGGATTTATCTGCACATATGAACAATATATTGCCAGGCTATATATATACACACATCTATCTGTACATAAATACTTAGGTCAGTGCCAACTTTACTACCCAACAGTATCTTTAATTGTATTAAAAATAGTTTTTGACATGAAAAGATCTCTTCCTTTTCTCTTTTGCAGAACATTCATAATATTGTCTGGATTTTCTTCTGTCATTAGAAATGTAGCACAGTTTTAGTCCTTTTTTGTGAAAATCTACAATAAACTTTCTTCAGTTACAAAAAATTTATGTATTTCCCTATTAAAATAAACACTTAACCCCTCTGAAAACTAGAAAAAGAACATCCCTTCATAAGACAGAACAACATTATATTTGGTTTTTTGAATATTGTTCATATATTTTCTTGACCATGCACTTGCTACAAGAGCTCTTCATCCGTTACCCTCCTTGCATGCACCTTGAGTAATCAGTCGTATGTTTGCCTTAAGGCTTCTCTTGCTCATGATAACTGCAGCTAAAATTTCCATAGGATCCAAGTAGCAGCCTACATCCTGCTAGATCCCATCCAAACTGGGTTGCTTTGTAATTTCTGGAAACAAAGCACTTTGTCTCCAGTATAAATGAGAATTTAGAAAAATTCTGGAGAATTCTACAAGAAATTCTAATATAGTGGTCTGCACTATAGCCTTTAATGCCATTATATTCCCAAATCCCAAGTTCTTCTGTTGGCTCCCTTTTGGTACAGCTATTCAGGAATCCATTCTCCTCTATCTCCTAATAGTTCTTCAAGGCTTCTCTTCGCTCTTACCTGCAGTACTTCCGGAAAGCAGCAGGTTCCAAATGACAGACACTGTAGGAAATGTTTCTTTTAAACCCAATACACACAATATCATGGCCCTGACATTTGTATGTAAGGCTTGCAATTGTGGGGGTTTTCCCCCTACCTTCACCACAACCCCAAATTACCATAAATGTTTAAACTTTTGTAATATTTAGGAATTTTGGGGGGTTTGAGGGAACTTTGAGCCAAAACTGGCACATAATCATGAAATATGCCATGGACCACCAGTATGCTAGAAGAATTGCCAATTTTATTTTTATTGCTAAGAGTTCACTGCACTGTAATTGCAAACTGGAATATCTCTTTCCACCACTCTGCTTTAGATCGGACTATACTTCTGAGTGGAAGAAGATAGTTTTCAGCCTCAGCATTATTTTACAAACATGCCTTCCTGGCCAGGGAAAAAAAAAGTCAGAAAAAGGAATAAATTAATGCCAAAGTGACCTTTTTTACCAAAGGCATTGCCATCTAGGCACTAAGTAGCCCGAAATGTCATTCTGCCTGCTTCACACCTCACCATAACAAACCAGAACCAAGAATGTCATGTTCTAGAGCCATAACTTCAGACACAATACTCATAATTCCATCACATCAGCCACCCCTACAACCTTATGCAGCATTATGTGTCTTAATTCTACATGCTTGTTTTGCCTGTTTATGGCACTCCAGTGTCCTCAACCTTAAGGAGAGCGTTCTAGATGAAGCCTGTCACAAAAATATCCATGGCCCTTAGTGTCTGCACAGTAGTTATGACTTACCCAAAAGAAAAACATGCAAGCCAGAAATAAAATAATAATTTTAAAAAATCATAAAGACCACTTACTAATTCTTTAGCATGCAGAAGATTCTGCATACTTATTCAAAATTAATAAGGAAGCCTATCCCGTAAACTTTATCAGCTCTATTGAGAGCATGAAACACCAGTTTTCTTCAAGTAGCTTAGTATCTATGCACATTGATGAGTGTAAGCTTCCACAACATAAATCAGCTAGTTAGTACCTTACTTATTTTTCAGATTTTTTCTTTAACAATTACATACTAGAAAGACAAGAAAACAAATATTTTGAAAAATCCTACAATTTATCTGCCATAAACTGAATGTTTTAGTTCACACAAAGTTGATAATATTGTCAACTCATCTCTGACAAAATACAGCCTAGTGGCAATTTTAACTCCCAGTTATGATGTGGTCATCTAAACCTTTTCTCTTGAGCATCATCTCTGCAAGTACAAATCGAATTCTCACACAGAGAAACTTTAAGTCAAAAACATGTTACAGTACAAATGCAAGTGTTGTGCATGTTACACTAAAAAAATACATAAAACATTCCTGACATTGACATCACCCATTTACAGTGGAACTTTTAAAAAAAAAGATAAATTAATGAACCATAAAAGGCCATAAGCCACAGAACAGTGTAGGACATTCAGTCAAAAGAGAAAGTGTTTCCTGGTAAAATTAAAAGCCAGACATGATGTAGGAACAAATTATGATATCAAGTGGTCTACAAATAGAAAAATCCATGGAAATTTATAATGAGAACAATGATGAATGTACTCCGTGTTCTAGTTAGAGCCAAGTGGGCCATTTCACAGAATGCTTTACAGCAAATATAACCAGGCCTTTACATACCATTATTTTTATTCCCTGACATACATGTACCCCTCAGGAAAAGAAGTCTAAAACACCCAGACTGTTGGCTTGGAAACAGCATATTTTATTTAGTTCTAGTTAAAAATCTGACCAGAATCACAAATTCCTGAAGACAAAAACCAAAATAAGAAAAACAATATGGGAAAGGAGAAGGAAAAGGGAGAAAACAGTGAGATACATTCAAAAGAAATAGAAGCATCACAAAAGACTGTGTAAAAGTACTAATAAGTTTAATTTGCCATTTTCCTGCCTCAGTCTATATAAGAATCTTTGGCAACTTCTCATCTTCTTTTTCTTTTTTTTTAAGACAGCTTGCATAAGTTAGTAACTTCACTAACTACATCCACCCCATTTTACCCAGATCATTCATGGATATGCCAAACAGTTCAGACACTGCTGAGGTTTCTGTGGGACTTCACCAACCTGAAAAATTTTTGGCAGTGACAATACCAGTCACATCTCTGCCATCAAGGCAAACTTCATGCAGGCCTGCGAGTCAGTAGGAGGGGCTACCCAGCCCGAGACCCTTACCTTGGTGCCTTTGGACTCCTGCAACAGCTGGACCTACTGATGGGACACAGGAGGAGCCCGCACCACATGTCTAACCTACTAGAAAGGCTTCCCTCCAGAAGGGTAGCTCACCATCAGCATCCCAGCACTGCTGTCTTTCCCAACTACCTTTCTTAGCTACTACTGCCTTGCTCAGAGCAGGGAGAGAGGCATCTTGGGAAAGAGAGATATAATGGCCCTGCAGCAGAAGCATGAGATCAGGCTGAAGAAAGAACATCTTGGGCTCTGAGCAGAAAGCTCTGAATTTCCAATCCTCACTTCAGCACATCACTGACCTGGGCCAACATACTTCCTGAATGCAACACCATGCATTTACTCAGTCGTCTTCTGAGAAGTGATCTAACACCTTCACAAGATAAAATTTGATGCAGAGAACTGGTCCAGTTTGACAAACCAGCTCAGTTTGACAAAGTTATTTGCAACCAATCTAAGCCATAAAAGTTGGTCATATTGTCATTGTGCTAAACCTTCTCCTGACATTAAAATACACAGCCAAATGCATATGTAGCAAACAAAGAGACAAAGCACAGAAGCAGAATTCAATAGCAATAGGGACATCTCAGTGGCAGAAACAGTGCTCTGGGACACCACTTTGAAAGTAAGAGATGCAGACAAAGCTATGTCATATAACTTCCTAAGGTGAGATATTTTAAATTATCCAGCTGGAAAAATATTCAGTAGACTGAAATACTGTATTAGTTCTTGTAATTCACTCAATCTGTAGAAACACAAAAAATCTACCTAACAATTAAGTAAAGCATCTTTTAACCGTACTGAAGGAAAAAAAAAAAAAAAAAAAAAAAAAAAAGAGATGAGTAAGCAGAGACAGAGATCATGCATTTTATTGTCCCACCTCCTGCTTCTAGCCTGACACAGGATCAAAGATGGGGGCCAGGCCCCTCAGGTGCACTGACACAAGAATGACAGAGGGTAAAACTGGGAGAGAGGTACCACAACACAGATGTGTCCACTCCAAGAGCACAGAACACATACCACTGCATAATATATTATAAGATAGTTATGAGAAAGTCTTACCTGCAACATAGTCCCCAAATCCAATGGTAGTTAAAGTAATAACCACAAAGTAAATTGCATCTAGCGTGCTCCAGCCTTCTATGTGCTTGAATATAACTGCAGGAAGAGCAACAAACAGCACGCAGCCAAACAGTATGAATATTATTGTTGAAATTATGCGAATCTTTGTCTGACTCACATTCCATTTCTGGAAAGGGAAGGGGAAAGAGAGGAAACCCATCGTTAATAAAACTGCATCACTGTACATAGGCACCTATCACCCACAGCAGGCACTACATTGCTCCAGAGGACAGTGCATTGTCATTCTTAACACGCAGAGAATCAAAGCAGGGGTTCATTTTGAAGGTTTTCAGACATGAATAATATAAGAAACATACACTAGCAGGAAATACAGAGCACTGTTGGACTCTTCATTGCAGCCAGGTTTGATCTGGGGAAGTGGTATGTGCAGAATTCATTAATATTAACAGCTGATCATGCTGAAGTTTTGAGTGGGGACTAGATATTTGAGCGAGCTTCAAGCGGTGCTTGCACTAGTGATGTCCCTACTTTTGTACATCCATAAATAACTGAATAAAACCGGCAAATTTTAACCATACTGTTCTTTCTAATCAAGTAACTGGCTAAACAGACCCACAGAATTAGAGCTGGAAGGGAAATATCACCTCTTCCAAACCTGCCCCAAGACAAAACCAATTCAAGTCAGCTACTGCAGATACATTACTGGCCAGGAAACATGTGACCATGCTTAACTGTTCTTGTCATCAGAAAGTTCTCCTAAAGTTTAAATCTACTGTTTATGGTCTTATACAAGGCAAATAAATTGCTACTTTGCTCTTTCTAGAAAGCTTTTACAAGGGTTTTCTTTCAGTCATATATTCTTTAGAACAAGTAAATTGCTTTCACTCTTTCTTCACCCGTCCATTATTGCGGCTGTCTGTTGGCTTCACCAACTAATCCACATTTCGTTAGGTGTTGTACTCAAAACTAGATATACAAATATATGACAAAATCTCTTGTATTTTTAAGCAAAAAGTACAATTCCGTTATAAAAACCAGAAAGAATAAAAAGTTCTTATGGAATGTTCTTGCCTCTTTTAGACAAATGTCAATTGAGATGGATTTTGTTCACCAGTGTCTTGTCTAGACTTGAACTGATGTTTCAAAAGTTCAAAATCAAGCCTTTTCTTAAAGAGCTTGAAAGCTTGTGTTTACCTATTACATAAAGCTACTTAGCACAGCCCTGGTTTCATTAGTTTTAAAAATAAAGCCATGGCAGGCCCTTTCTATATAGAAAGAGTGCCCAGATTAGAGCTTCTTGCAGAAAAGCAATCCTTCCAACACTTGCAGTGCTGATGCAAACAGCTAAAGAGTCTGTCAGTTTACTAAGGATTCACCAGATATGACATATTCTACACATCAAAAGACAAATAGTATTTCAGTATTTCATATGTTTTGAACATTAGGTAACAGTTAAACCTATAACATTTCATTAAAGGTTAATAACATTAATTTAGGCTTTGTATAAAGTTTCATTTTATCACTTATGCTACGCTTCAGAAGTCTCAGTAAATATGTTTTTAATAGCAGCATTTGTAAGATACAACTTTAATAAATGTTTCTGTGCGTAAAACAGACTAAGAAAATTAAGCTCCTCTGACAAAATTCAAGGCATTTGGACATTAAGGACTGGCTGTCACTGAATTTTATCAATATCTGCAGAAGCTTCTAGTTTGCTTGACAGGTCGTCTCCTCTACAGAAGCTGTGCCACTTTGCATGCACAGTTAAGATCAGTAGCTAAAGAAAGCAAAGGGCATGAACTTCTAGGCTGTGCTATGCAGTTCAGCAGAAGAGGTTGAAAATATATTAAGTTGTAGAACATCTTACAGCCTAGTGAGGCTTACAAAGAGCAATCCAGTGTCAGGGAAGAACCAACAAGCTCTGTACCAGTTAGGCTGTTCTGCTTCTGTGAATTCCCAAAGCTTTAGTCACCCATAAACTTGAAAATATAGGTGCCTAAAGACTGTAAACATTTCCTCAAGTATAATGGCATCTGAGTAGAGATTTTTAAAATTGTGATTTTAGACTCAGACACCAAATGCCTTCTTTGAATCAGCTCAAAGCAATAACAGTCATTTCCATGTTACCTCTACAGCTCCACTCTTCCATCTGTGTCACTGATTTCCTACCACAATCTATATGAAAACCTTTAAAGGTAAGCATCAGAGCAAGCTTGGGAGGACAAGGGCAAATAAAAAAATAGAGTGGTTTGGATCTTGTTCCTCTTCCCAACCACAATTGTTGTTGATAATTGGATGAAGCCCAACCTTTTCTATCAGGAGTGTTCAATATCATATTCAGACTTTGCAAAGTTCTTCCTACCTTTCGCTAGACATCTGGTTACAATGATGAGCTACACCCTGTTTTTCTGACTTCATTTCAGTTGCTTACTTCAGAACAACAAGCAGGATGAAGAACAAGTAAGATAGGCAGCATACTCACAACAAAGGTATCTTCCACTTTGGCAATTCCTTTTCCAAAGATTGTCCCTAGTTGATCTCCAACACCAGCCAAGAGAAAACCAAACAGGGGAATTCCCAATAAGGCATAGATGATACAGAAAATCTTTCCACCTTGTGTGCGTGGGGAGATGTTTCCAAAGCCTAAATCACAAACAACTTCAGATGATTAAGATGTTACAAATATTGCATTCCATATTTTAAAAGGAATGCAAGAACAGAACAGGTAAAGGCAAGTCCTACTAGGTTAACAACACAACACAGCAAAAATATCAAATTAAAGTGTAGGTCATATAGTCCTCTCTGAGCTAAAATTAAACTGCTGCACAATTCACCAACATCTTTTATGCTGTACATGTACTGTGGAGAAGAAAAACCTCTCAGTGAAATACTTTTTTTTTTTTTTTTTAAAAAGTGACAGCTTTTCTCGTCTGCTACATGTAGTTAATACTAATTGGCTAAGCTATACCTTAGCCTCTGCTACCTGGAAATATCTATTAGTGGATTTGTAATTGTCAAGCCAAAGTACTTGTAAACAAAATACAATCTTCCATCAGATGTGCTGTTTCAAAGGGAAGCAGCCTGAAATAAACCCCACACACGAATGAGCAAAATGGGCATTTGTAGCATAAATGTGGCTGCTTAGAGTCTTCATTGTTAAAGGCCCTTGTCCTTTCAGCGTTGCAAACAAAGCTTAGAGAAACAATTTACAGTTCATGGCTAGATCTATTTGAGAGTGAAAATCATCTTGTCCCCACTGGCTTGTGTAAAAGAGCCCCCTCATATGCCTGTGATCTCTGGATTGCTGCTGGTCCACCCAAAACAGGGTAACTGGAATAACAAAGAGCACAGCATCTGCAAAACATCCTAAAAATGCATCTCCAAGGAGTAGTATTTTAATGATATGGCCAAGGTCACCTAAGCAGAACCCTACAGACAAAGTATGAGCATCAGTCCTCAGTGGTAATTCAAAAGTTTTTCCTCCAAAGGATCACTTAGTGCTTTACACAGTTGTAGTAACACCCCAGCAGTTTTGACACTCTTACTTTTTAGTGCAATGTGCACTTTAGAGGAAAAATACTTTGGGGGGAGGTGTGGAATCTATCAGAAACAGTCTTATTTTCCATGGGGAAATTAAACAAAAGTCTTCTTAAAAAAGTTGCCTATCTAGCAAGAAAAAAAGCTTGTAAATATAAAGCAAAATATTTTAGCAAGTAATTGAGAAATTTGTTTTGTCTTATTTTAAAATATCAAATTTTCATGTGAAAAAGCTCTACTGAGAGCTTGCAATGGCAGTTTTTCTTTTTAAGAAGCTTAGTATTTATGCACAATGATGACTGTAAGTTTCCATAATGCATTAATGAACAGTTTATCTATTTATCAGCATTTTTATTTAAATAGTTTGACCATGTTGTTTTAACATAAACGTAGGGATTTTCTTTATAAAAGCTGTTATCTTAATTTTTGGTTCTGCTCTCACGTAGGTAAACTACACCAAACCTCTGATGTCAAAACTAATCTTTCCTTTCACTACATGGTAGACAAAGCTGTTCAACATCATTAAAATAAAAAATAAATCACATTGGGAATATATTTGATACTCCGATATTTTGCCCTAATACCAGTTCCCATATAGTAACAGTCCAAGTAATAAACATGATCTTGATAGAGTTCAGTTCAATATTTAAAAGTTGATATTGAAATTTTCCCCAATTCATTACTAAAAGTCCTGTCAAAGTAACCAAAAAATGACAAAGTTACAGAGAATATCAGTTTTCATTACTACATGGAGTCTTCCAACTTGGTAAAAGTCTGTCCTCAGGGAAGTGTAATGAAGTCCCAGCACCTTTAGACCAACCTAGTATCCTTCCTTAACCCAGAGCCAGGGCTAAAATTACTGCTTATTGTAACCCACAAAACTTCAACTCCAAAGAGTTCACTCTGTCCCTTCATGCATCAAGCAGAAAAGACCCTTGAGTTTTAAAATAAATTAACTCATCACCAACCAGGAATGAAAACAGAGTAGCTTAGATCTGTTTGTCCTTAGACATGTCTATTTATGCATCAACATGAACTTGAATAGTAGCCAGCGTGCAATTCCTGTGGGGTCTTAATGCAATTCAGAATCAGGGGTCTGGATACACCAGATTTATAAAACTCATACTAGGGAATGTCCAGATGGAGAGGAGTGACAAGTGGTGTCCCTCGAGGATCCGTACTGGGATCAGTGTTGTTTAACATCTTCAAAGACAGATAGTGGAATCGAGCACACCATCAGCAAGTTTGCAGATGACACCAAGCTGAGCGGTGCAGTCAACGTGACAGAGGGATGGGATGACATCAAGGGAGACCTGGAACAGCTACACAGGTGGGCCCATGCAAACCTCATGGAGTCCAATATGGACAAGTGGAAGATCCTGCGCACAGGTCAGGACAATCCTTCTTATCAATACAGGCTGGGGGATGATGTCAGAGAGCAACCCTGCAGAAAAAGACTCAGGGGTATCGATGGATGAAGAGCTGGACATGAGGCACCTATACATATCTGCAGCCCAGAAGGCTAATCACATCCTGGATTGCATCAAAAGAAGTGTGGCCAGCAAATCGAGAGAGGGGATTCTCCACCTCTACTCTACTTTGGTGAGACCACACCTTGAGTTCTGTGTCCAGCTCTGGAGCTCTCAGCACAAGGAGGACATGGACCTCTTGGAGCAGATCCAGAGGAGTACCACAGGGGGCTGGAGCACCTCCCCTGTGAAGACAGGCTTCAAGAGTGGGGCTTGTTCAGCCTGTAGAAAAGAAAGCTCAGGGGAGACCTTATAGCAGCCTTCCAGTGTCTGAAGGGGACCTACAGGAAAGCTGGGAAGGGGCAGTTTGTAAGGGCATATAGTGATAGGATGAGGGGCAATGGTTTTAAACTAGAGCAGGGTAGGTTTAGATTAGACATCAGGAAGAAGTTCTTTACGGTGAGGGTGGTGAGCCACTGGAACAGGTTGCCCAGACAGGTGGTGGCTGCCCCATCCCTGGATACATTCAAGGTCAGGCTTGATGAAGCTCTGAGCAACCTGATGTAGTTAAAGGGTCTTTGACCTTGCTGCAGGGAGGTTGGACTAGATGGCCTTTAAAAGGTCCCTTCCAGCCTAACACATTCTATGAATTTGGAAGTAGCTCTTCCACCCCACTTTTTTTTTTTTTAAGGTATGTATTCACTTGCTCTACAGAAGTGGTGCCTTGTAATGGTGATGAAATACCAGCCCAGTGAAACACATGCCAAGCAGGCAGTTTTGCTCAGTTAGCTTCATAAAGCTAACTGGCATTCTTCTCTGTGAATCCCACAGCTATTAGAGACACAATTGCTGCTGCAGCATGCTTCTCATCTGCTGCCAATCAGTATGAGGACACAACGCTCCCATTTGGCTCTATGTATTCTCCCTAAATTGCAGTTATGTCTTACTCAAGAAAAAGATAGTGCTTCATTTGACTTCTACCCTCACATATTGTGGGTTTTCTTCCTGGAAAGTGCCAAATGCTTTTCTTCCTTAAAGGACAAAAGGGTCTTGTATTATTAATTATACTTTTTTTAAAAATCTCACGCATTGCTGGATAAGATAATACTCCAACAGGCTGCAGTTTATCTCTGTCCAGGTGCTCACCACACATAATACGTTAAACCATGGTGCACGCATGACAGGACACGTGCTTCAGGGAACTGATCTACCAAGGGGCATCCCTCACATATTAATCATATTTCCTACAGTCTTGTGTTTCATAACAGTCGGATGCTGTACACCACAGCCTACTTCACAAGTTACACAAGCTGTCCTTACATCCTACTCTGTTTCCTCCAGTGAAAAGCTAATCCATCATTTATGCAATGAGAGAGAAAATGTATTTATATTTCATATGGTTGATGCAATTCCTGAGGGTTCTCTCAGAAAAGTGTTATTCCTTTCTTTAAGTAAAAAACCCAACACCTCGCTGCTAGGTAAAACCAAAGGAAACCTCCATTTTGGGCACTGTGCTTAGAAAGGAGCCTGCAGCCACAGGAATGCCAACCCGTGACCCAGCAAAACACAGTTCTCCATACACAGGGCAGGAACACCTAGCGCTGCTGCAGCAACTCCTGACACAGTGTTATTGCTCCAGAGCTCCCACATCTCCTCCAGAAACCAGCATAAAGCCTATCCACAGCTGTCTCACTCACTGAGAAGCCTGGGAGCATCAGTCACATCACACCATGCTCTCTGTCCTCTCTTCCTCCCTGCTGTTTACCTAGATGGCATGGGATAGCACTGCCTTTGTACAGACAGCCTCAGTACTTCAGTTACTCTTCACGACTTCAGTGCCACACAGCTTTTCTCTTCCTCTGGTTCTACTAAGTAGGTGGTTGCTAGAACCAGTTGGTTCCCCATTAAAGCCATTACACTTGCTTTTCAACATGGAAATAAACTAAGATCTCTAATTAACCTTGCTGAATTTATCAGAAAGTTTCCCTCAAAGAGCTTTAACCACCATTGTCTGCAGTGACCAGTACAAAGTGTAACTTGACGAATGGGATCTGGTTCATCCAAGACAATGTCAGTACCATTTCCAAACTGTCTTTCCCCAATGCACCTCCCTCACTTAACTTTCAGAACCAGGAGCACAACTTGCCTCCCAGTTTCACCAAATCCCTTTTGTGTCCCCCTAAATGTTTAACAAGCCGTTAATGCCCTAAGGACTTTTAGAATACATTGGTTCTGACAAGCAGGTGTGGACAAGAAACACTTTCTAGAAGGCGCTTCCAGTAACCCCGAATGAATTAAGAATAAGAGGCCACTGTAAATAGATTCAAATCAGATTCAAAGGGAACCTTGGTCCCTTTGGCAGCTGGGGAGAGAAGCAAGGATATGCTAAAGAAAAAAAAGAAACCAGGATTTTTTAAAATTTTATTTTCATGTCCCCTTTTTTGACATACTTATTTGCAGATGAAACCGCCTGTAACTTTTTCATCTGAAATAGACTTGCTATGAAGTAGGAATTAGTAACTTTGATAACTACAAATATATCACTGCTTTTGAGCAAAAAGAAAATGTTTGAAGTTTCAATATCTTGTTGGCTCCCCGCCATGACAATAGGTTATGCTGCAAGCATGGAAAAGTTTGAAATGCTAGAGATTCTCATACAATTGGCAAGACACACTTTTTCAAGTGAGAAATAAAAACTGTCTTTGCATTCAAGCCTTCATAAAAGGGAAGGCTGTAACTAATTAAAATCAAAAACATAAACGGATTTCTGTTTTAACTGGAGAAAAAGATCCCTTTGCTTTCTAGTTAACTGGTATCTCTGCCTTTCAGAAAGCTCTTAGATCCACATTTTCAAAGCCCAGTTAGAAGAATAGAGACTCCAAATTAATGTATTTTCACAGAAAATTCCTAGACAAAGCAGGGCATCTACTGAAGCTAGATGGCTGCAATTAAGTATTTCTCATGTGAGAGATTATAGGTGCTCTTGAGAGTTCTAGGACTAGATTTTACTTGCAAAATTGACTGGGAAAAGAGTGTCACCACTTATGATTCATTTATATCAAATAGCTCATGTGGGATTGAAAGGTTTGGGAAAGGTTTGAAACATTTTCTTTCCAAACAAGAAAATGTAAATTCAAACACCAGTAAATGTTTTCTCACTGTTTTTGACGTACCTCAGATTACACAAGACATCATTCAGCAGGTAGCAAACAAAGTGAAAATTATACTCAAATAATATCATATATTTTGAGATATGAGAAAGTACTCTCAGCTGTAGGTTTGGATATGTGGGCAACTGATGAACCAGCTCAATACTGAGAGATTAACAACCTGGTGAATACGCACACCCCTTGACTACTCAAAAATGGATTACAGAAACTTGACACTAAGAAGACTGCATAGACTCAGAGGAAAGGCTGAGTTCCTGGCTGCTGAACCCCACGAGGCCAGAGCCATGTGAACTGGCTGCCATGCCCCCATCTTCAGCCACCAGACACCACACACAGCTCTCAGCACTACTGACAAAGGTTCACATCCACCCTGAGTACGCAGCTCAATTACAGTGATTACCTTTTTCAGAGGGCATATGTGTGTTTTGATATTGAACGTCAAATTGGTTTAAAGAGATCAAAAGATACTTTTTCAAGGCCCTGAGGAGCTATCTGATGAAATCTTTATGAAAGGTACCTCACTGAATTTCTAGTAGCTAAAATGCTCTTTCCCTTTGGATTGCTTTTTGGGCAGAGGAGATCAGCATTTAAGTATTTTGCCTGCCCATCAGAGCCAAGGCACAGATATGCACTTATGCACAGATAAATAAGATATCTCCTTTTAGCTTAAATAATGGTCTGCACATAACCATTAAACAAATGTAGATGTACTCATACTGGCTATGTGGAAATCTCCACATAAGCTACAAAAATACTAGAACCTGCATGTTCACATTCTCTGTGAACATATATACTTACAAAGAAAAACTTCATGGGGTTTTATGGCTTTAGTTAGTTATAGCATGAAAAACCTTTTTACCTTCCATGTGACTCCCCTCCCAACATTAAGTAACTAGAAAATTCCTATTCTACTTTTTACAAATAGATACCTGAAGCATAGAGGGAAAGTTTAACAAACTTGAATACTGGATGAACTGAATATTCCCTTGCAGCGGAAGCACAACATTTCTGTGTTACATATATGCATAAGTTCTTTCACTCACTGCATGTTACAGCCACTGCTCGCATGCCGATGCTGTGGCTCCTGTTACAGGCATGTAGCTAACACTCCTCTTCTGAGTTATTTCAATTGAAAAGTTAAATACTTTTCTGTGCATGCAACTGATGAAATTGCCTCATTAATCTTGCGGAAGGAAGTACCCTGTGCAATAGCAGGAGTACCTTCACCTCTTTCTAAACTGTGCTCTGCTAAGGAACTGAAAGTCTCTGCCTTACAGAAGTGTCATTTCTCTACTAGTGACTATAGCTTCTAAAAACCAATTCTCTTACTAGTTTTAGTCACAAATTTGCTCTTTACTTAATACCATTGCTCAGCACAGCACTCCCTTTGGTAGTATCTGGATTCATAGACTCATAGAATGGTTTGGGTTGGAAGGGACCTCAAATATTATCTAATTCCAACCCCGCTGCCATGGGCAGGGATACCTTCACTAGATCAGGTGGCCCAAAGCCCCATCCAACCTGGCCTTGAACACTGCCAGGGAGGGGGAAACCTGTTCCAATGCCTCACCACCCTCATAGTAAAGCATTTCTTCCTTACATCTAATCTAAATCCACGCTCTTTCAGCTTGAAGCCATTGCCCTTTGTCCTATCACTACACTCCTTGGTGAACAGTCCCTCTCCCACTTTCCTGTAGGACAACTTTAAGTATTGTTATGCTGTAATTTGGTCTCCCCAGAGCTTTCTCTTCTACAGACAGAAGCAGCCCAACTCTCACAGCTTGTCTTCATAGGAGAGCTGTTCCAGTCCCCTGATCATCTTCCAAGCTACGAAATGCTTATTTTTAGCACTAATACACAATTTTGTCACAGAAATGTCAACATACTATTTTGAAGGTTATAAAGTTCTGGTTCAAACCTGAAAAGGCATTTTATTAAAAAAACCACCTCAATTACCATGAGGCATGAGGTATAACTTTTTTTCAACTATGAATAACAACAGGAAAAACCTAGACTGACATTAATAAAATGTGTAACATTCAAGAATTGACAAGACAGAGGCTGATCTCTTTTCAGTGGTTTCTTTTCATCTATGTTCTGTGGGAGCAGTAATCAAATCAATAAAACTGCTTTTAAAAGAACAGGCTATAAATATTCATAGAAAATAAGTTTTCTTCAAGTCAAAGTGCTGTGCTGGAGAGGTGAAGGAGCATTGTAAGAAAAGTCTCTGTACTGATACAGAAGCCATTGCAGTATTTAATAACTCACATTCAGTTGCTAAGGCAATTTCTCAAAGAACTGGGTAATAATTGTTAAAAGGCTTCTAAAAGCTTAAGCATCAATTCAGATAGCTCTGCCTCTCAGTACAGCTTCTTAATTTCATTTGACTGTCACTTTGCCCAGTGAAGGGTATCTACTTCTCATCAGTAGTGGGACATCTGTCCCTGTTACAATTATTTCTTTTTGTTGTTGTTTGCATTTATTTTACCTCTAATTCTTTTTCTAGAAAAACTGAATCAGCTCCAAAACGCAAGAGCTCCCACATGCTTCTTTCCTTTAAGTGATATTGCTCCATGGGAGCAAGACACTTGGCTAACACAGCTAGCAAAGATAACGTACCTTAAAACAAAGTTATAGTTGACAATGTCATCAACATGACAAAGTGACACTCACTCTGTACCAAAGCCATGAACAATATCCATGTGTAGACAAAGTACAGTAAGACAAGTGATCCACAGGAAAACAAGTACTGTAAATATTAGGTGTATTGACAATCTATGAAAAATTTTTCTGGCACAGACTTTAATGGAGTTCCAAAATTATTTTTCCCTAGACTGAGGGCTTTCTTTTCACATTTTTCCTTTTTGTTCCCCACAAGTATCTGAAAAAACAGCTTTGGCATTTTGTTTAGAAATAAAGCAATTGTAGGTGCCAGGTAAAGCAAGCTCTTGCTGGCCTTTCCATCTCACGTACAAAGCAACGCACATGCTTTTCAGCAGACTTAAACCATCCCCTGCCTGTACATGTTTCTCTCTTCCCTACCAGTAATAAAACCAAGCAGAAGTGTTCGCAAATTACCAACTGTGGCAGACTTACAACAACAGGGGTGAGGAACAGCTAAAACATGTCAAGTGTCCAGCACTTGCCCTTTCTCTCTGGGAGCACTGCTACTCCCAGTGGTGAGGACATCCAGTTGCTCTTGTGAAGCATGTTTGTGTCAGTACAGGTAGTCTGTGAAGTCACAGATTTGAAACAAGAACTAAAAGTCAAATAATCCTGCCACAGCAGGCTGGGCCCTCTGAACCTGTTAGACTGATAAAATCGGCCAAAGCAAATGAAGGTACCTTGAGCTATTAGGCAAACTACAACTTTTTTGTGGCTTTTAACTCTTTCAGACACCCTATTTCACCACAAGAGACTTTTCACTAGGTCAGTGTTCAAAACATGCAAATGTTTGACCTCATCAGGTTGTGGGGTTTTTTGTGTCCTGTATCTATTCCTGCCTATGAACTACAAGTACACAGCCAGTATATCCAGATCATTTACCCTGAATCTGAGGTAGGCAGAGAAATCCTGGGAAAGGAAGAGCAGTCCAGAGCAAGGATACTGCCAGGAAATAGAACCCCCATCTTGGCATATATTTATCTAGTACAAGATCATTTAATTGTAGTAAGGTGTAGGAAGGCAGGTAGGAAGGAGAGGTCTTCAAGAGAATGTATGTATGTACACACAAACATTATTTTGCACAATGTCAAATAGCTGACTATTTCATTACTAAAAAATGCCTCAATGCAGTGAGTCCTAACATATACCAGCATATTAGGAAATAAAGTTTTGTCAGAAAAGTGTTAAGGTCAAGAAAAAATACACTACTGAGTTTCTATCAAGAAAAAGTTCTGAAGATTTTTATTCATGACCTTATCTTCTTTAAAAAGAAAATGAGAGGTTTGTGTCATTTTGTCAGTGGGGTTCATCAACTATCTGAAGGTGTGAGGTTGTTCTATTTTTTGTTTTTCTTTTCTCCTGGAGTGAGTTTTACAATTAGGAATACATGTAAGCCAAACTAAATACAGGAAAAAATTAACTAGTTTTGATTTTACATTTTGTTTCTTGCTACTTATGTGTTACACTCCTGATTCAACAAAGCAAGTAGTGTGCTTAACTTTAAAAATGTTTAAATTTATCTCTATTCAAGTAACATTTAAATACTTGAAGGCACACTCATTTTGTCAGCATATACACCTGCAAAGATGAACAAACATCTGTACTTTGTCAAATGAAATTCTTAACAGATCTTCAATTGATTTTCAACACTGTCGTGATATGGCAGAAATCAATCCTGGAAATCATGCTGTCACCAGCTCTTTAACTTCCCAGAATTTCTCACTATATATCAAAAAATCTTTTGTTATAATGTCATTATCCAAGCAATTGAAGAAAGTGCAATTACAAGACTACAAAAATATTGAAAATCCTTCAAAGGAGCAAGAATTAATTTCTGCTTCCACAGTTTTCAATTTTTAGTGACTTAAAATTATGTAGGTGTGTGGGTTTTTCCTCTGCAGTGAGAGTGCTCCAGCAGAAGGCAGTGGAGGATGAACACCCTGTGGCTCATGAGCATCCTACCCACCCTCAGGACAGCTCTGTGCCTTTTCCCAAAGCCACTTGGTGAGCTATTGCACTGGAGAGTCTCGCTTGATTTTTCTGGCAAAGAGAGCAGTCTAGGCAAGTGTTTCATAAGAGCTTGTCATTCTAACCAAAAATACCTTACAGAGCAGTAATTGAATATACAATTGTCTCTGTGCACGCTGTAAAGCCATTAAAAAGATTGTGAGGCACTACAAAATAAATTCTAAAGTTTGTGCTTTACCAGCTTTCTTTTGAAAGAAACCAGTACAATTAACAATGGACAGGAATTTCAGCAAGTAGCAAAATCATAAGCAATTGTTTCCTTCATACCTTATTTTTAAAAACACAGGCTATGAATTTGCATTTACAAAGATGAATCTTTCAGATATCTCTAATCACCTCACCTACACATAGGAAAATAATTCAGAATGAGACAGAATACTGCACGAGACAGAATAGGGCTTCCAGCTAAAGGTCTTAAATTTATATAATCTTGCATTTCACTTTACAGGTGGAAAAGAAACACTAAAATACATACCAAGATTAACCATACGAAAAGATAGTCTGCAAGCATTATTTCACTTCCACACTCCAAAGCCCTGAGCTGGAACACGAAAAAGTTAGCCTAGACTAAGCCATTTGACTCTACAAACACAGCTCTGAGTCATGCTTGGACTATGGGAAATTTAGAGTCTCCTGAAATCAGGCGTGAAATACAGTCTCAGACTGAGCACACCAACTAAGAATAAACAAAAAAAAAT
This sequence comes from Zapornia atra, assembly GCA_013400835.1. Lineage (NCBI taxonomy): Eukaryota > Metazoa > Chordata > Aves > Gruiformes > Rallidae > Zapornia > Zapornia atra. Next base: position 39,612 of record VZTU01029488.1, on the reverse strand, counting down.
TATTTATTAATCAAAGGGAAAAATCAAAGAGGAAAATAATTAAGAATTTGACACAAAAGCTCAAATAACTCAAGTATGCAGTGGTCCATATAGTGTTTTGTGGCTGAGACACAAGGCACAACCTATCTCCTCCCTAGCCTTCCCAAAAGGCATTCCTCAACCCTGGATCCTTATGGAAACTATCTATCTGCTGTCCTATTTACAACTGAACTGCTTGAGGGCATTTCACACCCTACAGGGTCCAGCTCCTTGGTTTCTCTGTCCTTTAGCATCTGACAGACCACATGAAAGCAAACCATGACCTGAAGCAAACAGGCAAGATACTAGAAGCAAACAGGGTTGCCTTACCACTGCCAAACAATAAAACTACCTCAGAAAAGAGCATCACCTTTGGGGAGTGTATATTGATGTCTTTCAACATAAATAAAAGCTTTAGGTTTAATGGATTCCAGTTTAATCTAGTACCTACTTTGAACAAGCATCTTCACTCATATGCCAGTTTTAAAACAGAGAAGTGTCAATTTACTTTTTTTCCCCTCCATCTCTCCTTTAAGTGTCAGTACATGTTGCAAAAGCAACTGCTCCCTTTTCATTAAAAGGAACAATTTCTGAACTGAAAGGCAAGGAAAACCTTTTCCTGAATAAAAAATAGCATTGTTTTTCTTCACATAAAATATGAAAGCATAGAGACATATGGACAGAACAGCAGTTATGCAAGCTAAGGACAGTAAATCTTAATGACTTTTAAATAGGCCTCTTCCTGGTACAAGAAGAGGATGATGACATTAAAGTATACCTTGTGCCCTTATTCAGCCTCAACAACTAAAAGGCTAAGACAGAGATAAGAAGAATAATATTCTTAATAGCTTCATAGCAGATAGCATATATCGATATTAACTTTTCTATTGTTGTTATTCTGAAATGCATTGCAGAAGAGAACTGTGTTAATTAGCCTCACTAAAGGTCACTATTACTTCACTACCAAAAATAAGCAAATAGTAGCTCAGACTCACCCTTAATTATAGGAAAAAATACCAATGTTTTAGCTGCTGTGAATTGTATATTAGTCACTTCAATTTGACATAGCAAATATGCATGGAATTTAAAAATACCCTAGGCTACATTTCAGGGAGAAAATCCTGTATAGAGAAAAAATCTGCTCTAATTTCCTTAAAATGCAATTTGCTTTTTCACACAGAAAATATTTGCTAGAAAACTTAGGGTTTTTTTACAAATGCAGTATTCATAAACGGTCTTTGAATATCTGAACTGGTACTAAGGTTTAGCATGTTTCTTTCTATTCCTTCAGGCTTTAAGATACGACATTTAAACATGTAGCTTTTGTTTACACAAATATGTACTAAATGGTTGATCACAAGTATTTCCATCCTGAAAATATATTTGTTCTAATTTCATACACTTATCCTGTTGGGATCATGTGAAAATCCAAACAACAAGAGTCTAGGTTAGTACAAGAGTATTACTCATTATACTTTCATCTACTCCCTCCAAAAGTTTCCATTTTTGTTTAGGAATATATGATCCTAAAAAAAGACACAAACATAACCAAGACTGTCAATGTCTAAGCGTTTATAGGTAGCCCAATGCTGCAAATGAGTTTCTGCAAGTTTGTCAAATAACAGCAATCACAAACAGGGAAAAAAAATTACTTTCCCAACCCATGTTACTTTCTTTACATTCAACTTGAACAAGGAAATAAGATTACTACTCAAAACATTTAAACTTCAGCAGCTTTTTCTTATTGATCTTATTTTTCTCAATCAACTAGAATTGAACCTCACTGGAAAAATAAATGGGAAAACAAACAAAGTTTTTTAAAAAGTCCCACTTATAAGGCCTAAATTAATTTGTTTACACTATAATTGTCTGAATCTACTGGATCCTATTCATTCAAAACACCACAGTCCTCTGATTACAACAGTTAATTTTGCAGCAAGTAACTTAGCTACCTATCTTAAAGCCTAATGATTTTTACCTTGCTTTAACCAGGACTTCTTTTCCAGGACCAGAAATATTTAAGAGCAATTTGTGTCAGTTTGGTATCTCACAGCTTCATTTGTTGACTCAAAAGTGAGAAAAAAATCGTTTGCCAAAAGTGATTGTGCACCTTTTTTGCCCCCCTCAAATAAGGCCACATTACTACATTAGCTCCTATCAAAACAATGAAACTCTGTGACATCAGAGTTTTCCATCCTACAGTTTCTGAAATCAATCTAAAGTAGTACTTTCCTATTTAGAGCATAACAAAAGTATATTGCAACCATTCCAAAAAGGGGAACATACCAGACCGCAAGCATTGTAAGTGAATGAATGGCAGTAACAGCTCTTCCAGATGGGACTGATGGCAATTTAGGTTACCTGGTAGATAAGTATTACACCACTACATACATTAAATTTATCAGACTAGAAATATTTTTTCTAAACAATTCTACAGAAGTGTAATTTACACTTAGTTCTACAGTTCTGAAGGCTTAAAATACATTTTAAAAGGTTTCAACAGAAATAAATGCTTAATCAAATGTCTACAGATAAAGTGTTCTCCAAATAAATATTGTTCCCAAATGATTTCTCTACTAGAATAAAATGGTTATATCTACATTCTAGAGGAAGCCACAGAAGTATAGCTGAATGACCAAAAGCTGTCTCTACCTGGAATAGTCATAATGAAAATAAGTAGAAATCAGTCTTACATGTGCCCACACTCAGGAAACACAGAGAATATACAAGTACTCAACAGAATAGTATCTTGTTCCTTCCCTGTCTTCAATTACATTCACATAGCATGCACTCATGAAAAAATTAATTAGGTGCACCAGATGTGCCTTTCCTTCTTGTTTCCCAGTTCAAGAAAACCACTCCAGACATTAGCTCATTCTAAACCAAAGGACTCCAGAAATACACTAATAGTGAGTTTTATGAATGCATATTGGCATATTTAAGTAAAAAAAAAACCAGTTCTGAAAAGGATATTAAGACTAACTTTTGAACACTTCTGCCTTCAGGTTGCACACATACAGGTTAGAAATACATGCAGACAATAATGAAAATAGTTCAAAGTCATGAATTAGCAGACAATGAGCCAGTCTCATATCTCAAAATGAAAAAGATGAATCAAATTTTAAAATTCAACATCCTCAAATTGGTACATAACAACCCTCCAAAACACATGTACCAGACAACTTTGAAATTGAAGTTTCAGATTATCTATTCTGATGAGATGCTTAAGTTCTTGGACATCATATGATGATCATAAAACACATGAACAACATCCCTTATCTTGAAGATTTTTGAGAATTAAAAATACAAACTAACTACAACACCAGTACAACAATTTTCCACAGATCTCTAGAACAATAGTCTTTAAAGTAGATTAAGTATATTTTCAGATGTACATTGACAAATAAAGAGTTAGAACCACTTTATATATAGCCATCTCAAAAAAGGTAACAATCCTCCCAAATTCTTCACCAAAGAACATACTGTGAACTGGAAATAATACTACAGAGAGTGTGACTAGCTCTATATACCATGATTCTTTCCCTGCAAATCTTAAGATAATCTAGTGCATGTGACTAAGCCACTTGGTGCTACTTCTGTCCTGAACAAGAGCCTCTAGATGCTCATTTCCATATATCTGTAGAACTGGGGGAAAAAAAAAAAAAAATCTGATGTTTGCAGTGGAGAAATACAATCTGCATTTAGCAGAAGCTGGCACAGAACTTTTCAGTGCAGCCCTCTTCATCTGAAAATTACTTTGGGTGCCTCAGCTGTGTTATACCGCTCTGTACGCATAAACTCTTAGTAAACACCACGGAGCCCTAATAAACATCTAGTACTCAACCAGTCTTTCCTACAGCACTGTTATAATTTTGATGAACCAAATATCTAGAAACTACCACACAAACTGAACACTCAATTGAACGGTTTAAGCCAGGAGATACAGGATTCCACGTGAAAATATCATCAAACCCAGAAGTTTCTCCAGTCAGTATATCACCTTTGCACATGGCAGCATTTAACCAACAAAGAAGTTAATTTATTTTTGTATTTGTCATCAGTATTTTAGGATGCAGGCCTTCCTGTAACAGTGGAAGGTTAAGAGAAACTGGGCAAGTGATTTAATAGCAAAGGAAGTTCAGATCAAATTTTTAAGAGTAGACAAAAAAAAATCATATATCTCAAAGTAACTAATATTTCCCTTTTACTACTATCTCACTTTTTTTAACCCCTACCACTCTCAAATTGATTTGAGAATGAGGATCCCCTTGCAGAATTGTCATACATACAAAAAAACCACAGACCTCAAACCTGGATATGTACCTGGCCTTCAGATATTCATGTAATAAAATTAAGAATATAAATTGTAATGCAAATTCTTCCTGAAAGATCTCCCTGATAACCAAAACCAGCAATTTAAAATTCCTCCACATTGTTCATGCAGAACAAGAAAAACAGACAGATTGCTAATTCCATTCTTCTTCAGGGAAGCCACATGACTGTGTCTGTTTTTTCCCCCCCACTGTACATCTAAGCAAGCACAAGGGATAGGCCTGGTCACCCACCATCCGCTAATTTTACTGCCCACATATCTGGTCCTGGCTTCAGCTACCACTACCCCTGTGTTGCTTGTTGTCTTCTAACTTGAAGGAGGAAACTGCCTCTTTTAGCCAAGTGACACAAGACATCCCAGATGAGGATGCTTGAAAGAAGGGAGAATGTGCAAAGAAGAAAAAAGGCAGAAGTGGGGTTTATTTCCACCCACAGTTACTGAATTAGTTTTCTTTTATCTGCTCCCACACTCCTTTCACAATACCCTCCCTTCAGGAAGGTTGACAAACTCTTGAGCCCCACAGAATTTAGCTCTATTAAAACCTCTCTGACCAGAAATGAGACTAGGATCCAGAACTCAACCAGAGGCCCTGATCGTAGTACCGGCCCTCTGTAAAGCTCCTAAGACAGTAGCTTAAAAAAGCTGGATATATTTTGGTTTTCTACCATAGACCCACATAAGCTACAACCCTGATCAGAGCTCCAAAATTTCCTGAGGAATCCCTTAGTGCAGTCCTATGTTACATGTCTATTCTCAGAGGGATCGATAATACATATCCAAGATCCCTCCTGCTATCACTCAGACCAAAAGTCTCCCCAGGCCATCAGGCTCACCTGTCAGTCAAGAGCTTCACAAAGAACAAAACTGCAGGGCACAAAGTGCTGCCAGACTCCTCTCACCAAGAAGGGAAGCATCAGGGCAAAGAGGAGAGAACCAAAAGCATCACACCAACACCACAAGCTACTGGGTCACACAGCCTTGATGCAGCCATTTGGCTATGAAGTCACCCATTACCCCAGTTCAGATTGGAACTGCAGACACCAGATTTTAAATCTACTTATTATACCATTTGAGGGGATCATTTGTATCTTTTCATCCCTGAGACAAATACATTCAATAAATAAAACAGCATTTTAATTTTATTTTTCCAATATATTTAAATAAATTTGTATTAATATTACCAGAAAGTGACTCATAGGAAGCACAAAGTGTCATGACAACAAGACTTCAGAAGCATATGCCTCTACCACAGACGGAAAACAGAACAGTAAAAAAGTTCTGGGGTTAGACATCACTAAACTCACAAATACTGAATCCAGCTGTAACACCAGGCACATCTTGTCTTCTCCAAGCCTCAAAATCATCCCTTTTCCTCAAGCCTCCTCCAAGGTCCTGACCCAAGGAGATCCTTCTCATGCTCAAGTCAGGCATACACACAGGTATCTGTAGGCTCAGGACCTAGCATCTGAACCACACCATGTCACACACACATTATTTTTAAATGCTTATGTTGGGAAATTATAGAATCACAGAATGGTTTGGGTTTGTAGGGACCTCAAAGATCATCTAGTTCCAACCCACTGCCACAGACAAGGATACCCTCCACTAGCTCAGATTGCCTAAAGCCCCATCCAGCCTGGCCTTGAACACTGCCAGGGAAAGGGCAGCCACAGCTTCTTTGGGTAACCTGTGCCAGTGTCTCACCGAATATGATTCCATCTGACTCGTGCAGATTTACTAGCTGTATGCATCAATACTGTCAAATCTGCTTTTCTCTGATTTTAGTTTCCTTAGAAATGTCTTTGATTTAGCATTTAGCTACAGTGCTAATAATTGTGCCATATGTAATATTACGTGGCAGATTTATTACTGCAGGCTCGCAACTGGACTAGTCCAAAACCTAAGTTTCTTAATGCTTTGAGATATAAAGAAGCAGCTCTTAACAGTGCCACTTGCTGTCTCAAAGCCCCTTCTTCATTCAGATGTCACCTGCAGCCTTCTCTGGCAAGATATTCTGTTAGTTCTGCAGTTACTTTTCTATGTGAGTTCAGAGAGATCACAGATGAAAAAGGAGACAAGAAAGGTGAGTGTAGATAAACTTGAGATGAAAGAGTTGTTAGAAAAAGATGGGGAGATAAGGAGAGAGTGCTGGAGAGAGCGGCCAGCACAGGATGAATTCCCACTCAGGCTTCCAGACAACTCAGAGGAACATCCTGGCTTTGATCCTTATGGCAAGCTTCTCCTCTCTGGCTTCTCCAAAGGCCATGCACCGGGAAGAGGCATAACATCTCCAAAGCCAGAACACATTCTGTACTATTCTGTGACCAGTGGTCCTTCATCAATAAAGCATTCACCATCCCAGAAGACTTTTCAGCTTCTCCTGCTATGATTTCTTGGTGTTAGTTAATAAGCAGATCTCTGTGGGAGCATTTACACAGAGTTAAAGTTTCCATCCTGCCTCTACATGACTACTTAGCAACATACTGTTCTAACAAGCATCTGGTAATCCTTTATGTCTTCCAACAGCTTTCAATACTTCATTCCTCTATCCCATCATTAGACATAGGCACTTTAAGTAGATCACAAAGAAATATCTTTTGAAGAGTCCTGAACTTTCTGGATGAGCATGAGAATGAAGTAGCTTGATCTTTACACCCAGCACACGAACCATCTTGCAATTGCAAGTGTCTATGGTCAGGTGCCGTGATGTCTCTATTGCCCTTCTGAAACACATCACATCACCTCAGCAAAGGCATACTGCTCACTGTTGTATGCATCCTGGCTGGCAAGGGAGTTACACATGCCCAAGAATGGCAGGCTACCTTCATGACAGATAACACTGTACATAGATACACACATGCATTCGCATCTCTGTCAAACATAGGGCTCACAAAGCACCAGTGTAGAGCTACCCAAACATGATGGGGTGGTTTCTCTCAGCAAATACAAAACTTCTCCATGCTAATGAAAGCTGAATATGGGTCCCATCTTATCGACCTTTGTTTTATTGCTGGTCCTCATGTTTGTTTCTTTGATTCCCACCTCTATCGCCCTATCACAGCTGTAGAGTACAGGACAGGACTTGTTCAGCCAGTCAGAACCTGGAGAAGGGATGTCTGCAACATGGAAGCCAACATAATGCAAATTGTTTTCTTGATTCACAAATAATTTTGATTGCTTCATTACCTTTTATGAATCTTCTCTCTAAATTCATTTATTCTATACCCGATCTCTTATTTTCAGCACCTTACAGAAAGAATCTTTATTTTTGATTAGTCCTTATAAGTTACCACTCAGACGTATTAGCCAGTAAGATTGAGGTGCCCTAAATGTCACACATAAAACACGGTGGGGAAGAAAAAATATAAATGGCTCTTTACACATCCCCTGTCAATGCTGTACTTAATATATAGACTGTTGTGAGGCAGGTTAGTTTCACCCTACTGGTGTGTTGTTGCAATAGTAATCCTGCTCAGCACAAGATTAACCACAGGTTCAGACCCTTGGTGTGTGTGCTTGGCTAAGGAGCCACTGGCACCTGAGGCTACCATCTGTGGGTTTATGACTGAACACCTCTAAGGCAGAATCCCACCTAGACATAGCAGGATTTAATTTTTTTTTAGAAATCAAAAAAATGGACCCCTCTTCACAAGAAGGACATAGACCTGTTGGAGTGCATCCAGAGGGCCACAAAAATGACCCAAGTGCTGGAGCACTTCTCCTGTAAGGACAAGCAGAGAGAGTTGGGCTTGTTCAGCCTGGAGAAGAGAAGGCTCTGGGGGGACCTTATAGTGGCCTTCCAATACCTGAAAGATACCTTTAAGAAACTGGGGAAGAAGTCTTCACAAGGGTACATAGCAATAGGATGAGGGGTAACAGTTTTAAATTGGAAAAGGGGAGATTTAGGTTGGATATTAGGGTGGTAGATCACTGGAACAGGCTGTCCAGAGAGGTGGTGGCTGCCCCATCCCTGGAGATATTCAAGGTCAGGCTTGATGGTGCTCTGAATGACCTAATCTAGTAAAGATGTCCCTGCTTACTGCAGGAAGGTTGTACTAGATGCCCTCTAGAGGTCCCTTCCAACCGTACACATTCTATGATTATATTTTTATGATGATCCAGCAGCATATCATTATGGAAATCTCATTTTAAATACTAAGTGAGAAAAATACATTTTTAAATGTTTTACTATGGGACTAGAGACATGAGTTTCAATAGCTGCAAGATGGTTCAAACATTTCACAGAGAGGCTTAATAATATGTTCTTCTACCATCCTGATTATATAAGAACTGAGTAGGATAAAATGATAGAGAAGTGAAGTATTCTTGAGTAGCTGACAATCAGCAAAACAACAGTATTTGGGGTAAATGAGGCCTTCCTCAGCTATGTCCAAAAAGCTTATCTGTTCTTCCAGCTGTTTTGAGTGGCTCTAGTAAAAGATAGTGCCTTTTCCTACAAATTATACTTCTTCTTACAAAGAAGTAATCACACATTATTGAATTCTGATCATGCTATAGCAATTTTTCTCCATCATAAAATGCTGCAGTTTTATCAATATGTAGCAAGACTTGCTCATAAAAGACAAAATCCCTACAAAAGCCATTCTTCCTGAATCAGAAGAGATTATCAGGAGATAGTGATCATACCCTACTGCAATCTACTCCTCCATACAACCATTCCCAGGTTTATGAACTGCCTTCACTGGACTCATCTGAGAAATATTTTAAAGATATTTAAAATTGAATTTACATTTGTTTTTCAAATTCCCATTTTTTCCTGTATCTCCCCTCCCCTATTTTTATTGATCACCAAGAGTGATTTTAACTCTGCAAATACCTTTCACAGAGGGCCAAATATTTGCCCTACTACATTATCATACAGGTTCATCAAGCTCACTAATACTGGTGGCAATTGCCAGGGCTGGTTACTTCAAAGGGTGACAGAACATAGAATCACAGAATGGCATGGGTTGGAAGGGACCCCGAGGATCATAGAGCTCCAACCCGCCTGCCACAGGCAGGGACACCAACCTCCAGGCCTGGATCTACACAAGGTTGCCCAGGGCCCCATCCAACCTGGCCTTGAACACTTCCAGGGACGGGGCATGCACTACTTCTCTGGGCAGCCTGTTCCAGCACCTCACCACTCTTTCTGTAAAAAACTTCCCCCTAATATCTAATCTACACCTTCCTTCCTTTAGTTTTAATCCATTCCCACTTGTCCTGCCATTATCTGCTCTTTTAAAAAGTTGAATCCCCTCCTGCTTATAAGCTCCCTTCAGGTACTGGAAGGCTGCAATGAGGTCCCCCCGCAGCCTTCTCTTCTCCAGGCTGAACAAGCCCAGCTCTCTCAGCCTCTCTTTGTAGGGCAGCTGCTCCAGCCCTCTAATCATCTTCGTGGCCCTCCTCTGAACCCTCTCCAACAGCTCAACATCTTTCTTGTATTGGGGGCCCCAGATCTGGACACAGTACTCCAGATGGGGCCTCACAAGGGCAGAGTAGAGAGGGACAATCACCTCCCTGTCCCTGCTGGCCACCCCTCTTCTGATGGAGCCCAGGATCCCATTGGCCTTGCAAGCTGCAAGAGCACACTGCTGGCTCATTTCTCATACACCAGAACCCCCAAGTCCTTCTCAGCAGGGCTACTCATGTATAACAATGTATAACACAGCTCTCCTGTTGTGCTTGAAGGAGCTATGCTCCTGTCTTCTCTATGCATCACTATTTCAATGGAAGAAAAAGCTGAACTTAAGATATCACATAATCAGTTTTGTAATAAGTTCTAATACATGAAGCTCCAAGACTAGGTATCCACTATCTGCAGTTCCTGCAACTCCATCCTTTAAAATGGAACCCAATCCCTGGTCTTTCCAACACACCTCTGTCCCTCCATAGCAGATATCCATTGCACAAAGTTGCAGACAAATTGATATTGTACACACAGACATGCAACTTAGGTTTCTCACCCCACCAGTGAAGTCAATGAAAATAAAGAGAAAGAAAGTTGGTATCTTACCCTGTACACTAACCCAAAATCAACAAGTTTAGTAAAAGGATTCTTTTTTTTTTCTCCTTTTTATGCCTGACCTACCAAAAACACTCTACTAGTAATACTGCAGCCTCAGAGGCACTTATGAATCTGTGTATTTAGCAAGACATCTAGCAATGAAATCTTTAATGCTTGCATTTTAGTAGCTTCACTCTTATCTAACACTATTTTTATATTAATATTCTACTAGTAGCAACTGCTGAGTTATAACATGTGCAGTTCTGATAGCAATGACTCACTTGTCTAATTATTGTTGCAGAACCACACTGGTTACCATTCCTGTTACCCAATCATCAGAAAAGTGTAGTTTGAAGACTGAAAAATAAATAGAAACTGAACAAGGACTATAGAATAATGACTTCAAGTCCTCACTGACCTATAGCAGACAAAGAAACTATCAGTTTAGTTGAACAAATTCATATTTCATATTTATCTGTAGACATGAACATTCTGAACAATTTAACAGCAATGACTAATTAGCAGTCAAAGGATCAGACAAGAGTATACCATGCTTGCAAGTACAGATTTAAAAAATATTTACTAGGACAAAAAAATACATTAATAAGTACCCATAATAAGTCCTTGAAATAAGTTATTTGCAGTAAGTTATTACAAATTTATAGATGTTTCTTCATACAGATGATCTAAAAACCATCTCACAGCACAATAAGGTATTTCAGGCAAATGCAAACCTAAATTGCATTTTTAGGTAGCCTAAGAAATTACCATTTCAGGGCTCAGCTGAAGCTCAATAAGTCACATAAGATACACAAAACCAAAAAATTTTTGAGTCCTGATCATCTGTACTGGAGCAGTGAGCCAGATTCTTGTTCTGGTAAGCACATTTTCTCTAGCCAGTTCCTAAATGGACACTAGACAGAGAAGTTCCCTTTTCTCAGGCTGTAGAATTACACTTTCCAATTACACTGTCCAAAATACATACAACCCCTAATACACCTTTTTTTGCATCCACCATCCTTTCTTTTATCAGGGAAAGGATAGAGCAAGCCAGAGAGCTAAAGTGTCTTTGCCTTCATGGGGAACATGTCCGTGGCTGCTTCTCCAAACAGCAGTCAGAATTGTTTATCAAGCCCAAATATTTTTTGGAGGTGTTATTTTTTTTCTTTTCTGTGAAGTTTACCAAACTGTGGTGCAATAAATGCATTAATTGGTACCACCAGGTCAGTCTGAAGAAAAGTTTTAACCCAGCAATGATGCTGGCAGATTTTTAAAATAACTTGGTGACGTCAAATGTATTTCAGCATATGTCCAAACTTAAGACTACATTCAAACTTCCAACATGACTTCAGAGTGAGAGCCAACAGTATATAAGCAAAGACCTCTTTAAACCATTAAAATTAGCAAAAAGTCATTTCCTATAGGGTATTACACCAGTTGAAAAGGGAAAGGTATAGGCTGTAAGAACCTCTGACATTACCTTATTTCAAGAAAGCATTATACAGTAATATTAAAAGATCCACTACTACATTGAAAAACATTTCAGTCTGATTAAGTTAGCCTATTGTGGGGTTGTCTTTAGTTTTTTTAAAGTATTCCAAAGTCACATAAAACTAGATTAAGTGATACAGATCCTTAATCTGAGAGAACTTTGATGCAGGATTTTTTTTATTGTAGAGCTAGAAAATAAAAGTTAACAGTTGTAACTGCATACTGTAAGATATCTCCCTAACATGTCATCAGTTAAACTGAGCGATACAGACACTTGGGATGGATAATTATAGAATCATTTAGATTGGACTTCATGATCTTAAAGATCTCTTCCAACCATTAAGCTAGCACTGCCAAACCCACCACTATACCACGTACCCAAGTACCACATCTACATGCTTTTTAAATACCCAGAATACCCTGGGCAGCCTATTCCAATGCTTGATAACCCTTTCAGTGAAGAAATATTTCCTAATATCCAATCTAACTCCCCTCGGTGCAACTTGAAGCAGTTTCCTCATGTCCTATCACTTATTACTTAGAAGATCGACATGCAATTCACTATAACCTTTCAAGTAGTTGCAGATATCTTGAATTTGATCATGTTGTTACCCTTATGATCCAAAATACACTCTTCAAAGGGTTTGTGATCTAAATAAATGCATCAGAACAACAAAGAATAAAACAGTGGATGGCAAGCAGCATGCTGGTTCCTCAATCATTTGTTTGCTGTGATGCATCACGCAGCAAAAAGCCTCAAAGGCCTGTAAACTGAGGTCACTCCTGCACATATGTTTTCCCCCAATAACTGCTTCGTGCCACACTACCAGGACTGCAGGCAAGCTGAGCATGTCATCAATAATATGATTCAATTATATAGTTTCAGAATGAAAGCGCAAAAATGACTGGTGAACAAATAAACTCGACTATGGATAATCACTGAAGAGCTAGAAAAGGCATATTCTGAATTTGGACCTGAAGAAACAGCAACTATAAAGAAAAAGAGGAGAGAAGAGAATTCCCTTCCCACACTGTTTCTTCATGTGGTGAAAGTTATTTATCTTTACCAAAAAGAAAACTTTCCGGAACTAAAATAAGTTGTACAACTAACCCCAGAGACAGAAATCAGTTTGTTAGCCCCACAAGTAGTGAGCATCATCAATCCATTCTTGAGCAGTATTTAATTCAGATTCTCTGCCTGAAGAAAGGAAGCAAGATGAACAGTCTGTACAGAAAGGGATGACAGCAAAGAAGCAATTATTCAGAAGTTACAGTTGAAGACTGACTATCTGGCAAGAGGGGATCCAAGAGCAATGTACCCAATCCTTCCATTTGGTTAAAATTTCAAGCATTCTCATGACATTCTGGCAGATAACAAACACCACCACTTTTAATAAGGTCATCTTTACCCTGATAGTGCGTTAACATGGGAAAACAGAAGCATGTCAGAACTTAAATGTGTTTTAATACAAAAAAAAAAAAGTTCCGTGGAATAAAAGAAGTGTAGTTACTTTCAAAGCATTAAAACAAACACACACACCCCAAAAAAACCCCAACACTTTTGCCATGATGGATTTTATAAAGTATTTGGATTCTCAAGACTGGAACTCTTTTTTCCTACTCAGATTGCTTTATACTTTCCACCTATTCATCTAGGTATTAAATGAGTACTTCCATGCCTGCAGCATCTGAGTATACCAAATTACTGATTTCGGGTAGACAGCTGGTTTTGAATAAGGATCCCTGCAAGTAAGGCAGACTAACTGGGGCCATGATTACCATCAAATTCCTGCCTGCCAAGTGATGCTTGAATTTACAGTGATCATTGCTATGAAACATCCACCATAAAGATGTCCATATGAAGAAATATATTTTCTTTAGTTACACTTGGCTTTCTCTACGACTGGTTACTGGTCCAGCAAAACACATCAGAAACCCACACAAGTGCAGAAAAGGGAGAAAAGTGCTTCTCTAGAGAGCCACAAGAGTAAAACTATCTGCAGATTTGTCCCTACAGAACCAAAAAGCTGAAAACCTGGATGCTAATCTCTTGCTAACATCAAAGGGTATTTCTAAGCAGTTCTCTTAAAACATAAGTATCAACCCGAGACTGCCTTAGGTAGAATACAATGGATGGCTTTCAGAAACCAAACTAGAAGGGAAAAAAGATGTTATTCTTCCTGATCCTGCTGCACAAATCCAGATTAAGATTTAAACCATTTATACTCAATATAAGTACTCCTTGAGAAAGGGAGCAATTCATCAGATGTTTTACAGTCTTACTTGCCTGTATGTAGCACACAATTATCCTTCCCTTAGCTTACATACCTTGGATTTTTTTCTTCCACACATAGAAAAGCACCTAACTATTCATTGGTGAAACCCAGCATTCCCAGGAAAGGCTAGATAACGCACATATAGGGCCTTTCTGCACTGCCATCTAAATTGGCGTCCTGTGAATCCTTTTTCCATTTGTCTTACTATTGAACTAACTTTTATTTCACTAGCTTGAAAGTCATGGGTGCCATTTGTAAATGCCTGCTCTTCCCAAATGAAAAACAGAAGTAATCTGAACATAACAATTACACTTGCACCAGCAGTTCAAATCACCTTTTTTTTTTTAATCCTTTTAAATGTTGTAAATGCAGATTATATGCAATTTGCTGTAGAAATAAGCTTGTAGTCCTGAAAAATATGGATTTCTAACCCACACTGAGATGTGAGCTAGAACTTTGCTTGCAGTCATACTGACTGATGCAGCTCTTGCAAAAAGGATGACACCAGAGGGTGAGATTTTCCAAAGCACCAGAGAATTCAATACAGCAGAAAAACTCACTGAAGAAGTTAATGGATTTTGTTAATTTCCCCTTTGCCTGTATTTCTACCCAGCTTCCCTTTTGCTTGGTTCCATAAAAAAACCTGCAAACCTTCTGGCAACAGTGAAAAATCTATAAAATACAGAGACCTCTCAGTGTATGAAAAAGAAAGACTTTTATAAAATGCTAATGGATATTCTCATGTGTTATGGTGATACTTTAATGCTATTTTAGTCTACAATGCTGGTGGCACAACACATCAGACTTTAGACTACTGGCACCTCTTCATGAGACCTTTAGATTCTTCTACACTATCAGTATAATTCCCTTTTTATATCCCTTGGGAAAAAAAAAAAGCGAAAGCTTTCTTTCAAATACTATTGAAATAGAATCCATCAGGTTTCCAGTTCCAGCTGTCAGGGATGGTACAGCCAGGTTACATGCAAACACTTGAGTGAATAGTGGGAAGAGAGCCTACCCCAACCAACCGAGCCTTTTCTTTAGCAGATCCTAGATCTCCAGTTCAGTGCACTACTGGAACATCAAAGACAAGCTTTCCCCAATCAGCACTAGCCCATGACCTTCTCCCACCAGCCAGAGTGCCAAGGGACGTTCTCAAGACTTCTGAGCAGACATACAGTTGATGTGTACATCAAGCAGTGCCCCAACACAACACAAACAATATTCTTCCAATCTTACATTTTCAGGAATCAAAATCCCACCTCATTGTATGTTCAGGCCAATGCCATATGCAAACAGATAAAGACTTGAATTAGGCAGGCAGGCTCTTACCTGCCAAGCAATATACTACTTGACCAAGTTTTACAAACTGCTTAATAGGACGTCTTCAAACTCTTCAGAAGCCAGAGCTTATACTAAAGACACCTAAAAAGTGCCTGATTTTCTATAAACAACCAATAGGCAGGAAATCTAGCTGAGATGGCTAGCTCCACTTTCAAAGGCAATCACAGCCCAACAACAAAAACAATCTGGCATTAATTACAGCTGCCATTCCCCTTTTAAAAGCAGGTCCTGTTTAGCAGCTCAACTACACAGTAAGTGCAAACATCTGTGAATAAAGCAGCACCTAATGTAACCAGCTAAAAATGGTGAAAGGGGAACTTACCAACAGGTCATCCTGATGGGATACGCATGCTCTATACAAGTGCTTTTGTTTTGATCTCTAAACCCTACACACTGGCTCCAATGTTGCTACTTCTTGCTTAGTAGAAACAAAGCTCAAAACATTACTTTTTCCAGTGTTTTCCAAAATCCTGTGCTTCTGTTTGCTTATAGGATTTGAGGTTCTCATGGTTGGTTGCACCACTCCTGATGCAATTATGAAAATAAACAAAAAGGGAAGCAGGAGCTAATTTCATTCACCCTAGCATTCTGCAAAACAGTGTAACAATATTCACCAATTCTTCCTGGCAGCCTTTCCTTTATCAATAACAACAAGCTTTCGTAAGCTGGAAATTAAAAAGGGATGTGATCAGGAGGCTCAGATACCCTATAGTGATCAGCAGGCAATGAGAAATCTGAATAAAGAAAACCAAATCCAGTTCCATTAGCACACTAACATTATCAGAGTAAGCTGTGAAAAAGCTCAGTGCTCATTTGCAGTGTAAACTGGGAAGTGTGTCACAACTGACAAACTGATATTTTCACTCCACAGCAAGACCTCAGCAGAACTGCATTAAGTGTAGCCTGTTGTTTAGGAATTTACAGATGGTGCAGAAGAGTGATGGAAAGCTGTATACCTGGCAATTTGTTTCAACACAACTTCTTGTTGGTTTTAAGGAAAAGGTCAGAATGCACAAGCACATCAAATTGCAAAAAATGGTATGTCTTCGTCCTTGCTTTGCAAGCTCCAGGGACACAGACACCACACCTCAAGAAAACCATCAGCACTGCCTAGAAAGAAGCTTATCAATTAAATTGAAAAGGCTGTTTTGACAAAACCGATTTGGAATGAAATCACAGCAATGCCGAAAAACATTCCAGGTGGTCAGAAAAAATTTTCCAAAATACAAACATAGTTGGAAACTCAGTGTTACAATAAAAGGGAGTAGCTGGCAGTGTTCTGTATCACAATTAAAGATCAAATATGTGTAAAAAAGATTAGTGCAAAAAACATAAGAAAAATTATATGAAATATCATCGATGCCACCACCTTCCCTAAAGAGACAGCATCCCTTTACACCATCCATTGTCCTATTTCTTGTCCAGAATTTAGAACTTACCAGGTCAACAAAAAATCCCTTGTACATTCACATTACTAAGAGGCAACATCACACTAAGCTTTTCTGATATAGCTAATAATTTAAATTAACAATATCATCAGAAAAATCAGATCCTTTCTGTGCTTGCAATTTACCATACACCTGCATGTCAGATACCTACGTATCGAAACAGGGCTGGAAGAAAGTACTTCCCTGTGTAAAGCTGTGTATTATCCTATAAATTTCTTCAATTTCAGAGCCACCCTTAGCATTGTTGAGTATTCTGGCATATGCTGGGAAAAAAGCAGTCCTTTCCTTCTCTTGGGTCTCAGTGAGGTCCAATTTCTTTTCTCTGATTTGCTCATTCAATTTAATGCCATTTTTCTGATATACAAGCCCTCAATGTCTCTAACTGAGCTCTTCACCTAATAACATTTCCTTTCAGCTCTTCACCATGGTCCTTCCTCCACCGTTGTTCCAGGTTCCCTAGCTCCCAGCACTCTTATCCTAATTATTGCTTCTGAACCTTGTGCAGTCCAAGTGTTATTTCTTCAGCATTCGAGTCAGATAAACCCTCTTTCTTGCTGCCTGAACAAATGCAGGAGAAAATTGAGGGCATAGTGGTAATACAGTCTCTACTCACTGTTCCTGGGAGAAATAATTACAGGGGAAATCTTGTTTAGTCACCACTGTCCTGGGAGAGAGTATGCTTAGTTCAGATGAAATATTAGGAGATTTTGTTGCCAAATCCTAACAGGTCTCCCCAGAGGACGAGTGAATCACTATTTGTCAACAGCCAATAACTGGGTCAAATTCAGACACTTTTTCACAGGAGCAATAAAAGAAGCAAAGGAGAAAAATTAGAATGGAACAAAGAGTCTAAAAAGCTATTTTAGCCCTAATATCTTCTATTAAAAACAGCAGCAGAGGGATGGGAAGGTAAGAACAGTGCTAACCTGGAAGAAATATTGAATTCTGAGGACATCTCCCAGGGTTTATTATTTTTTTTAAAGTTCTTTCTGTTGATGGTTTATCAGATGAGATATACATACTTAACACACTTTCAGAGTCAATAGTAACGACAGGAACACAGCAGGTGTTTTGGGTGGAGTCTTCTGCAGAGTAGGAGACAGAAGGAGCATTTCCACCTCATTCCCTAGAACCCCCTTCAGCATGTCTCTCACTACCACATTTTCACAGACCATGGATCTTGACCATGTTTTTTCTGCATTGCTCTGCAGCTGGTCTTACCAACTGGTTACACTGAGGTTTACCCCTGCTAGAAGCTATACGTAATCTGGACACATACATGTAAACTACTAGTGGAGGATAAGATCCATGAACATGCCTTAACAAAACGTTATCTGTTGCTTTGGAAAGGTAACCAACAAGGATTATTTTGAGATATGCTGCGATGTCCACCACGTAGTAAAGTTCATTTAAGTCACAGTGCCAAATGCAGATCTGAATGCTGATGTGATGGAGATGATGTTTTTTTCATCAACCCTCGCCTCCATCAATGACCTCAACATTTGGACTTCACTCTCTTTTGCTCATTTCTTCTTTCTTTCCATTCAAATATGCACACAGATAACCCAGCAAATACAGAAACAGAAATCCCTCCTTTTATATTGTGAAGAGCAAATTGGAGTAATGTTTTTAAATAAAATTTTTATGCTCATTCTTGATTGCTATGTTTCTTTTTTGGTGGCACAAACCATTGGAACATAAGTACATTATGTATTTTTACTTTTCTGAACTAATGGAACAAATTTTTCAACATAATTTGCAATTTTTTATCTTTAAGATTACCTGGCATAATAGGTATTATCAGCAATATCCGGCTTTTTATAACAACAAATGTATTTTGCATATTTTAGTTATCAACATTATTCTGCTACTTTGTATATCAAAAATGTGGTGAAATGGTGCCAGAAGGGGAAGATTTAGCAGCAGGGTTTTTTTATTGTTTCAAATCAACAAGCAATGTAATAAGGCTTTTGAAAATACCCTGCTTTCTGAAGAAAAGCTTGTGTCCAGGCAGTAGAAAAATGGTAAACTGATAAAATTGCATTTGAAGCTACATAACTAATTGCAAATCTAAAAAGGAAAAATCAAGTTCAGATTTCTAATTAAAAATATTAATCCTTTTTCAGAATCTTGCTTGCTGTTCAGAACTGTTCCCTAAAACATGAATATTTACAATGTGTTTCTTTTTTGTTAGTTGGTTTTGTTGGTTGGTTTTTTTTTTAAAGATTCACATTCCTTTGTGCTCCTTAATAACGGTTGCTAAGCTTTTGGACCCAAAAATATAATCATATTGCGATAGATAGCTATATGAAGCTAAGTTAAAGAATTTAGTCATGAGTGAACTTCTGAAGAACTTCAGTTTCCAGTATATATGAGAAGTCTGGGTTGAAAAACCAAGGGCTGTGAAAAAAAGTAGAAAAGGACAAAACAAAACAATGTGTTCTTCCTTTTTTGATTTGTAGACACAGTTATAGCAACTATTGGACTTGGGTATCAATATGGCTGCAAAGTATCTTTGAGTGCTCAGGTACTAAGTGAGCTGTGTGAGCTCGCCTCCATGTAGACACACTCTGAAAGGATGTGCTCTGGCAAGCCACAGCTACCACTGTGGTTGCTGGCACTTCCAACATGCTCACAAGTGCTATTCAAGATACTGCACCTTCCAGGGGTCTGAATAAGTGCGCTTTCCACTATATATCTGCTTGCAAAGTCACTGTAGACTGGCTGGAGTAACAGCAGATGTTATACCGCTATTTTAGATGAAGATCCATATGAGTCTAGGAAAGCTTTTCATACCACAGTTTCAAATATTATGGTTGACACTACATTTTTTATGTGCTGAGACAGCAGTCAGTTGGGAAAACAACTGGTAAGCTCAAGGCCTTGGCACGTCTACATTGTTTTTTCATTTTTGTAGATACAGGTCTAAAGCTTGCAGCAAGAGACATTTCCTTTCCAACTCTGCTGCCAATATTAGACTTTCTCAGGCCCTAAGATAAAATTGTTTGGGGGCAGGTTGGGTACACACAGGTTGCGCCCATGTGGCTATTTCTGAGTTAAGCTACCTATTGAGGGAAATGATCTAGAGGATAAAAAACATGTGCAGAGTTAACAATGAGCACTAAGAATAAAGAGGCAGCATAAAGATTACTTTCCCCTCTTCCTCAGCAGTATCTCTACCAGGCTTTTTTACTTCTCAAAGTTCTTTTTCCTTTCCTTTGGACATGAGGTCTTAGGACTGACTGGATAATGACATTTTCAGGTAGAAAAATAGAGTACCTTTTGTGTTTTGCAGCATGCATGGTATCCCCGGGAACAAGGCAACTATATTTTTCATAGACAATTTTTACATTCCCATTTCCTCATGTTACCCACTTCCCTTTTATGTTCCAGAGAGAACACCTAACTAAGCAAGCCAAACCAATAACCAGTAAGGTCTCTTCCTGAAACAACTTCCATGCTGTTGCACAGTAATAAGTGCAAAGCAAAAACCAACCCACTCAGACAGAAAAAAAAAGCAACAAAGGAACTTTTCTAAATAATGTCTTTTGAAATTGTTTAACTCTGGCCCCTGAACTAAATGCATTTCTTAGGAAAAAAATAGTAGCACTATGACAGATTATGTCCTATTAAAATTGAGTTCATTAATTTTATAATACGCACTGTAACATTTATTGGATAACATAAAAGATTATAAGAGAATAAAAAGAAAATAAACATGAAGCCATGCCTCCTCTAGTGTCACCTCTGGTTTTGTTAAGCTGGCTTTGAAGCTCTACAGATTTACATGTCCCCATCACAAAGCCTTTCAGCAGCGTACAGGAGACCCAGAAGAGTAAGAAACTGCAGATGGTTCTGGACTGCTGCCAATAGCCACCAAAATACACAGTCAATATTTTTCACTTAAATTCTCATCACTACTGTGATACAATAATAACAGCAACTGTAAAACAATAACTTATGGCTTAAGGAAATGCTAAAGGCTTTATTTATTATACTCTCTCCCCAGGAGCCAAATACTTGTGGGATGCAAGTGCTACTGTAATTAAAGAAAGATTTGGGGAAAACTTTCGATAAAAACTCACAGTTTCATTTTAATTTCTTGGGTTCTGAGATATCAATAGGAGGAGTGTAGGCTAAATGATAAGGTACAATTATAGTAATAAGAGGTTTGGAAAGCTAGAGAATCTGCTGCAGCACTGGAAAGCTATCATTTTCTCTAAATGGTAGTAATCCTTTTTTCCTCTATTCAAGTACTTCTTGAGGTATACCATCTAAAGAACATAATATTTACAAATTTTATTCATATTTATAAAATTGCATTTAGAAATTATTTCTGTAAAGTTGCTTTAGGAATTTATAAGGTCCTGCCTTTCTCCACTGAGAATATCTGTTTGGCTGAAACCTATGGCAGTTCTCTGGAGATACTCATAAACCGCATCTTTAGTCTATTGGGAAATTAAAATATCAAGTTACATGATAACCATATGCCCCCAAATTGGGAGGGAGGCTGTCATTTTGAAAAGGTTACTCATATATGAAAAGATTCTCTTCTGAGCTCAAAATAGCTTGATGGTACATAATAATACAAAGAACAAGGGGAAGCATACCCAACTGTCACACGTGTCACCATTTTCCCGAGAAAATCCCAATTCCAAGGGCTTTTGATGAGAGCTCCACCTGCTGTCACACTGCAAGTCCTGTGAAACATCTTCCCAATGGCTCACAGCAGCAAGACACCGAGGACACCACCGTTTTCATGTAAGCACGCTGTCCTGAAGTCTTAAGAAGCAAAGCTCAGAACTGCAACTGACTGGGAGCTTCCCCCCAGAAAGGGTCTCTGACCAAAACCACAGTTACTCCAAAGCTGAAATATTTTGCAGAAGATTTTTCCTCTAGATTCTTTCAGATTGCTATCACAAAACCTGAAATAAATATTTACAGTTGCCTTGTCTGACCTGATTCTAACTACTCTGGTTTACAGAGATGACCTGAAATATTAATTTTTATATGTATTTCCTATTGGGTTATCCTGTCTCTTGGGGACAGCGAAGCTGAGGCCTGTATACCTTTGCAGACCACCCCCCACCACCACCACCTGCTCCAAGCAGGACTCACACATGTTTTGGTAGAATCAGGTCAATAAATCAAATAAGGAAACGTCTTGATTTAGAAAAGACTTAGGTTTAATTGGAAATAAAATGGTGAAACAAAGTGTTGCACTGCTTTAAAATAATTTTTGAATTTTGTAATCCTTTGAACACTTTGCATATGTCAGCTTTTATCCTTAATGGGAGCTGAAACAAATATTAAGCACTTCCTACAGGACCGTGGATACTTATGACATAAACCTTGGTGCTGTCAGAAGAGTATAACAGAAGAGTGATCGTAAAGCTACGCTTTCAAGGTTCTTGCTTTGCTTTGTTATAATCTGTTTCAATTACATTTCTCTGTACTTCTTTGGTTATCACCTTGTGGACATACTACTATAAAATCACTGTGTATATTATTAAACTCAGGGGGGTAAGAGTTTAACTCTGCACTAAACCTGTTACTCTAGATGTGGAAAAATATTACATGTAGATGCAATTTTTATACATACATAGAGCCATGTACATACACAAACACAAACAACAGTACTCAAGAACTTCTACATAAAGAACAGGTATCACTTGACAAGAAGACAACATGCATATAAATATTACGTAGCGGCAATCATTGTAACAATGTTACAATTCCTTATACATTACTTTCATAATGTAGGTCTTAAATTTTTCTCATTTGATTTCTTCTTCAAATTTCCAGCCACTTTTGTGGCTTCCCCTTCTATGGTCTGTGAGCTCCACTACACCTTTGAACTGTATGCCATGTGCACTATATTGTAGTCAAAGGGAAGATGCTGAGAGATCAAACGCTGCTCCTATTCACAGAGGCTCACAGGGACAGTGGATGTAGAAAGGATACAGAAAACTCCCTGGGTTTGTGAGCATGGATAAATCCCCCTACAGCTTTGGACTTCTCTGAACGCAATAAATGCCTCCAGGGAAGCCTTGGAATGTAAATTTGCCTACCAACACTCATAACTGATTAAATTATGTTGAACTGAATCTTTACCTTGTTCTCATCTTTTTCAGAATTTAGAAGAAACAACAGTATAGAGTGGGATTATACAGCCTTGAAATTCCATACTTCTCAGCCAAGGTTGAACGCACGTGTGCGTTAAAACCTGGACTATTTGACACATGATTGTGCAGTTGGCCAAATCCTCACCAGAAAATGTCTCCACAACCTCTTTTCTCACCTCCCAGAAATATACAGCAACATTGTCTTCTACAATTATTTACTCGGCTAAGGATCCTTACAGAGAGCTGTCATTACTGCCCCTGCAGCTAAAAAGTAACCCTCTAGTTTAAACCAGAAGATTTGGAAGATTTTCCATTAACAAATATATGCACACACTAGAAATCAAAAAATTTTCAGCTCATTTACTATAAAAAGATAATAAGCTGTGTCCTACCTATGGTGGTAATAACAGTGCCAGCAAAGAAGAAGGAACTTCCCAAGTCCCAGTGACTGATCTGAGTAGATGTGTTTCCTAAAGGTATGATTCCTGCATTTATTGCTGCCACTACTTGCTGCAAGTTTAAAAAGATTTTTGTCAATATTCATGAAACAATGACATTAACATACATTACACAGTAAATTGATCAAATCACTTATTTAATCCAAACAATAAACCAGAAAAGGATCAGTGTTGCTCTGCTTGAGTTTTATCATTCAGTCAGGCTACAATTTAATCTTCAGCGGACACCTCAAGCACTTCAGCATGCAGCAGAGCTGTAAAATCCAGGCCATTAAGAATAATGCAAAATCCACAGTATCAGGAACAGCATCACCTTAGCTAGATGGAAAACACCGTTATTTTTACTGTTGCAACTATTTGGTGAAGAAAAATACGCATTCGACAAAGATTTATAATGACTGTTTCCCCAAATGCTCCTCTATTGAATTAGGCAAGCAAATGCACCTCTTAAAACACAGTCATTCTAAAACTCCAAGAAAAAATACCCAGGAATTATTTTTAATCAAATGAACTCCAATTAATTAAAACACTTTGGTAGAACAGATAATTCAATAATTAAAGATTATAAATTACACTTCTGGTTATAAAACTTCCCTTATATTAATAAAAAGATAAGTGTCAAATACCAAACTTGTATCTCTATACAGGTATGTACTTCATAAATGTGGTTCTGGAAAAATTCCGTTTCAGCAGCTAAAATAAACAAGCTTGCCACAAGTGACATTTTCATGGTCTTGAGAATTATGAAACATTTCCTACTTCAGCAGTGTCACCTACTGTAAATTCTTATCACAAATAGTATTCCTGTTTAGTTATATCTCTATTGCAGATATATACCAGTATTTGAGTTGAACAGCACACATCAAGGAAAAGTATTTTTAAAATTGCAGTAATTACTTTAAGGAATGTAAGCTATTATTTCATTCTGAAACTTTAAAACAGAATTTTTGACTTATGTCAAAATCATGATCCTTACAGTAATAATAATTGATGTTTAATAAAAGCACAAGAGAGGAAGCAATACTACAAAGCTAAAAATAACATTTAGCTAACAGTTTCTGCTTGGCGAGTTGTCCAGCAATGGTGATGCACATAATGATATTTGGCAATAGGGCTGACATGAATGGTTTTCCAGGTGGGCAGTCGGTTGGACAGGAACAGGGTTGTGCAGTAGCAATTATTTTTCAATCCCAAAATACACTGATACTTTGCAAATGAATACATTTGTACTTCAAAACAGTGCCCATGGATGTCAGTTGATCTGGACAGAGATGACAAAGTACCAGCACTGAATTAACCGGGCCATTGATTTTTCGTGACAGGATCCCAACTTAAATTTACCATCTCCAGTTTGCCATTTTCAAAGCTCAGATGCACAAAGTAGCAAT
Organism: Zapornia atra; assembly: GCA_013400835.1. Lineage (NCBI taxonomy): Eukaryota > Metazoa > Chordata > Aves > Gruiformes > Rallidae > Zapornia > Zapornia atra. The sequence continues at coordinate 14,724 of VZTU01029488.1, read as the reverse complement.
TATAAAGTCCACAGCTGCATCTACACAGCCACAGGGAACTTGCTGGCACACCTAAGCCATTTTCAACACCCAGGGTCATCAACAGAAAGCCAGCTGGGGTATCTTTACAGAGACTTGCACCTTTTTATCTTCTATACCTTCAATTGTTTTCATCTGATTTTTCAAAACACCAGAAAGGCAGACATTAAAGATGTGGAATTTTCATTCTTACTGAGGAAGGAGAAAGGATAGGCAAGGGGAAGAGTTTCATTTTTCTTTGGTTTGCAAGAATGAAAGCCTCTTCTATGTTTGTACATCACATAGAACTTGGCAATGATAAATACAGCAGCACTGATACTGACAGGTGCTTACATTATTGTAGGAAGGGACACATCAGACTAAGCAGCATGTAAAAACCATTGATTTTATAATTTAAGCAATACAGATACCACTTTAACTTATAAATCCCAGCGTGCTCCATTATAAAGCCTACTGAACACATTTTGAGTACCATTTCATTGCAGTGGACTTTCATCGTAAGTCCTTGTACCTGCAAATGGGAACATGCCCTCTGGTGAGGACGTCATAGGGCGAAGCACTGGATCAGTATAATTTTATGGGGCTGTTCATGTTTTATTGCGGTTTATTGTACTGGATGAATGCACTACCCAGAGCAATGGACCTGTTTAGGCAGTTTAGCATGACCAAATTTTATACAGACCAAGATGTAAAATGCTTTCAGAGCTTTATATCATCCCTATACATTTCTGAAGCCATACTACCTCAGCATCTTTTTTATAGGAAAGGTGTGCCAACCTGAAAGGCTCAAACATCCATTACAGC
>VZTU01029488.1:1068-13784 GCA_013400835.1 Zapornia atra | reverse complement strand
CTATTATTACATCTCTGATTTTTGCCAACCGCTAATTAGGAAAAAAATCGGGGCAAGTATGCAAGTGATGCTTTCTCTTCATACATCCCCCCAGTTTCTGACTCAGCATGGTTTTGGGGCCTTTCTGAGTGGGAGGCTGCATCTGCATCATGGTGTTCAGATTGGTTTGAGTGGATTATTTTACGATGAATTTTTCTAACTCCTTTTGGAGCTCACTTGCATTTTGGGAGCCAAGTCATTCTGTGGCAGTAAGTTTTGAATTTACTTGTGGATCATTTATAAAGCATTTCCCTTGTGACATTTGTATGTGCTTCAAGGTAATTTTAAGTTCTTATGAGAAACACTTGAACACAATTTCTTATTTGTCTCCTTCAAGAAATTAATGATCTTATCGACCCATCAGCTGCCTCTTTTTTCCAAATTAGAGACTCTTTCATATTAAGTAATATATCTACCCATTTAAATAAATCTGTTTAATATTGTTTATAAGTATTTTTATTGCCAGTATTTCTCATTGACTTTCTTTGTATTTTTACCGATGCACCTTATCGATTGTTTTAAACATAATTTTAGTCATGAAGGGCCAGATGATGCCTTCTTCGTCACTGAGTTATTCAGTTCCCAAACTCCTATGCTTTCTTCTGCATTATTCCCCTGTTTGGGAGAAGCCAGCCTTAAATACTAATGAAGCTGCTGTGTTATATTCTTTCAGTCTTCTGTAAAAGCTCTTCCTTACTAACGACTACACTTATATAAGGTTGCTGGTTTACTGAGATCAATACTACTATCTCATGAAGTCTCTAAATGTTGCCTGCACATTTTTGGGAGGGGTAACTACATTTTCAGCTCTTTGGATCAGAGGACATCTTTTCTTCTTAGTTTCGTCAGTGCCTCTGAGCAGATGCTCATCTAAGACTGTTCCCAAGCATAATTTTATAATATTAAAATTAATAATAATTATTATTAATAATATATAACATAAATACTAACACGCGTACATTTCAGGGCACTGATTGCAGGGTAGCATCTTCTTTTTTACTATAATCACTGCACAAACTTACCTGGAATACTGGATATTAATATTTTCTTAGACTGGGATAAAAACCCAGGCTCATGCAGCTGATTTCAACCAACTTCACTAAGGGCCAGGATCTCACCCTCAGTGTTCAAATAGCATGCCATTCATTGCCAGTACTGTTAGAGTGAATTTTCTCTGCCAATTTACTCTTGGTCTTCAGCCTTTTTCTCCGGACTGATGCCTTACTACTAGAGCAAACGCAACCGCTTCATTTGTCACATGTTGGGCATGTCACTCCTTCCTTCCTTCATAACTTCTTTCTGACACCTGAGCCCTTCAGCTTATCCTAATTTACACAATAGCAACAGTAACTCCGGGCATTCTGAATCTTGAAGCAGTCAGAATCGTGAAAACTCTACATTGTCTCTACATTTATTACATGCTGCAGCCTGTAAACACTTTGTGTGATCTTAAGATGTGAATTTCTTGTCTTTTAAAAAATTACTTTATAATATTAAAGTTTAGTGACCACCTCAGTGGCAATTTTTCTGTTTTTTCTGGGTTTTGTTCCATATACCAACTAAAATCTGACTTAAGAAACAATTTCACTTCAGCACTACAGAACCAGTTAGCATTAGAATAGGGATGTGGGAAGATTCAATTCTCAAGCTACGTAGGTTATTTCACTTTCAGAGCATTTGTCTGCTAGCTCTTTCATATGAGATGATTGAAGACTGAGCAGAGGAAGGGTCACCCTGCACATAGCACCTAATGAAGGCCTCTGGTTACAATAAAAGGAATGTTTTTTTCACCATCTGGTCTTCTTTAATTGTCTTTGTAATGGTGAAAATGTAGGCTTTTTTGATAGTAGAAATAAAATGAGATAAAATTTTCAAGTATCTAAAAATTTTGGGAACTTCTCTTTTGTTGTGTGGATTCTTAGGCTAGCTCTGTACTGTACCTTAGGATAGGCAGGAGTTGTGTCTGAGTACAAGTCCTGTCTTGCGCTACATCCAAACCACCTGACTTTACACCTGTATTTGGGAATAAGCTTTAGTAGAGTAGACAAGGAAAGAGACAGACACTTGAGCCCAGAGTGGCCAAGCCAGGCATGACCTGCCTTACTTTCAAAACCAGGCCCTGAGCTCCACAGATACATACGTGTTGCACTCAGACTGTGCTTTTTTGGTCGAAAGCCAAACACTGGGAAAAGGAGGAGAGTGACAGCATAAAATCTCAGTTTAATTGAATGTCAGCTTTTCAATTCTTATATAACTTAGAAGCACTTTCTGGTAAATGCATTGTACAGTTTTGTATTATCACCTCCCTGCGTTCCCGCTGATTATCTGTCTGTAGAGGCCACGCTGAGCTATCCTTGCAGATTAAGACAGAATTTTGTGAGGTTTTTTCTGTCATAACAAGAGATAAAGCAGCCTTTCAAACAGCACAGTCATTTTGTGAAAACAGAAGACAATTCTCCTAGGTCAGGGATTTCAACCTCTGATCCTCTGACCCTGCAAGAAGTCAATGGAGATGACTGACAAAGGCCAGCCTGTTGGCAACAGAGCTACACTCAGTATGCAGGGGTCTTCAGAGCCACAGGAGCCATGCAGAGGAGTTATAAACTGCAAAGACTAGCCTCTCGTACCCCTGTCTCATACAGGGATCAGGCAGAAATGAGTATGTGTCAAGCCAGTCACCCTAATAGTCATCTCCTTGTTCTGCAGCAGGCTCTTAATATGTGCTTTTCTACCATCCTCCAGTCACTTCACTTTCATGAAATGATGTAACACAACACTTAATTGCTCTCAGCTTTTCTATCCAAAGATTAAAATAGAAGCACCTTAAATTATGCTCCTGATAAAATACAGAGAGTGCAGTCTTTCGTTATCCAGCTTGTCAGGAGTTAGATTGTGCTTCCTGGCAATCATTTAACAAGCGATGTCAAAGAGTCAGGTATGCCTCAAAGTTTCTGGAAACTCATTTCTCAGCCTGGATTTCTTTCTTCGCTGTCCTGCTGCCGTTTGACAAGGGCACTCTCTCACTCTCCAGTGTAATGATAAATATCATATAGTCCAGCTACTGCACAAGTCCTGCGTTTTTATTTCAGCTTTGGTTTACAAAGAATGGAAATCCTAGTTCTTTGTTCAGAGGAACACTAGGATGCTTTTCACAGTTAGCAAACAACTCTCCAGGCTCCAAAAGCACATGCTTTTGAGTCTTGCTGTTGAAAAGAGACTGCAATGATGTTTTGTATAATAATTCTGTGACTCCATGGTTTTAGTTTGTATTACACATGATTCTAATCTGCACTGGAGACTAGTACCTAACACATTGAAAAATTACAGAACTTTTCACCCTATGTTCACAGTGTATTTGAACTAAAAACATGTAGAAACATATTGAAATACACTTCTAAATATGCATTGCAAACAGACTATGTATATAAATTTTGTGTGTGCATACATATATATATATGTGTACATACACATTCAGGAAAGAGAGCTTTTCTTTGCTGCTTGAGATTAAAGACTGGAAGAATTATGCAGACAGCTGCTCAGCAAAACTGACTTACCAATGAGTCATATCTGCCACCCTTTCTAAGACAAAAGCTGTCATTCAGATGCAGGCAAGCTAGCTAGGTTCTAGGTCCTGTAAAACTGTTCATCTGAAGTAAATGTATCCTCTAAGAACCCCAACACCAGAAGGAGCAAAAAAAATTAGAAACCAGCCTGCTTGAACAGAAAAGTGGCAAGGACAGTTAGAACACATTTATTATTCTCCCAAAAGTCTGCATTGCTCTTAAGCTCACGCAGGATAAAGGCTGTGCACTTAGAATTCCTTTTGGTTTAACCGCCATGTAGAAAACCCCTGCAGAAAAGGGACTTGTCCTGCCCCCAGAGGGAACGCTCCCAGACAACAGAAAGTTTGGCAAAAAATTCCCTCCCTCCTGGAGCTAAGTGCAGAGCCAGAAGAGGGGAACAGGCTGTAAGAGGCCAGCGGGAGATGAGCAACCCTAAGCAAGTAGCACACATAAGACAGGGTCTCATGCAGCCCATCCGCACTCAACCACAGCAGGTTGGTATCTGGGTGGAAGACAGGTCTAGGTTAGGTTATCATCTACTGTCTGTCACAGAGATCTTTTATTTAATAAATACTCCTCTATCTGGTGACACAGGGAGAATTTGGGGAGCTTTACTGTGGAAGGAGAAAACAGCATCTGAACATTCATTTGCAACACAAGCGAAGCAGAAAGAAAATACGGAGGTGAAAACTAGACTGACAGCCTCAGTGAGAGGAAAAGAGAAACAGGATCTTGCTGGACCAGCTAGGAGTACCTGTGTACTTAAAGTTAAGCATACATAAGCTTGAATGCTTTGACAGGTAGGCATCTTACTAAGGACAGACATACACAGAAGGCAACAACACAAACTACAGTTCCTGCGCTCCATGTTTTAACTCCTTTAAAAGCCATTCATTTCATGTTGCTTTGAAATCACCAACAGGCAGCTCTGCTACTACTGGTATTTGTGATTTGTCATAAGCTTCATGTCTCACATGCCGACATGTACATTAAAACCTGATGCAATTGTATTTTGAATCCCCTGATAAATATATAATATTCCATGGTATCAATTTCAGTTTTGCTGGTCTATCAATCTTTTCAAGGCTTCAAGTTTTACAAAGCACAAACACCTGCTGCTTCCAGGTTAGGATCCAGACATGGGATGGTTCCCACTTTCTTTTAGAGAAGCTGGAAGGAATTGCAAAAGACTAAGAATATTCAGGGTTAAAACTGGTAATTCCAAACTCCCTCCAAAAATTATCACAAAAGGCCTGTAAGCTACAGCTCACAGAACTGAGAATGTCTATAAGCATTGTGATTCAAAAAAATGACTAAAATTTGATTCAAGCTTATAGGCTGAGATGATAAATTTTATAGTTGTCTAAATAAATTTCAGATTTGTGTGAAAACAAGATCTTTGCATCTCTGATTTATTAACTCAAAAATGATACAGGAGGCTCAAATACCTTCTAATCTCTGGGAGAGAAAGAAGGATATACACTTCTTTATTTTAAGAGTTTTCTACACAATCAGAGAGGTTGCAGCTCATGGAGCATATCTGGCTGACATAAAGCAACATATTCCTGAGGATGCAGCAAAATTAATTCCTTGGAGCTACAATGCAATTTGTAAAAAACCCTATGAAACAGGCATAAAATCAGCTCTTAGTGGAGGAGTAATTTAATGTACCTAGCTACCTTGAACTATAAACATGAAGCCATGGAAAATATGTATTTTAAAATATTTTTAGAAGAGATTCATCACATAAGAAGCCATGATGACATTCTGGTGATGCCAGTTTGGTGAAAGAAACACTGCTCCCATATCATTCCTAAAGGTGTCGGTCTTTCCTTGCTAGAGAGAAAGAAAAAATCCACCTTTTTCCTCAAGGGGGATAAAAAGAAAAAACATTTTGGTCTCATTCAGAGTCTAAGAGATGACTGGAAAGAAAAGGGAGAATGCAGCTGATGCAAATGTAAGAGGAAAACAGACATATGGGACATGACTGTGGACCCCAGCACAGAGAGCTGTTCTCATGTTAACCACAAGCCCACACACAACCCAAGGAGATCAACTTGTGGTATCAAGGTCAATTCAGCTAATCTTGGTGGTTTGTTAATTCTTGTTTTGTTTTGTTTTGTTTTAAATGCAAGCACATTTTTGTGGGCAGTTTTCAGAAGAATCCACACACCATCAAAGGGGCTGGATTTAAAACTCTACAAGGGTCCTTTATTGCTGAAACAGCTTGCTGCAGCACCATGAAAACTTCCTCAGCTTTCAAAATGAAGGCTTTATAAGACAAAAATTACCACTTGGAACACATTGAAAGATTGTGCTGATTAGTGTGATATTATTTTTCTACTTGTTAGGGTTTTCAGAATAAACATATTTGGAGGATGTTTCTGCTAAAGGAACCAAAAATTAGGTACGTTCTGTTATAATTTAAGCTTCAGTGTACCTTTACTTGAAAAGTCTATTAACTTTCAGAATTAACTCACTAAGATAACTAAAATAATTCACACCAGTTTGATGGGATACTCTAGATATTTCAAATAATACAACTGAAATTTCTCTTATTTCCAATTTTTGCATGCAAAATAAAAGTATGTAAAAATACTACAACAAACTTCATGCTTGGGGATTAAAGGAATTTTTTTTTCCATTTTGTTTTATAAAGGTCAACACTAAAACAAATAACTGCTGAGCAATACATAATTAGGTGGAAAAACTCTTCTCTTTTTTTAAATCAACTTTCTCTTTGGCAGGGGGACAAATACTTGTCTCTCATGGCCAATACATCCCACAAGAGACAATACTGGTCACATCCTTACCTCCTAGGAACAACATGAGTTCCGGGGGGTGGAAAGCCAATTCATTTCCCCCCCATAGATAAATGAAACATATGAAACCACAGTAATGATAACTTTGCAAAGTTGTTGGATATCATACTCAGTGAGGCTCACCCATCCCCCAGAGACAAACCTTTAACCCCAAGAGATGTCATGAAGGTATATGCATGCATTTGATGGCTGCACAGCACTGCAGGAGGACATGCATACAACCTGAACATCAGCAATATAACCTGAGATGTCTTTGCATTTGCTACTATGTGCAGGTGCATAAATACAGCAGGAGATTTTTCAAGGTACTTGGCAATACACTTTGTGCATCTGAGTTTGGAAACCAGCTCAAACATTTTTATCAGCAAGCTTACTATAGGGAGCAGTCAACACACTAAAAGAGAACTAGAACTAGATTGAAATAATTAGAGATAAAAGTTCTCTAATTAGACATTTGGGGGTTCTTCTATTTTTAACGCTTATTTGTATTTGCATGTGTGCATATGTATTGCTGGATTCCTCCTGGGTTTCTACAGCTTCTGCCCACAAAAAGCTCAGTGGTGGGGAAAACCCTGTTCCATGAGAGATGTAAAAAGTCACTTGTGTAAAAAAAGTCAGGGTTATATATTTTGTCACATAAAATCCACACAGTCTGAACTACATTAACTCTTTTATTCTGTCACCTGGAAGTTACTTTGCATTGCATGGCAGGGTCAAGTTGAGATGAAGCATGGACAGAGAAACCAAAACACCATCCCTGATGAATTGTCAAGAGTTCATCTTCCTAAGGAAGGAACAGTAGCAAAGGGTCCGGTCACATCCCTTTCTACAGCTTTATAATGAATTAGACATTATATGTAACCTTCACCAAACCAATGCTTTCTCATCTGTTTATAATGGAGATCCTTTCAAGACCTTCCAACTGAAACTTTAAAAACCGAAGTCTAGCATCCAATCATGCACTGCTTGCTGATCTATTATATCCTGACTAGGCTCACCAAGATAGTGCTTGTATGTTTACAAGCTTCCTGGGACAGTTCTTTAACTGTAGATTTAGATATAACACCACTGAGGTGGTGTGCACCACTCACCTCAGCACTGTTGTGTACAGCATGTGGCAATCTACTTAATGTTGTTAATACTAGCTTCAGGCAACAGCAAAAGGAGTTGAAATTATCTGGGAAAAATGCCTTCTTGGGTGTACAGTTATGCTCCGCGTGACTTTTGCACATTTAAGTATGGTACTAGATAGAAGTGCTCATGAAATATCCAAAGAATGATGTACCTGGAAGCAGGTCTCAGGGTGATAGGTCACCGTTGTTCATCTCAGGTATATTTTATCAGAGTGAGCCAACAAGTACCTGAAGTGGTTTAGACTGAAAGAGATTTGTAACACTGGACCATGGAAGTCAGAGATGGAAAAGGTCATGAAGACCACTTCACTCTCAACACATGAATAATGCTGCTGAACTGGGCAGAAAAGCCCAGGAAAACCCAAATCATATTTCTAAGGCAGCTGAGGCTACTTGGCTGTCATCATCAGAGCACTCTATTTCATTAACTGTGCACATTCTCCATGCTGCATCGCAGCTCTCTGCTGCCCCACATTTCACAGGTAGTCAAAAGACATAAAGTCTATGAAAGTAAGATTCTCACCCAGTACACCTACCAGGAGCCACACAATTATTCTGAAAATACAGTTTCAGGAATTCAAAACCCAGGGATTAAAGCTGTGTGTGCTAAAAAGTTGGCAACATTATATGTTGTTGTGCCAGGAAGGTTTTTGGTGATTGACAAGATAAAATAATGATGGAGCAGACAGGAAGGGAAAATTCCCTATCCTGTGTGTATTTATAGAAGCTCACAACTCTGTGTTGCAATCGGCTCTGTGGCAATGGGAAGATCTTAGCAAAGGTGGTGGAAACCAGCTGGCTAGAAAACTGGACTTTCATGCTGCTTGTACAATCTTTATTAGCTGAATTTGTGCTCTCAAAAAAATGTCTCTATTTGCTCACCTGACTACGCATCTTACTGTCATACTGTCGGTTAGTAGTCTTGGAACAGTGAAGCCTGCTTCCAAGAAAGGATTAAATGGCAGGCCAGAAGTTGTGAAGTTGTGAAGGCTGAGAGAGCCTGACACTTGAGCAATGACTAGCACAAACCAGAGCCAAACCAGTTTCTGGAATCACAGAGCACCACGTTCAAAAGGAAAAGTTTATAATGAATTTCATTATAGATTGGCTCAAGGTAAATACTTGATTAAAGAAGACATGACAGTCTGTAAACTGTAATTTTTTCTTCATGCACACTAATAATTCCAGCTTCCTACTACACTAGTAAGTATTAATTTTTAGTTTTATAGCTTCGAGTGAATTCTTAAATATCATTTACTTTTTCCTCACATGCACTATTTGTTTTTATTCATACAGACATGCAAAGCAAACTGAAGGAACACTGCATTGTATCCTAATAGCAGTCAGACATAAACCCAGAGAGACAAAATGTATTCCAGTAATTTAGCTTCTGCAACAAAGTGATAAGTAGGGAAGAACTATGACTCCATGGCTAGGGTAGCAGCCTAGTCCTGGAAAAATGGATTTGAGACTCTGCTTTACCACTGATTTCTGATTTTATTTTTGGTCAAGCCACTTAATTCCAGACCTTTAAACAACTTGATGTAGTTTGTTATCACTTATTCCACGTAAAGAAAGGCGCCCAAATGCACTTGTAGGATCAGGCTCCCTATGTCTCAGCTCTCGTCCTATAGAAGGAGCATAACAGCACATTCCCAGCTCCACGTCATGGTGTTCTTTGCAGAGAAGCAGAAGGGAAGAAGGAGAAATTAAGTTTTCCCTTTACCCCAACAACAAGCAGAGCAAACTCTTCCCACAACCACCTCCCATCCATGTGCTGCAGGAGGCTGTGTCACCCCCCATGCCAAGATTGCTGGCGAAGATGGGTGCTAATGCAAGTCTGTGCTCTGATAATTTTACTGAAACTGTCATTTATTTTACACAGAGCATCAAATGGGCATTGAATGCTGATGAAGTGGGGTTTTTTTATTACCAATCTGTGCTTCTCGGTAGGGAATCATAAATGCTAAAATATGTAAGTACTCCAGAGCAAATTTCAACAGTTTTTGCCTTAAGGACCATCTCACAGATGATGTAAGATAATATCACTTCAAAATTTCTATTTTTATCTTCACGAGTACAGGATCTGACTTAAAAATTTCATGTGGGGATATTTATACTACCTGCAAGGGATTGTTTTAATTCAAAATGTGTGTGTGTGTGTGTGTGTGTGTGTATTTCTCTGAAAGTTCATCTCACATTCTGCTGGTAAAACCACTGAAACATTAGCCAGCATCAAAATTCCTATCGACAGCACCTTCTCAGCCATGCCCAGACAGGACACATGGAGACAGGAACTGCCTGATGGTCATTTAAAGGGTGGCAGGTTTGGAACAAATCTTACCAGCAAAGCGGGGGAGAAAGCACAAAATGCAAGCCATTTTCCCAGATTGCCTTTAAAATTCAGAAGTGGTGTGCCATAATTGTAACTAGGTACATCAGAGCTCTGCATTTAAAACAAACAAAAAACCCCAACCAAATGACCAGGTCTCCATGCTGATGCTCAAGGCAGATTGGTCTAGAGAGGTAAAATCAAGTTCTAAACCCCCAGCCAGATCTGCTGTCAAAAATTACCTCCAGAAAGCAAGCTTTGTTGCCCATGCAACTGGCACGCTCCAGAGCTCATGCTAGCCAGGGTCTGGATGCTCGCCACCCTCTCTTGCTCTCCAGTGTCCCATCTCAAGCTCTGCGGACCCAGACAGCCCCATGGCTACTGTTAATGAAGGGGTCAGTCCTTGCCAACAATTGGCTGTTCCCTCCAGCCTCCCATTTCATGGTCTCATCCCCAGCCCCAGAACTGATATTTGGCAGGCCCTTACTGTTCCCTGAAGTGCCACTGGATAAGAGCATATAAGCATGGGATTGAAGTCGGAGAGGGCCTCAGGAGGCTCTCAATGTAGCTCTGTGCAAGCACAAATAAATATTTGCTATGGTTCTGAGGCAGATGACCTGCAAGAGTAAAGTCACGTTAGTAGGAACACACGGTTGCACATCAGTTGTGGAGGTGCCTTAAAGAAGCGGAGAAAATTTAAGATTTAAGATCAAACTAGCAAGTCCATGGTACTTTCCTCTACTTAAAACATAATCAATAAAAAGAAACATACAGCTGGAAGGAAACTTAGCTTGATACAATCACAGTAGATTAGAAGTCCTTTAAGGCAATGGATGGTGTATTTTGTTCCTCAGAATTAGGCATTGCAAATATTGACAGACCTAGTAAGGCACAATCAATATATCAATTCCTTTGTGAACTATTAATTATATATATCGCTGATGAATAATCATTTAATTAGCATAATGGGAGGCTTCAGCAAAAAGGCTGCCTACCAAGTGTACCAGACCTAAAAATAGCAATAGCTTTTCATCCATGAGTCTTTGCATGAAAAAGCCATTGCTCAATTTCTGGTCTTAACATGTTGCATCACTAGGCCAATAGTGAGCTTTGCTAATAAAGCTTCTCCCCTTTATCACAGCAGTGCTGCCATATGTAATTTATTCCTCTAAGGCATGGTGACAAGGGTTCGGTGTGGATTACCTGAATCAGTTCATCAAGCTCTGTTGCATTCACACAGGAATGCTGAGATACAAACGTCTGCTTCTGAATCACAATGGTGGCTCTCTGGGAGGTCTCATGAGGCTGTTCCAGGGCTTTAAATACTGTTGCTCCAATTATTAAATACACAACTACCACCAGAAAAATTGTTGAGACCGTCTTCCATTTCATAACATTAATAGCCGAGTCACTTTCCTCCCGTGAAGTGAGCACAGTAGGCTTGGTGGAAAATGATAATCTTGGTTTGGAGTTCTGAGTGGCCGATTTGGGATCCAGCAAGTCAGGTGCCGCCACTGGCAAAAAACAGAAAAACAAAGTTACTCTTTACAGTCCCTCTCAGATTTCTGTAACTGGACTTCTTGCCAAGAAATTACAGAGATGCTGTTGCTTCCAACTGGAATTCTTAAACTGTTGAATTTTCACGTAAACCCCATGCCACGTTCCGACAAAGCTGCTGCTCAGAGTAGTATTTTCCACTTTACATGAGTTTGCAACATTTCCTATACACGTCTGTCCCCTTCTGATATTTGCTCATTTCACAAATGCAGGTTCCCCACACACACTCTCTTGCATATACTTTAAACTACCCCCACGCTCTCTTGCATTTAACTAGTATAAGGTGGTATTTTGCTTCAGAGATCCTTCACATCCTCTGCTCTCCTAAGCACTGCTAAGCAGCTTTCCAGCTGTGTTCTACCTCAGCATTACAGAGGTAGCAGAAAAAGACAAATCCTTCTTTTCTCTCCCCTATTTTGTCCTGCGCTCCAGCAAATGCTCTGCGAGAACAGTTACACGACCACTTCCGAATTCCGCAGACACAACCATAAAAACAATGCGCTGCTCATCGTACCGGTCTTTAAGCGTTAATTGCCTATTGATTACACCTTGAAAATACCAGTAAAACTTATGTGTACTTACAGGAAAAGTCACCCATTTGTTAAGACATGTATTTTTATTTACAGCTCCAAAACCCCATTGGGTATAGGAAAAGAGCTGCTGAGTGTGTTATCAAGTATCCCGGTAACTCATGTGACTACCAGTAACTACACTGGAACACCAAAGAAAAATCCATTGCATCAAGTGCAGGTGAAGATCTCCCGTGGGAGGGAAGATGGCCACAGCAAGCTGACCGCATGACCTGTATTTAAATGATTTTGAACTACATTTTGACCGGCCACGACAGGGCTCCCAGCCGCCGGAGGGAAAAGCCCAGGTCTAACCCTAGAGGAAAGCCTCCCTTCGGGCGGCGGAGGTGGGACACATCCCCAGCAGGGCTGGCACTCGCGGGCTCACCTCCCGGGCACACACCTCGGCGCCGGGAGAAGGGGCCAGGAGGGAGAGAGGCAGCACCTAGCCCGGGCCGAGCGGGGACCCGGGGCACCCCACACACCCCGCGGGACGGGCACCACGGTCACGCCTCCCAGTCCCGCCGCCCTGGCCCCCGCCCCGTGGACACCTGGGGGACAGCCGCGCTTCCCCCCCAACCTTCCCCGTGCCCCACATCTTGGTGCAGGGAGCCCCCTCCCCGCCACCTTCCCCTCTCCCTGCTCAGTCTCCGCGATCCTCCAAGCCCCTGAGGACGGTGCCGGAGGCCGCGGCTTTGCCG
>VZTU01029487.1:835-14725 GCA_013400835.1 Zapornia atra | reverse complement strand
AAACCCCCTTTTTTTTTTTTTTTTAAAATTTGCTCTGTAGCAGACCTCTAGATGTAGAAGAGTCATCCCCTGCAATGAAAACTTTCTCTAGGATTGTTATTTTCTCGGTTCTCCCATTTAAATAGATGTTCTGTGTAAATATCTTTCTGGATTAGTGCATAAAAAGTCCGATTTCATAGTTTCCATTGAGACAAAAATATATTTAATGTTGAATATGAATGTGAAAGCCATTACATTCAATCTACAGTATGTTCAGATATGATGTTTAGAATTTTTTTGCAATTCAGTTATCCATAAATTCTAGGACAGTACATACGTTAGCCTCACTGTTTTGAGCAGAATTCTAAATTTTTCTTTGCAAAAGTATTACAGGAACAAAACTCCAGGCTGATAAAAACATCTCTCACATTTAATGTATTCATGAAAGAGGGATAACAAAACTTCCAGATTTTAAAGTAGCTAAGCTAATAAATAAAAAAACCTTTTGCCGTACCACACGTTCTTCTGCTTTCTGTATTACAGTGATGAAAGGACCAGAGGTTTAATACTAAAACTCACTTGCAATGAGTATGTTGTACTGGATTTGTCCAGCAACATGTAATTGTTTGTTTGTTTGTTTTATTGAAACTTGTAGTACAATATCTTGAAATGTAAGCATGCTGGAATCTATCAGTTCCATCTCATATGTGGTACTTCCCATACCATTCCCTGGCTGTTCCTATGCACTAAGTTTTTTAAACCTAAGATACAAAGTTTTTGTACAGAAAATCCCTAAGCCTTAAAACTAAAACTTGTATTGAGTCTAAGTGTTATGCTCTAAAATTTTAATTTGCCTAAAAATGCTTTAGATAATTTGAGAGATTGTAGGGACTCTTTTTGTTTGTTTGTTTGTTTTTTGTGGTTTTCTTTTTGAAACAACTTTCATATTGTAATGTAGCTATAAGTGTTAAAAATTGAGAAGGTTCTCTCTGTACATTAATTACTAGAGCATCAAAAGGATTGGCAAATAAACTGACTGCCAGTTAAAAGGAGAATAAAGCTTCTATAGGCAATAGAAAATTAAAATGTCATTAATTTTTCACAGTCATGAAAACAAAACCAATCAGGAAAGAAAATACACTCAGATTTGTCCTGCTTTTTGTTACATACGTAGTTGGACATTTTATGCTTTGACCAAAGAATCCATAGAAATTAATTTACTACTTAAAAGTAATGGTTGACTTGTTTTAAAACAAAAATGAATGTTAATATGGCAACATCACAGGCTTTTTGTATAATGTAGCTTATTTGCCTATCTTGTGTTGAAGAGGAAAGTGGCATTCAAAGGTGTACTTGAATTCCTTGGCAGCAAGTGATTCAAAGGAATCTATTGCCAATTTGACTTATGAAGGGGATAGAAGAAGTAATAATAGTCATGCACAGGATTATATTCTCTGGGTTTTGTTTGAAGTTGATCTTCACGTGAAGAGGAATTACTTTTGTCAGTCTTGTGCTCAATTATGAGGGTATTTGTGCTAGCAGCCTCAGAGCAGAAAGGGTGAAGATGACTTCTTTCACACTCAGTTGAAAGGAAGCAATACCTTTTAGTTTAAAATTCAAGGGGAATGTACTGAAGTATTCTTACAGTTGAAGTCACTGGAATCTGAGAACTCAAGTTAATCAGTTATCAGTGACTACCTGCTGGTTTGTTATAATGCCAAAATCTCCTACGAACCTTCATCTACATTTGAAATAAATACTCATGAGGGGTGAAAAGCATTATTTTAATTTGGTGTCCTGTGTGTAACTTTTCACAAAGTCAGTTTGTTTTACTTTATTACTAATCTAGAGCCTGCCATATCAAGATTTTCATCTAGTGAGAAGAGGTTAATGGCATTCCTTATTGTTTTAATTTTTTTAGTTTCATTTTTTAAATTAAAGAATTATACCCTGGTGCCAAGTGCATGCTTGGCATGCAGACTTATTTTTACAGGTGGCAGCTGAAAGAAATCCATATTGTCTTGCAGTTGTATCACTGTAATAGATGTAACAACTATTTTTGAGAAACTGATTCTTTTCCTCATCTAAACCAAAAAGTTGACAGCTCAGGAATCTGACTAAAACGTAGGTTCAACTTGCTGTATGAACTGGTAAGAGTGGAGTTACTTGAAGTGTGAGCATTTGATGCAGACAGAGGAATAAAATACAAAATTAAATCTGTATTAGCTAAAATGAAGATGTTGTAGAAGCAAGATCAGCTTGCAGTAAAGTAACCATTTATCCATTTATCACATGCAACTGCTTCAGAGTTTCATCTGATGCCCTTTATATAGCAGAGGGGTATAAACAAGCTAATTATTGCACTGCTATAGCTATGTGTTTCTCAAACTTTATTAACCCGTTCCTACTTTCAGTCCTATTCTGTTGGTTGAAATCTTGCCCACTGTTTGAATTCTTAATAGTGTTCCTATATTAATTGTATAAATCCATCTAGCTGATCATCAGCTATAGAAACGCACGTAGGTTTCCCTCTGAAATAAGGAAGTGACTTCATTCTCATCTGTTCTGTTCTTCATGCTTTGTTTTTGTTGGGTTTTTTAAAAAAAATCATTAGTTGTCTAAAAGATTGGTCAAATTGTCTCTATTATTATATAGCTGTAAATATTTACTACAACCTCAACTTCTTCAGGTCTCCTGAATTGCTTGGATGCTCTGCTACCAGGTTCTGCTATGAGGTTCTATGCAGTGTTGTTAGCAAGCTCACTCTGGAAAAGCAGTTCTCTTAGAATGGGTTCTGAGAGTGATTTAATGGCTGTAATGTGAAATCACTCCAGGAAATCCTGGCTAAAAGGACAGATTTTTGTGGTGAATACCATCAGGTTAGCAGGGAGGACAATGCCAGCAGTTTTTCAGAAACTAACACTTCAGTGTGCGTAAGGCCCACAGTTGAACTGTGTCTTAAAGATGTCAATGCATTTTACCTATTAACCTCAAGATCTGGAGAAACTTAATCCCCCCCCTTTTTTTAAGTGGTTGTAACATTTCAGTCATTTAAGCCTAGTGCCTGCATCTTTTTGAAGAACAACACGTTCTTCATGTCATTAGGATGATGTAGCATCAAGTCCTCTGCCTCTCCAGGTCATAAACAAATAAGGAGAACTAAATCACAAAGGACATTGCCTCCACGATGCCTGCAGATCTCCTTACATCTTTCTGTATCACAAACTGGACATCAGAATATTTGGGGTTTGTACATTATTCAAGCTAATGTGAGTGAAAATTGTAAGACTGCCCCAGATCAATAAAAAGCATGTTCTACATTTAGACTTCATAGCTTCAGCTTAGGTATCCTATTTTAGTCTGGTTATACAACATGGTGAGTACCTTCAACTCTCAGCAAGGTGTGGGGGTGGCTCAGATGAGGTTCAGGAGTAGCTCTAACTTGTAGCTACTCAGTAAAAAGGTTAAAAAGTATAATTTTTCACAAAACAGAGAAAAGGAAAAGACAACCAGGATACCTTGCAAAATGCAAGTGACTTCTAAGAAATTCAGAGCTTCAGAGGAAGAATCCTTTGAATTGTAATTTTTTTTTTCCTCTCCTTAACTCACTAGCACAACATTTTGAAATTTTTTGGCCACTGCAATGATATTGATCGTGAGATGCGGAAGTGCTTAAAGAAAGAGGTAAGAAACACATTTACTGTCCATTAAATGCTTAATTTAAAAAAATCCACAGCATAGAAATACAGCTGCTTTTTACTAAGGCAGTACAAATCAGTGAATAGGCCTTGAAATGTTAGGGAGTGGGCATTTGAGACCAGGTTCAAGGATTTTTTTGATAAATTTGCAAGGTAAAATCTGACTCTTAACAAATGGCATGGTCTGTTTTGGGCTATACAAAAATAGGCAAACACATTTTAAACACAAAAGTATTGCAAATAGGAACTGGCAACAGGTTGCTTTTGATTTTTTTTTTCTTAGGGTTTTTGTTTTTTAGTAGTTGTAGTTGTATTTGTACAGTATAGAATATAAAGCAGTAATGGTCACTTCTGCATGAGTAACATCTATTACTGAAGACACGCTGACTGAAGCTATGTGAGTTGCTGAGTTAGGTTCGAGATGTAAGTACTGCTGCTTAGGACCTAACTCGTTGCCAGACTAGATCTAGGAAAGAATGGAAAACTCCAGGAGTTTAAGTAGATTAACTAGCTAGTGGGCACATTTTCAGAAGATTATCAGCTGGTTGTCATGCCTACATGATAGAACACATGAATTAAATTTTCACACACTTTTAACTTGAAATTGTACTTACTGATTTTGACATAATTTTCACAAATGTGTCTAAAAAAGGAGACTTTAAGTGCACGATAGCCAGAGAAGTTTAGGCCTCTTTTTTTTCCCTCCTGTGAGTCGATGGGAATTGATTTCATCTGCTTGTGTCAAATACCAGTTATTTTTAATCTTATAAAAACTGTAGCACAGATAGGGAAAATTTTGTAGTGGCAGGACGAGGGGGAATTGTTTTAAATTGGAAGAGGGTAGATTTAGATTGGATATTAGGAAGAAATTCTTACTATGAGGGTGGTGAGACACTGGAACAGGTTGCCCAGAGAAGTGGCTGGAAGCATTCGAGGCCAGGGTGGATGGGGCCTTGAGCAGCCTGGTGTAATGAGAAGTGTCCCTGCCTACGGCAGAGGGTTTGGAACTTGATCTTTAAGGTCTCTTCCAGCCCTGACCATTCTGTGATTAAAGTTGATTTCCATGTAATCTTTTTCTTTGTTCCAGTGAAGCCTTTACATTAAAAGGATTTCTTGATGGCTATATTTGTCTGCTTTCTTAAAATATGGCTACATTGATATTCCATTACTAGGAAGTGCCTGAAAGGCTGTTCATAAATATAGAATAGGTACAGATACAGCATTTAAAGATCCACTGTTCTCATTATACATAAAAACATGCATGGGTTATTGAAAAATAAAATACTGGCATGGGAAAAAGTTAAGGATTCTGTAAATGTTAAGTAATGTTTTGGGCCTTTATTTCAGTTATTAACCAATCAGTAGAATGAGTGAAAAACAATAATCCCTTTCCAAAAATCAATCTACTTAGTAGTTTATTACATAGTATATAGAATAGAGTATTTGTGGGTTACTTGGATTTTATTATTGATAACCAATTATTAAAAAATTGAACACATATATGCTCTAACTTAAGGCCAAGAATAACTTGTTTCTCATGAAATATATATCAAATCATACATTGTTGGGGTTTTTAAACATTTTTAATTTATTTTAGGCATGTAAAGGTTTCCTTTTTGGCTGCAGTGAACCAACACTAGGTGCTTTGGGCTTATGCAGGAGCATACTTGAAAGCATGGTCATCTTAAAAAACCTTCACAGCTTAGATACATGTGTGATTCCCTTTTACACTGGAGTCCTGTCTCTGTTGCACTTCTTTTCTTAAACCATACCCCCCCTGCCCAAAGCCTTACCCTCACTGAACCCGAATTTGCCTTTGTTCCTTTCATCTTGATATACTACTTTATCTGTACATATAATTAATGACCAAGATCAAAATTAGACCAGGTCTGTGATGACAAATTCATGTTTCACAGGGCAAATGCCCTTACATTAATCAGTATCTTTTAAAAGGAAAAGAGCCTGACCTGTGCTCTAGAATAGCACCGATGCAACTTTTTTCCTAGTTAGTGTGACGTGTAACTGTTTCACATAGGATGGCTGTATAATTAAGTTCCTTCTTATGATTAGCTGAATCTTCTTTATTAGAATGTTCTAATACTCTTTAGCTTAATAACCTCAAACTTAGAAACATGTACTTTAATCAAATAAATGTTAATCTCAAAGTAAAAGTGAAGCAATATATAGATATTAACAACTGCATTTCTAATGCATCTATCAAAGATACCGTTTCTGTGCTTCTCTATACTTTTAAATTTGACTTACCTGTTTAATGATAACAGCTGAGCTATTAATTTCCTTATCTGTCTTCCAGTATGAAGAAAACAGAGCCAGGAACCAGGCGAGGCGACGGAGTATAATTAATGCTCACAAGAACTCAGAGAAGTGAGCTGTACTGTAGTTGGACAGCTGCATCTCAATAGGGACACTCAGTTGAAAGCTGACAGAATACTTTCCCATCACCAATGCCTGTGGTTTGTCAAATGATGAAAAAATAAATGCACCTAATACACACTAATTCCCAGCAAGGCAAACAAGGTGTGTGTGTGTGTGGGGAAATCATCGCTCACAGCTTCACTTCATTTTTGACCTCTAAAAGCAAACTATTATGGCAAGTCTTTGTTCTAGTTTGGTTTTATTATGATAAGTAATGAGGAATCAATGTGTGTAAAGTATTACGTGTTCAAGGCTGCTATATTCCTCACCTTGGTCTGAGTTGCTTTAATTTCTTTGTGTTTAGCAGTTTTTCTTTCATCTCTATTTTTTTTTCCCCTCTTGCAAAACACCAAATGACTTTTCCATCAGTCTTTGTAATGTTGTGATAACACTGCTTAAATAAATTAGCAAAAAAGAAAATTTTAAACAGATGTGGCTTGAAATTGGAAATTGCCTATCAAGTAATTGGAGTTCTAGTATTGGAGCTAAAATGATGAAAATACCATCTTCCACTGAGAAGATTAAAAACCCTTCCTGCCAGCCATACGTGCAGCATTGACTGTTGTAAGACAATTTGTTCATCATACCCAAAGTAAGCAGCTTTAGAAATTCAGAATGGAACGTTTCCAGGGATTTACAGAGCATTTACAGAGTATTGCCTTGATTTTTGTTGAGTACAGAGTGATTATTTTTTTTTAAGAGTGCTGCCAAAAATACAAGCTAAATAGCTCTTCCATGTTCTGTAGTACAAAGGTGAAGTCAAATTACACAACTATTTCTGTTGAAGGAAAACTCACATTGACATGAACGAAAGTGTAACTTGCCTTTCTGATGGGCAACTCAACTAGTGTTGTGTTAACCAAGTTGCCTCATTGGCCTATGAGAGCTATATATTTGCTATCAAACTCCAGAAAGTCTTCAACAAGTCTCTGAATTTGAGAAGATTTGATATTAAAGCATGTTGGTTTGTGCAGTGATGGAGCTGCTTCTCTGGTTGTCTGCTGCATTCACCTTATTTTTAAATAACTTTTCTCCCTAGTAACAAATGACTACTTAAAAAAAATGAGCCAAATATGCTAAGTGTTCTGAGACTTTTCTTCAGAAAAGGAGCTTGTTCTACCATGAATTCTATAGTTTGTAAGAACTGTTGTTGACTCTCAATCTTGAATGTACACTTTTTTTGGAAGAACACTGCATTTTGTGGTCTGTTTTGAGAGATTAATCAGAATATTCTTACTGAGTTTTTTCAGTACCTGTATGGATCTTGTTAAGTCGGTAAAACATTACCACGAATGTTTTCAGTGAAAGTTCCAAGAAAAACTGAAGCAATTGTTTCTGCATCTTTTGACTTGCTGTCTGCCTTTCTTAGAACAAGTAAATGGTGCATTATTTGAATTAAATACTTGAGGGGTTGGAAGCAATGCAGTCTTTTTACTGGTATTCTTCAAAAGTATTCTGAAGTGTACTTCATAGTGAAGTTCCCTAACTGGCAACTCTGCATCCTTGAACCTTCTTCCATTTGTGATCTACTTCAGGCAAGCTTTTAAATAGGATCGGGGGATGCTTGTAATTTTTAAGTAAATAAATTGAGATTTGTCCTAGAGATTAGGTTGCAAAGCTGATACCAGAGTGCAGAAGCACTGAAGCTTTCCTTTCTTTCATCAGATTCTAGTGAAAGATCTGGAGTTAGAATAGCAACAAAATAATCCAAAAGCCACTTAACACAGCTCATTAGTCAGATTCATATTTTCAAAGTAGTTAATGAATGAAAGACCAGATGGCATGCACAATGTCTATTGATACTTTGAACTACATATATCAATAAATCTGTTTTACAGATAAACTGTGTTTACGTGTGAAAGTGTGATCACGTTCATCCTTCTGTCTTTTTGCTTGTGTGCTAGCAGTGTGATACAGGATTGCCCACTGAATGCTGTGGTTTTGCTCCTTTTTTGAGAGGGGTTTTGTTGCTAATTTGATCTTGAATCTGAGAAACACTAGTGTAATAATACTTAGTGAGATTTTAATTAATTTTTATGTACACCAGTAGATAAACTACCTTTCAAAAAGGTAACTGTGCAGAAAGATCTTTTGGGGCATTTGTTGCTTGGACAAGACCTTCCTGTGGTCTTGACAAAACTCATCCCTAAAACAGACATCAGGTCACTTGTTTTGGCTTGAGAAAAGCATCAACTGCCTTAAATGATACTCACGCACCTCAAGTACTGTGTCCAGCTCTGGGCCCCTCACCATAAGGACATCGAGGTCCTGGAGCAAGTCCAGAGAAGGGCAACCAGGCTGGTGAAGGGGCTGAAGGGCAAATCCTATGAGGAGCGGCTGAGGGGGCTGGGGGTGTTTAATCTGGAGGAGGCTGAGGGAGACCTTAACACCACTTGCAACTACCTGAAGGGAGGTTGTAGAGAGGTGGGCGATGGTCTCTTCAGCTGAGTAACAGGTGATGGGACAAGGGGAAGTGGCACAAAGCTGCACCAGGGCACAGTCAGATTAGACAGTAGAAAAATTTTTTTTACTGAAGGAGTTGTTGGGGCCTGAACAGGCTGCCCAGGGAGGGGGTTGAGTCACCTAACCTGGGTGTGTTTAACAGATGGGGAGATGAGGTGATCAGGGATATGATTTAGTTTAGGATGGGAATGGTTGAAGTTGTTAATCTTAAAGGTCTTTTCCAACCTTGTGATTCTGTGACGCAGATGTGTGTAGCAAAGTTGTATTAGTTGGAGCCCTGATACTGCCATCTCATCGTGGTGTTACAGTGCTGAAAGGGTACGCAGTATGCATTTGGTTCCTGTAGTAGTCTAAAGGCATCACTGCACTTTTACAAAAGCTTTGATTAAAAACTTCTTGGCCTCTGCTGCCCGCAAGTGGTTTTGCCCCAGCCCCGTGTCCCTGCGCTCCTCTGTCACTTTTATGCTGTTACTTGCCAAGCGAGGTTTGGCATGCGAACCCAAGTGATGATCGCGGTTCGTTCCACATGGCCCGCTGGGAATCCTTCCTTTACAGCCTGCAAGGAAGAGTACCGGGAAATTGCAGGTATTTTCCCAGAGCTCAGGCAGACGCCACCGGACGCGTCTCCCCGAGGCAGCCGGTCCCGGCGGCTGGGACTCCGCCGCCCTCCGCGGCTGCTTCAGGGTGAGCAGCCAGTGCTCGGCGCTGCTCGCGCGCCGCGACCGCCTCGGCCGGCAGCTGCCTGGCAGCTCGGGACGCCGCCAGGCTCTGCGGTCGCTGCCCAGGGCAGCCCGGCCTCGCCTCGCCGCCCCATCCCGCTCCACTCCCCTCGGCTCCGACAGCGCCGCCCAGCGGCCTTTCCGTCCCGCCGGGAGGCAGCGGTTTCCCCGCCGCGCGCGGGAGGGGTTCCGTGTGGACGGGCCGCCATTTTGGAAGAGAGCCTGCATGGCTGCTGGCGCCCTCCTGCCTTCTCCGGCCGACCGGGGTGCATCTCAGAAAGGCTGTGTGCTAGCGTGGTTTCCATCGCATCCAGAGGCTGCATTGGCCAATCGTGGCCTCTGCCTGACGTAACATAACACCCATACTCTTTCCTCAGTGGGTCGTTGGGGCCACAAGTTCTCACAGACATCCCCTGTGCCCTGAAATACTCTTGGGATGCCATCGATCAGGTGTTGATGCCAAATTCTCTTGCATAATCCCACTTTATCACCCACTTTTTTTTTAACTAACTCAATGTTGTGCTCAAAACACTGTTGAAATAGGCAAACTTGGTTGACTTTGCTGTGCTCAGGTTTGCGCAGGGCTCTAGCACAGGGACTCTTGTATGATCACAAACTGCAGCAGGGAATGATGCTGATTTTGTAAATAACCCTCTATGCTCTTTGGTAGCAACAGAAGGCTGCACTTCCCCCCCACTCCCTCCCCAGACCTGAAGTTACAGCTAAAACAAAATAGGTATTTTAGCAACAGTAGTGATGTGCTCTAATACAAGCATTCCTCTTTTCTGAAGTTCAGCAGGATATTTGAACTGATGCCTCTGGCTCTGGAAGCAGTCAGGAATATCGGGCCATCCTCAAAGACAACTGGCACTGTTGCAGTTTATTTTATTAGTGATTCATTTTGGGTAGCATAGTGGTTGGTTTGTCACTTGCTTTGTATTTTCTATAATGCTGCAATTATTTATCTAGTGGCACCTTAGACTTTGTATGCGATTCATTAAATGATCCATCTGAGCTGTCTTCATGAACTGAAAATTCCAGCTTTTAATTCTCACGCTTTTCTGTAGCTTTCAGAGCTACGTATTTGTACAGATCATTTTGCTGTATTTTGGTTTGCTTCATATGCTAACATTGCTGGTAATGAATATATAAAGTACTTTATGTATAAGTGGTGTTAGATGCGGTTACAAGCAGCCCACATAATCATATTAAATCAATATTAGATGTGTGCTACTGAATAGTTGTCTTTGGGATGCTGGTGGTCCCAATTTAATTTAAACTTCTTCCCACTAGTATTTCCAAAAAACCTCAGAGGAAAACAAATCAAAAAATCGAATCCCCATATGAGTAATTCCAAATGGAATAACAGCTCTTTCGTAATTGGCCAGCAGTGCCTTCATTTAGGTGGATGTATAAGTGTGTGATATGTGACAGCAACCCATCCAAAACCTGGTCACTGTTCACTGTCGTACGGCTAGCAGATGGCAACCACGGAGAATGGGTTTTGAGGTGCTAGACATATTTGTGATAAGAGAGTTTGTTTATTTTAAGTAGGAAAATAGGCTGATTTGAGTTACAGTATTTGGTGTGAGGAAAAGATTCAAGTACTAGAAGTTTCTTCAGAATGCCCTTACCCTGATGCAGCTGTGCTGCTGTTGGTTCTGTTTTGCGGGGTTGCCAGGAATAAATAGCATGAAGGCTAAAGAGGGGTAGCAACAAGGAAACCTGAAACTCTCCTCTGGAGCTTCTTGGTATTTAAAATGGAAACTCTTAAATCATCTTCTAGTTATAACAAGAGCAAAACATTCTCCCTTGGATTTTTCTGTGATGGATTTGTGTTCAAGGGCTTCTGTTTCTATGCTTGGGGCTGCGTTCAAGGTGAGAGGGAAAATGATGTGGTGGAACTAAATCTCCTAGTTGGGAAGTTGCGTATTATTGCAGGGAATGGTGCAGCAAGTGGAAACCAATTCCAGAGTCTGATACTCGCTTGAGTATCAATCTCTAATTGTTTATCAGGTCTTAACAGTGCATTAGAAGCTAATGCATACAGAAGTTGTGTACTGTATATTATACTGGGGAAGCAGAAAGGCCATACCTGCAGGTGAAGTGAGAATTCTTTTGAGCAGAATGGCAGGCAGGGAACCTTCTCTGTGTGAAAATATCTGTTTTAATAGTTTGAATATGTGGGGAAGAACTTGGGACATTATTCATAGGAATTTTTATTTGTGGATTGATGGGTCTTGTGTTGTTTGTGGTTGTAGATCAACAGGACAGTTTTAGAGTGTTGTGGTGCTGCTAAGTTGGTATTTCCTCATGTCCTTACACCAAAAAATGTGCTTAAGAGCGCCGGTGACATGAACCTGGATCTCTGGTGTGTCCTTTCCTTAACTGTCATGTTGTCTTCTGTGTGCAGCCAAGAGGGTTCCAGAGACTGCACAGCAATTCCTATCTGTTTTATGAGTAAGTTTTTACAGAAGGGCAAGACAAAAAGTAAAACCAGCAATGTATGTCTTTTGAAATTATTAGTAGCATCCAAAGCTATGTTTGGAGTGGGGTCTGTATGTATATAGATATATGTATGTAAAACTGTATAAACATTAGTACAACAGTGAGGGAAAGGAAATGGCAAATTTAGCCAGCATTTCAAGTATGGAAGGTGTATGGTTCTTGTTTTCCTCCAAAGATGCCTGCTGTGTTAGAGAAGCCTAGCAGTAACAGAACAGCACAGCCTTAGGGATGGCATTTACCTTTGTTTTGGGGTTTTATTTTATGAAAAGTGAAAAAAATGTTTACTAAATTCAAGAGAGAAAAACCAAATACATTAATCTTGCTGTTGTCTTATAAGACACTGTAAATAGGCATTTTAATTTAGGTGCGTTTTGACAGTGAGAGAAGCTAAAATAGCTTAGCAGCAGCAAGAAGTTTTGAATTATCATCTGCCTCTGTGCTAACCCGCATTTTATAATTATTTAAACTAACTGCAGAATTATACTCTGAGTATTGTTATTCCCAAACAAATCAGATTGTTAATACTAATGAAGGATGCAAGTGGTGTACAAATACAGCAAACAAGGAATTTGCCATTTATCAGCCCAACAGCAAAGCATGACTGGCTACTAGATTTGCATACAGACTACACAGATGATAAGTATTTTTCTTAAATAATGATAACAATTTATTGTAATAAATACCTTTATTTCAACCAAACAAGCAATGAAAAGTAATGCAAATTATTTTTATCATTGCCATAAACATGTTTAAGTAATTATGGCTTACTCTCCAAAGTTAAATCACCGTATTCTCATCTTCATTTCAGCTTCCTGTGAAAGTGGTAATGAATAAATGCTTCACCATAGCCCCTTGGGGTCTATGGTACATTACAAAGATCCAGTATTTAGCGGATAGAGCCAAAAATAGCCTGAGTAAACCTCAAGTGTATCAAGACCCTTATTTTTTAGCTAGCGATGGAACCCCAGAAAAGCCATGGACTTAAACATCTGTGAACTTAAGTTCAGACTCAGATCTGTTTTTATTTTACAGCTTCCTCTTGTCGTTGCAAGCAGAACCAAAACGATGGTTTCAAGTCTCTTTTGTCCTGAGAGTTAGATGTGTGGGCTTGAGACTAAATCCAAATTTGGTGGTTTAGCTTTGTGCTAGTTTCATCTGGTTTTTGTTTGTAAATGAAGCAAAGTATGTACACCACCTTAGCCATATAGGCCATATAAGCTGCTGGTTTGCCATAGGTAAATTAGGATTTTCAGTTTAAGTCTAAAATTAGTCCCCAGGAAAGGGAAGAACACAAAATGCTGCCCTGAGACAGTTGGCAGTTGGCAGGTTCACATAGAATTTTCCTCCAAATATGTGCTTGGCCCCTCAATCTTGACTTGCAACTGGGTGCTGGAAAGGTAAGATACTATTACTGTTGAGCAGCAACTGTTTACAGCATAGAACAACAGTTGCATACATATAAAATGCGTGAAGGAATCAGATTAGGCACACTAGTGATTTTCTCTTATGTGCAAGTATGTAGATAGGGAATTTGTAATTTCAATTAGTTTCTGCAGAAATTGTATTGTATTGCATTCTTTTCACAGCAACATTAGGGAGTTCTTTCAATTAGACATCTTTTGAATTTGGTATTCTTAGTTTACAAATAGACACTGGAGCTAGCCTAGTGGTTTTGTTTTGCACAGTTGTGGGGAATTGTTTAATTCTCCTTTCTGAATCCTCTTTCTCTAGGTCAGTAGCCAGCAGTGAGGAACACTAAGTAAAAATAAAACTCCTATTTTTAGTTCAGCTACATAATGTCCTATTTATAATACTGAAATTTCAGCTACTACCTGGCTCCTTTCAAATCCATGTGCCATCTCTCCTCTCTTAGCCCTCATCGCTCTTTTTTCCCACCTGCCCCATTTGATGCTTTTGCAGTTATTTTTTTAGGTTTGGGGATGCTTTTTTGAGAGGGCTCTTAATTCTGCACAGTGCTGACAGCTATCAATTCAAGTAATTTGACTAGAAGTAAGGGCAAGTAGCAGCTAGCAAGGGATACTCAAACCTTGGTATAACTCATTCTCAAAATTTTAACATGGTACTAA
>VZTU01029486.1:30727-43419 GCA_013400835.1 Zapornia atra | reverse complement strand
GCTCCAGCCTGGGGTCCTTCCCATGAAAGAACGTCCTCCACCAACTTCTTCCCACAGCCTGCAGTGGTTCTTCATGTACTGCTCCAGCGTGGGTCCCTTCCATGGGGTGTAAACCTTCAGACACAGACTGCTCCACCATGAGTCCTCCACAGGGTCACAAGTCCTGCCAGCAAACTTGCTCCTGCCTTGGGTCCTCTCTCCACAGAGCCACAGATTCTGCCAGAAGCCTAGCTCAGTGCGGGCTTCCTAGAGGGTCACAGCCTCCTTCAAGTGCCTCCATCTGCTCTGGCACAGGGTCCTCCAGGGTCCTCCACAGGCTGCAGGTGGGCATCAGCCCCCCGTAGACCTTCACAGGCTGTACCACGGTCTCTCCATGGGCTGCATGAAAATCTCTGCTGTGGCACTTGCAGCACATCCTCCTCTCCTTCTGCACTGACCTTGGTGTCAGCAGACTTATTTGCACTTACTCTCTCTCCTCTCTCACCATCTGCAGTCTCACAATCACAGAATCACAGAATTGTAGGGGTTGGAAGGGACCTGCAGAGATCATCGGGTCCAACCCCCCTGCCAAAGCAGGCTCCCTAGCTCATATTGCACAGGTAGGCATCCAGACGGGTCTTGAATATCTCCAGAGATGGAGACTCCACCTCCTCCCTGGGCAGCCTGTTGCCACAGCAGTGGGCTTTTTTTTCTCCCTTCTTAAATAAATTAACCCAGAGATGTTACCACTGTTGCTGGTTGGTTTGGCCTTGTCAGCAGTGTGTCTGTCTTGGGGTCAAGTGGCATATGAGACATGGGGGAAGCATTTGGCATCTCTTCACAGTAGGCCCCCTGTAGCTCCCCGCCCACTTCCAAAACCTTGCCATGCAAACATTCAGGGTACAAAAGTACAGAGTACCAGTTGTGCCAATTAAACCCTTTGGTTATGGTCAACGTGGCACTTGTCACTACTAGAAGAATAAACCAACTTTCTGAGCTACTTCTCTTATGCCATCATTCCTGAGAAGCAAGCACTAGGCTGCATGCTTGCACATTGATGGTTTTTTCTTAGGACCAAATAGACCAGTAAAACATCTTGCCTGACCTTCTCTGTACTACAGGCTGAAAAATTCATCATATAATTCTAGAGCAACTCTGTCTACATACTGGGTGTTTTACAGGCTCCTAAGCATACTCACACTGCTCCCTAAAATGACTAATAGTGCTGGCAAGATGAGGCTGCATCAGAGTCTAGAGAATCTTCCACTTGTACAAGCACAAAATTATGGCCTTCAGAGTAGCCTTGGGGCAATGCTCAAAAAAACCTCCAAACCTTCTAAGGCATTGAAATTTGCCAAAAGGGTCTGAGCTTACACTTCTCAGCATTGCCCTTTTGTAAGTAAATTTACCTCTGAACCACTGGAAGGAAACTGCTTCACAGAACCATAAAACTAAAGAAATGCCGCAATGCCCAACATACAGAATTCATCTCTGAACCATCGGCACCAACCGCCCTGTCCCCTGCACACAGGTGTACACACACATTCTGGCAGAATGAAGCAGGGGGGGCTCATTCTGCAGAAATTGAAACCATTTATGATGCTCTGCCAGGAGGGAAAACTCTGCCACTCAAAACTCTCTCTTCATTTACCTGCCGGAGTTATTTTCATTTAATCACTGATGGGTATCAATGGATTTTCAAAAACATTTCATGGCCAAAAATGTTTTCCTATGAGTTTCCACTTTTGCATCTCTTATTCTTACTGTAGTACTTCTTGCGTGAAGAAATAGACAGAAATTATGCTTCAGGTCCTATTGAAATAATCATCCTTTCCAAAAGAAAAACATCCACCATTAGATGAATGCTTAAAAGCAAAATACTCTGCCACACAAGTTATCCCAAGAAGCCAGTAGCTTTGCAAAAAGAGGAAACACTTAGGAAAGGATTAAAAAAAAAAAAAAAGGCAAAAGTAGAAAAGATTTGTCCATGAATCAGATTAAGGGCTACTTATGATGTTTTCTTTCAAACATTTTTTAAACCTACCTGCATCACAAGAGGGATTCTCTCTCAGGAAAAAATGAACCAACCTGTTAGTCTCTATTCAGACTAAGAACGGTCAACATAACGTTTGCCTGTAATTTCTCTCAGTATGTAGGAATGGCCCTTGCAAATAAAGCCATTTCTGATGTAAACTGTTTGTAGAATAATATTCATCAAAAGAAAAACTAAACTCCACAATTTACATGGACCCCTTCTGAGTTGCATTTTCAGAATTATCTCCAGTGAAAAGGAAAGTGAGATCTTCCATATAAAACTAAATTTTTTACTCTTTATTAACATTCAGCTAATGTAAAGCTCAGTATGAAATTTCATTAAAATATCTACATACCAGCCACTTCACAAACTGCAAGAGATTATGAGGCCAAAAGTGAAGGCAAGCGGTGGGTTCAACCTACATGCAAACCTGTAGATCAGGCTGGAAGGTAAACATACAAACAGGCATTTGGAAGGCACTGGTCAAGCCATTTGACATCACATCCTGGCTCTGTCCAGGCCAGAGTTACCTACCCAGGCAGGCAGCACAGGGGAGCTGAGTTAGCCCTGGCTGTTTCCACACCCCCCAACATCACTCCCCCATAGAAGGGGCTGGTCGGGGAAGGGTGCCTCCAGGGCAGTCCGAGTGCAGCTGGGGTGTTGGGTAGGTTCTTGCATAGTACAGTACTCTGTGTTATCACTGGTCAATAAGGTACTCTGTGTTACCAGCAGGTGTGAGTGAAAGTTGCCACGGGCCATTATTGTTCCCCTCTCAAGGTGATTTTGTCAGTAACCTGTCCTTATCCCAACCCATGGAGGCTCTGTCTGTTTCTCCTCTGGGAGCGAGCGGTGGCATGTGGTGCTCAGCCACTGCTTGGGGCTGAACCACCACATGTCAGAAGGTTATTTTAATCTAATGGAGCAGGCTTTCCAACACATACAGGAAAAGTCTCTATAGATCAGGAAGTAGGAATGGATCAAATGATGTCAGCAGGCTGTTCAGATTTTCCTGCAAGCTTTCCAACTGGAGATGCCATGAAGCAAAGATGCAACAGAGAGACAAACTCCAATATCACAAAACTTTTAACATTCACCCAGTAAGGCATTTCACAAATGCCCTGCCATGCTGCTCTCTGGGCATGTCCTTGCAAACCCAGCATATTTAACTGTAAACTACTCACAACCACAAACATGAGAAATACTACAGAAGCAAGTACACCCCCCCCCACCAAGCTCTGAGGTAGATGCAGCATTCAAAACCTTCCTCTTAAAGACAGGTTACAAAAAGACAAAAAGGTAAAAATAGCTTCTCCTTGCATAGCTGAAACTGGAGTGGAAAGACTGGGAATAAGTTCTTGCACCCCTGGGTAGGATTCCAGATTATATAAAACAAATAACAGGTATTTAAAACAGACAGTATGGAAGCAGGCAGCAAACTTTCTGCATCAGTTATACCGGTGTGCAAAGCCACTGAGGATATTGCAAATTAGCACACATTAGGCTGATTATTTTCTCAAGGGGATAGTGTGTAACCATGAATGGTTCAGCAGTAGAAAACTGTGCAGATAAGCTATGACCTGAATCCTTTTATCCAGTATATGAATGGTCCTAAATAACACCATCAAAGCACGATTCCCAACCCTGCATACAATTCCAAGAACATCAGAACAAGCATGAGCATTGTGTTTCATGTACAAAGCAAGATAGGTCTTATGCAAATACCTGCTCTAACAAAGGTGAGAGAAAATACAAAACAGATACACCTAAGCTAGCAGCAAAACCCTAAGAGAAAAAAATCACTGTAGTGACAGAAAATCTTCTTCCTGAAGGGTCAAAGGAAAAGCAATTAATTCTTTGTACCATAATATTTAATTTCACATGGTTTGGGAATAATGATATTGATCCCCATTCATGTAAAAACCATGTCGATAAGCCAAAATACAGATTTATTTTTCAGGTTATAGGAGTAACAGCATGCAAACAAACATTTTAAAGGGCTTGTCCAGGAAACATGAATATTACAAAAAATGGGGAAAAAAATTAAGAATCAGCAAACCCACCAGTCCAACTCAAGGTACAACAAAGCAGAGTCAACAAGTCCAAGATCAGTAATCCATATATACTGCAAAGAACTAAACCTCCAGAAAACACTGAAGGAAAATCAGCAATAGGGCGTTGGCTGAGACCACACAGGGAACGACAGCATCTGAGTGACTACAAAGCACAGCAGCCTAAGGCTGCCGTGCAGCAGCAATATTATGTCTCCCCTGGCTCTGAGCCACAGCAAGCTTGCCATGTCCCTACACATGCCCCACAGGACCCACAGGGGCTGGCTTCGCTGGTATCAGGCTCTGTATTATCATCACCCAGGTCTTCCTCACCTCAGACCCGTTACTGCATTTTAGAAAATGTACCTGTGACTCCAAACCTTTGCTGCCTGCAAATTTGAACTGGAATTTGAACTCCTCAAAATAACAGTATTAAAGACATGCAGAAAAAAAACTATTTCTGTCCCACTCCGTGTTGAGTCCCCCTGCCCAAAATAATTCTTTTGGTCATATGCCAGGTAATTCTTCCCATGTCTGTACACGTATGAGGAAAGATAGATCCTTTCTGTGAGAGCGTAGCCAGGCAGTGGGGACAACAAAAGTCCATGTTTGGACCAGTGCCTGCAGAGCCTGCTGGCACAGGGGCACTGCCAAGTCCAAGCCTAAGCACTGTGATGATGGTACTGAAGGACCATCTGCAAGCACGTTAGCGTCCCCAGATTTATACCAAAGTAGTGTTTGCATCATATTTTCTTCAATAAATTACACTTTCTACCCTTTTTGTCAAAGAACTGCATTTCTTCTGCCAACACACAAAAATCCTCTGCCTGGAGTCACAGGTAGCTGCACTGCTCTCTCATGGCACACCCCAAATATCCCCACTTGTGTCCCCTAACCGAACCCAAGGCTACACGTTGCCTTAACTGAGTCTGAGCTTCACAATACAAACACTTGGAGTCATAATTTAAGAAGAATCTGCCACACTTCAGCCCCCTGAGGTAACTACCACAGTTTTTCTGTTCTGGGTGCAGGGCCTAGGCCCTCACAGCAGGGGCTGCCCTAGGCCCGACACAGACAATCCCAGACAGCTCCAGCCTGCCCAGCAGCCAAGATGGTGGTGCCTCAGGGAAAGCCCATTTAGGAAGGGGTAAAAATGTTGCATGGCAGAGACGAGTGAGGAAAAACATGTGAGAGACAGCCCTGCAGACACCTAGGTTAGTGGAGAAGAAGGGGAGAGGGTGCTCCAGGTGCTGGAGCAGAGATTCCCCTGCAGCCCATAGAGAGCAGCTGACACAGGAGTAGGTTTTCTGGCAGGAGCAGCATCCTGTGGAGACCCACACTGGAGCAGTCCATGGTTGAAGGACTGTACCCCACAGGAAGGATCCACATTTGAGCACCTCATGAAGGGCAGCAGCCCATGGAGTGACCCCATGCTGGAGCAGTGGAGCAGCGTGAGGAGAAAGAAATGACAGAAAGGATCTACTATGGACTGACCACAGGTCTCATTCCCCATGCCTCTACGCTGCTCTGGGGGAGGAGGCAGAAGAGTCAGAAATGAAGTAGTGAGGTTGAACCTGGGATGTAGTGAGGGGGGAGAGCAGGGACAGTGGTTTTAGTTTTTCTCTTTGCTCCGTACCAGCAGCTTTATTTTAATTTGCAATAAATCAATTCTCCCTATGTCAAGTCAGTTTTTCCCATGAGAGAACCAGCAACTGACCTCTTTATCTCAACTTCCAAGCTTCTCCATCTTACTTTCTCCCCCACTGTCCTGTTGAGGAAGGTGACTAAGAGATGGTGGGGGAGGCTGGCAGGATACAAGGATGTCAACAGAATTGATTTAAGAGGTGTTGTGTGGTGTTTTGGGTTTTTTTTCAATCCTCCAACACCTTGCCACCAAAAAACCAATATCACAGACTGCATGGTAGGAACAAATTAGTAAAAGCCTCTGAAACTGGCTCACCTACCTTACAAAGAGCAACATTAGCAATTTAAATCTTAAGAATCCTTATCTATACTTTTGTCTGCAAGTCTTGCCTTAAATAAAATTTAAATAGAGTAGAGTTTGCTTATACTTTTGTATACTTCTAGCTCTGAAGACACTTTCTGTCATATGATTCTTGAACACAAAGTGTGACACCTTTGTACCAAATGTAGGACAATGAAAAAGGTAAACCAATTGTGCCTTCTTACTATAATGTATACAAAAGTAGCAGAGATGAGCATTCACAAACTCCCACGGTTCTTGCAAATTTCATATCCATTCTCTCCTACGAGTCATTTTATCATAGGTGGGAGTACTTCCATGTGGAATTGCTTTGTGTACTTTTAATAGAAAATTTCTCTAGAACACAAACACGGTTGATCTTTAGAACTCTCAAAACCTTTTTGAGCTGCTTTATTGTACTAGTGACTTTTAGCTGCCTCAAATGGCAACACATGATGTTACCACAATAGAATTGCGAAAAGTTATCAAAATGTCAGAAATATCTTTTAAAATTTAAAATTAAATAATAATTTTAAACCACTATTTATCCTTTTATGAGAACTGCAATGTTTTATATCAGTTAACTACTGAACTGCAGGCATCATACACTGTGCTAAAACCAGACATCATCAGCAATAGAGACACTTTAATTTCTTACTGATAGTATCTCTTAAAAGCAGACGGCATCACTGAGAATACCAAATATGATATTTTTGTCTCAGGAAACAAGAAATGATGAAACTAACAGCTTACACTCAAGCTAGAAGTAACATACTGGCTACTGAGTAAAATTTTCTTGGCATGCTCTGGAGCTAGGCACAGAATTCCACAGAAGTCCAAAATCCTAACTTTAATTCCATTTTTTCATGTGATGAATGTAAGTTTATACAAAAGGCCAAGCTGATGTCCAAATCTGATGAACTATTCAGCAATGTCTCAAATAGACCAATTAATGTATTATACCCTACTTTTGTCCTAACAATATGTATTTTTTTACAAATAATTTTGCAGTTTGTAAAGGCCAACAATTTTTATTAGGAATTATTTTCCTGTTAGTTGTTTTGTTTTCAGTGTCTTTTCACTAACAAGATAAGGAATGATTGGTGCAACTTCACTGATATATTCACGCAACTGGAGCAAACTAGCAATCTCCTTAGCTGAAACACACATACATTTCCTTATTCTAAAACATGGTACCTGGTCCACTGAAGTTAAGCCAGCATACTGTTCCAAAAAGCTTCAGTTGGTAAAATACAGTTTCTAGGGCACCTCAGAGTAACATGCTAGTAATTCTTGCACTGTAGAGACTGTCAGATCCCTGAATATGATTCTGTCTGCAAATATGTCATTGCAGAAATACCTCAGATCTCTGCAATTCAAGAAGGTAGTTAAAAAAAAAAGTAAGCTTAGCGACTATCCAATTAATCTGTGGAGCACAGACAGAGATCATAAAGGTAATGGAACTTCCTCTGCACTCACGCTCTGAAACACAGCTGAAGACCACAAACACATTCAGAAGCACCCAATGGAATGCTACTGCCTAAGGCTCATTTTGAAAAGTGGTTTAGGAAGCTTAAACATGGCATAACTTTAAGAGAGTGCAGGCTTCCAAACAAGCCTGTAGTGTTCTGTTCTATACTACTAAAAGACTGCTTGCTTCAAAGAGTTTAATTACCTCTCTGCTGTCCCCTTTGGGGACCCTTCTGCCCTCTGCTACCTATTCACCTGGTACTAATGACATTGCCAGATATGGCTGTAACAGATCAGAAATATTCAGCTTCTATGAGATTGCTGAATTAGTCAGAGAGACGCAGGTGTCTTCCTTTTCAATGTCCTAGTCAGGTATAAAGACCCAAGGCAGATGCATAATTGGAAACAAACCCATGGCTGCACAAACAGCATCTGCAGAAAACTAAGTTTTCTCATCTTAAAGAGTGCCAGTTTGGCAAATGAAGGATGGCCCAAAACCTCAAAGATTGAGAGGCTGTTCAGAACACTCGCTTAGCAGCAGCAAAAAGACATTACATGAGCTTTTGCAGGAATAGCCAGCACAGCTTCACCAAGGGCAAGTCCTGCATGATCCATCTAGTGGCTTTCTACAACGGAGTGACTGCATCAGTGGACAAGGGAAGGGCAATAGATGTCATCTATCTGGACTTCTACAAGGCCTTTGACACAGTTCCCCACAACATCCTTCTCTCTAAGTTGAAGAAATACAGATTTGATGGGTGGACTGTCCAGTGGATAAGGTATTGGCTGGATGGTCACATCCAAAGGGTAGTGGTCAATGGCTCCATGTCGAGATGGAAAGGGGTGACAAGTGGTGCCCCTCAAAGATCTGTACTGGGACCAGTGTTCTTTAATATCGATGACATAGACCGTAGGATCAAGTGCATCTTCAGCAAGATTGCAGATGACACCAAGCTAAATGGTGTGGCTGACATGCCAGAGGGATGTGATGTCTCACAGAGAGACCTGGAGAAGCTACAGAGGTGGGCAGTGCAAACCTCATGAAGTTCATGAAGGACAAGTGCAAGGTCCTGTACTTGGGTCAGGACAATCCTCATTACCAATACAGGCTGGGGGATGATGTGATTGAGAGCAGCCCTGTGAAAAATGACTTGGGGGAACTGATGGATGATAAACTGGACATAAGCAAACTATGTGCACTTAGAGCTCAGAAGGCCAATCGCATCCTGAGCTGCATCAAAAGGAGTGTGTCCAGCAGATGGAGAGAGGTGATTCTGCCCCTCTAGTCTGGTGAAACCCCACCTGGAGTACTGTGTCCAACTCTGGAGCCCTCAACACAAGAAAGACATGGACCTCTTAAAGCGGGTCCAGAGGAGGGCCCTGTTGATGATCAAGAGGGCTGAAGCAGAAGAGATGGCTCAGGGAAGACCTTACTGCAGCCTTCCAGTACCTGAAGGGGCCTGCAGGAAAACTGGTGAAGGACTGTATGCAAGGGCATGCAGTGGTAGGATGAGGAGCAGTAGTTTTAAACTAGAGCAGGGTAGGTTTAGATTAAACATTAGGAAGAAGTTCTTCACTATCAGAGTGGTGAGACATGGGAACTGGTTGCCCAGAGAGGTGGTGGAGGCCCCATCCCTGGAGACATTCAAGGTCAGGCTTGATGAAGCTCTGAGCAACCTGATCTAGTTAAGGTGTCCCTGCTTACTGCAGGGGGGTTGGAGCAGATGATCTTTAAAGGTTCCTTCCAACCTAACGCATTCTGTGATTCTAGGAACTGATGGGAAAAGCCCTTACAGATTAAGACAACAGTAAGTTTTGTCTTAGAACTAGACTCCAGGAAGCAGATGGAAATTCCAATAGCATTATGGAAGAAACAATGTCAGAATGTCAAAAGAAAGTTCCCTAGTCACCCATGTCTACAAAAACGCCAGAAATACCAAGCCAGCTGAGAAGTTCAGCAATACCTCCTGCCCAGCACCACTAAGCTCTATGTGGCAAGTAAAACCAAATGGAAGAGCAACATAGAAAGTGACAGCTTGTTCAAGGAAGACAACCATGTCAAGGAAAAAAGAACAACAGGGTTCTGTATTGTATTTCAGGAATTTTTCTGAATTCATTCTGAAATTCAAGAAAACATAAAATGGACTGAAGTTTGAAATGAAAGACAGGAAAGAAAACAACAAAGGCAATACTGTACATGGAAAAGATTCTGAAATACTGAAGCAAGTGCAGACATTTTTTCTTAACCAGTTCTCTCAGCTACCCAAAAGACAGCCTATGATGGTAAAACACAGCAATTCATTACTTCAGGCACTGGGTGAGGAAGTGATACAACACATTTATTTGAAGAATGCAAGGACCTTTGTTGCTTAAGAAAGTTCAGAAGGTTCCCAGGAAAGGACATTTTCTTCTGACTACATATGATTGAGGAATTAAATGTTGAGAATCAAGATGTGACAGATAATTGTGTCACAATCACAAACAACGAAGCTTAGCATTTTAAGAACAGAAGGATTCTGCATGTGACAGAATAAGGATAATGGACTTGGGGAAGGCACCATAAGAACAAATAATTAATTACAAGATGCTTAGAACACAAGGCCTCTGAGAAAAAAAAATAAAAGGAAACGAGTTTGTTTAGTCCCCTGGGTAAAAAAACAGTCAGTGTAAAAAGACAACTAAACCTACTGAAATTAGATTGCAGTGGACAAAACAAAAAAGCAAACAAATAAAATAAATATATAATTTTATCTTTAAAGGATAATGAAGTTTACCTGATAAGTTTTGGAGGCTACGGAATCTCTTGTCTCTTTAACTGGAGACCTAAGAAAAGATGAGGAAAATATCTAATCAAGAATAAGTGATTCATCATTCCTGTACACAGAGGGATGAATTAGATTCATGTCTGGAAAAGCCTTCTGACCTTACGCTTCCCCATCAGTGATACGCAGATTCCTCAGCAGTAAGCTTTTCTTGCTTATTAAAACACTCATAGGCTTCCTTAAAGCAAGAAACTCAAGTGATTCAGCTCTCCATTTTTCACCAAGGTACTGATTCGTTTCCAAGTAAATTAAACAGAAAGAAAAGGATTGTACATAAAGGAAATTGTGAGCAGAAGTCAAACTGGAGCATACGGCCTCACCATAGCTAAGGCCCTAAGTAAGGGACATGACAGCTGACAGGAGAGGTGTGAAAAACAAGTCACCCTGCTGCTCTGGCATGTGCTCCAGCACACATGGTAAGAATCTGACAAATAGGGTCTAGGTAGAGATCTAGGGCTAAAACAGAGTAATTATAACCAGTAATTGAAAAATGTAAACCAAATCCAAGCTAAGCTGGCAATAACAGGTGGACTTTGGGCTGCCAAGCCACTCACACTGAGGCAATCTTGTTGATAACACTACATAAGGCTTACATTGCCTGTATAACAATATGAAACATGAAATCTGGGTATGAATGTAGCAAAACTGGGACCAATGTCAAAAAAGTAATTATGAGAGGGCTGTTTACTTGGGCGTTTTGGCAGAGACAGGGAGGTACAAAGTTAATGAAAAGCTAGGCCCAAGCTCAGGAAAAAAAAAAGTAGAATAAAAAACCAAATAGAGAATAAAATGCCAAATCAAGCTAAGAAAAAAAGGTAAATTTCTTCCAATACTAGGTGTGTGGACACCTGCAGATGGTAGTAAATGCTGACATGCAGATTCAAGTCCAAGAAGAGGCTGCAGGAAATCCCCTGCTGGAATCTCCATCAGGTTTATGTTCTTAAGAGTTGGAAACAGGAGTGGAGGCAGGAAATAGATTTACATCTCAGTACTCAGAAAATTTAGTAGTAATCACATACATGATTCCTTAGAATCTGCATTGTCTATCACTGTAAAATTGTAAATTGGTACATTTGAGTGCATACAGATTATTTTGCATATACTATTTTGCTGCACTAACCATTTCCTCTTGAGAATTAATCAATAAACATCTCAACACTTCATATTAGCCAAGTCTCAAGTCTAAAGGGAAGAGAGTTCAAACCTTGGCAGGAACAGAAATGTATCTACACGGCAATTACTTCCAACATTCTTACAGGATGTATGAGTGAGGTTATAAAATCTCACCTACAAAACAGCACTGAGAGACAATGGCAGGGATGAATGTCAAGTAATATGCTGCCCCAGCTACCCACAGGACCATTCCAGCCAACCCTTCTCCACAAGTCCAGAGAAGCCCAGGGACACATAGTTACAAACAGGAACCCAAACCACAGACTCCTGAGGAATGAACACCCTGCCCGAGCCTCTCCCAGAGCTGACCCAGGAGACCCTCAGCCCCCATGTCCAGGTGTGAAACCCACCAAGGTGAGTCACTGGGAGCAGCTCTCTGGATCACCTTTCCAACTAATTGGAGCTGCTGTCCAGGGGTGTGGGACACATCATGGCATGCAGGGGAAGAGCGTTTGAGAACTGCACAGAACTCATTACAGGAAGTTTAGGGGAAGAACCAAAGAAAGGAAAAGGGTTGGATTTAGGTGATTTGGTGAAGAATGAGTGTGGGGAGGTAAGAGAAAGGGATAAAAATGAATAATACCAGCCTGGTCGGTGCACTTGTCTGGCATGGCCTGTATCTGACCAGCATGGTCTGTCCTATTTTCTTGCTAAATGCATTTTTTGTGTGAGGGAGTATCAACGTGGCCGTGGTGGTGCTGGGTGGGTGGGTTTGTATGTACTGGTCAGAACACCACCTGGAAGGCCTGCATGTCCATAGCAGCACATGCAAGTGTGTGTGTGATTGTGAGCCAAGATGAAGCTGGACTAGCTGGTGGGCAGGGAAAGAGACCTGGCACTCAGGCACAGTGGGGTCTCTAAAAGCCAGCCCTGGGTGGGAGAGGTCCTGTGCATCTCCAAGTGTGAGAGCACAGTGGGTCCAGCTCACGCATGTGTATATCTGTGTGTGTGTGTCCCACACGCAAGAGAGATGGCCAGTACCCGTAACTGGAGCAAGGCTGTGGCCTCATCTTCTCATACTGAGCTTGTTCACCAGGACTCCCAGATCTCTTTCCACAGAGCTTCTCCCCAGCCAGGGGGATCCCAGATAGTGAAACTATGCTGTACTCCTGAATTATGTTTTGCTAAGGTGTTGTGGGTTTGCATGGCAAGGGTGAGGGTGAGGAGTGGGGAATAACTTT
>VZTU01029486.1:3178-30309 GCA_013400835.1 Zapornia atra | reverse complement strand
CAGCTAGAGTCAAACCACCACCCAAGAAGACATTACACTTGTGTTTGTTCAACTTTATAAGGTCCTTGTCAACACACTTGTTAAGGCAGCCTACCCAGGTGTTCTGCAGGGTGGCTCTCCCAAACTGTCTACTTCCCCACTCAGCTTGGTATCCCCAGCAAAATTCACCAGAATTTTCAGAATTCATCAAAATCCGGTGCTTGATCCCAGCATCCAAATCACTTATGAAGATACTAAACAGCTTCAGGCTCAATATATATATATATGGGACCCCCTAGGGGACCTAGACCTTCCCTGCAAAATGAGGAGCAGAACATGGTGTCTGGTGGTATCTGTGCTTGTCAGTGCACTATGAATACAGTGTAGTATTAAGCCAAATGTAGACAAGACTGCACCTGCTCTATGAACCTGATAAGCAAGCAAGGTATTGTACTCTTACCAAGTTCAGTCAAAATCAGTTTACCTTATTTTATTTTGGGGTTGGACTAGACGACGGTTAAAGGTCCCTTCTAATCTAACACATTCTATGATTATGGGTTAAAGATTATTTAATAAAAATAGTGTTAACAAATACGGATTCTTTCTACCAATCACCACTAGAAAAGTGTTTCTGAAAAAACATTTTAAGCAGTCAAAATTTCTCCATTAAGACCAAGAAAGAAATAGGTAGCTGCAATGTTAAAGCTATTTCAATCATAAAGCTTGTGCCACTGCTTCCAGATCATAATATTTTGGTTATTTTTCAACTGAGATAGAAAGGGATGCTCTGGAACATAGCTGGCAGTCAGAAATTCTTGATTTGTATCTAATGCCTTCCTGACACCGGGCGAGTCACACAAACCCTCTCCTTTAGTTTCCCTATCTAGAACAAGCAGATAGCATGACACAAAAATCTATCAGCAACTTAGACTGCAGTGAAAATT
The DNA here is from genome assembly GCA_013400835.1 of Zapornia atra. Classification (NCBI taxonomy): domain Eukaryota; kingdom Metazoa; phylum Chordata; class Aves; order Gruiformes; family Rallidae; genus Zapornia; species Zapornia atra. The sequence goes on along the minus strand of VZTU01029486.1, from coordinate 29,386 downwards.
AATCAGTGCTTACTTGTTGTGAATTCAGGAAGTTAAAAGGACAATTTGCATCAGTGAGGAGTCCTAAAATGACACAGCATTGGCAAGATGAAATACAGTCAGGAAGAGGAAGATAAACTAATTTTTTCAAATACAATTTCTATACGCATAGGGAACAGTTACACCCTATTTCCTTCATCTGTTTTATTTTTGTAGCAGGGACAAAAATAAAGCTTAAAACGAGGCCAGTCTACTTAAACACTCAGTTTATAAATACAGAAACAATGTCATCTTGAAACAAATCTCCTGAAGATAATCATCTGGGAGAATTTATGAGAAATGTTTGCTTGGTACATAAGCGAATGCAACAGCAGTAATTAAATCAAACATATCTCAAGCACATTAATTATATGTGATGTGAATTTTTCACTGAAAGTTAAATCAGGCGTAATGCAGCTGACAGAGATTTAAATATCTATAAATAGGGGCTGTGAATTAAACTGTAAAATGTACCACCAAATTCTCAGTGCATCCTGAGTGAAACGCAGGAGGTTAAGGACTGGAGGTGCACCGGACAGCACTTGAAATCAGGTAGGCCTGCAAGATAGTGAAGAGGTGTCACAAATGGAGTAAAGCTGAGTTACATTTTGTGATGCAAGATCACAATGTCCTCCACGTATTAAACGGCTGGCAGCAAGCCGCAGCAGCACAGCCCTCTGCTTTAAATTGATGTTAAAGTCTCCAGCAAAAGTACAGAACTTCTCAGTTTATATGGTGCAGGGCTGGTTGGGATGTCCTGTCTGCTGTAGCCTCGCTGAAGCGATTGTGCAGGGAGAGGCTGGATTCCTTGTGAACGTCTCTACGTATTACAGGAAGCACTTCCAAGGGCAGAAAGCAATTCAGCAGTTTCCACAGCACAGCAGTTCCACTCCCACCTCAGGGCAGACCCAGATTCTCTTCAGAGGGCTCACAGGCCAAGACACAGACTGATCCCCTTAATCCACGTATGCTGCCTATCTAATCTTGAAAGTACTTTGCAAGGAAAACTGCCAGTGGCTTCAATGAGAGCTCCATGAGTGGTCACAGGCCGTGTCACCTGCTACAAAATGTTGAAAACCCTAGTTATTTCTTTCCTTTAAAAAATGACATGAAAATGAAAAGTCCTTCTGGCAGAATCCAGTAACAGCATTTTATTAAACCCACTCAACCCAGCTGAGTGGGGGGACAAAGAGTAAAGGCTGTAAAACCTTCCAACCCTAAGTTTTGCACTAATAATGTCACCTCACAACCTATTAAAAAAGGACTACGTAGTTTTCAAGACATAATGTTTTAAAACCCTATAATATCACAGATAATGGCCTCAAAATTATCACTTGATCCAACTTTGTTGACTTTTATCGGGGATCAACATCGCCTTCTTTGAGCAATTTATTTTCCAAGCCCAAGGACAGTGGGGAAGAGCTTGTTCCTGGAAAAAAGGATCAGATCTTTCCTCCCAAACAGTAATCACAGGTATCAGTCCAGCTTCTCAGCTAACAACGTAATCCCAAGGGACTGGATTTTGGCTGGCTTCCTGAAACACAGACTGCTATTTCACAAGGTGAACCGGTGCACTCCCCCCAGCCATGGCATACAACCACTCAAGGTACAAACAACAGGCTGTCCCCAACACGTTAGGAGACAGACCCAGAGCTGAATGCACATGGAGGTATGTAAAGCAGCTTATGTTTTTAATTATTTAGGATCAAATTACATCAATCACACAAGTGGACATCACAGCCCATGCTACAAGCAACCAAATCCCCACATACACAGGGCAGGATCTTGGATTCAAGACTCCCAACAACGTACAAACCTTACACTGCACAGGATTTTCTCTACACAAGGCAAATACACATTGGCAAAAACAAATTCTATTTTTTCAGCTAATTTCAAGTATGCCCTTCAGAACATATTTTTCAGAGGTGTCCTGGGAAGACTGAAAAGGTACTTTAACACCAGGGGTCCAGTCTGAAATACTTTTAATGTGGAACAGCTTAAATGCAGCATTGTGAAAAGTGCTGTCAAAGTTTCTTGCTTTCTCCTCCTTGGCTCTAACTTCAGAAATACATTGAGGATTGCTTTTCTGAATATAAGTGTTGCTTTGCCATTCTGTTCTACATTTCACGTACAAGGTCAGCATTGAACAAAAAACCCCAAAGATCAAAGTTTAAATTTCAGGTAAAGGTTACTAGGCACAAAGAGAAGTAGAAGATTAGAAAAAAAATTTAAAAATTAATTAAATGTGATAAGGACCTGTAAGACCAGGATAATCAAGGTGAAGATACAATTTAGAAGAATGAAATATCTAACAGCATTTATTCAATCATTTTGGTATTTTAAAAAACTTCTAATGCCCTCTAGACTAGTGCATTTTTAAATTTATTTACTGCTTGAAAACTAGACATCAGTTTTAAATGCTGTAGAGACATCTTCATGGACCAAGAGGGCAGTAAGTACTCTCCCTCACACATTAGCCAAAAGGAAATAGTTACATATCCTCAATACGGAAGGCTGTCTTGTGTCTGCGAAGCCCAGGATTGCTTCAGTTTGGAGTTCCCAGGAATATAAACCAGAATTCAAGCAGCAAAATAAAACTCTGAGAATTTGGAAATAAAACCCCTGATCTTTGTGTACTGAAGGATGATGTTGTTAAAAGGACACAGGCATAAATAAAATTTAGACAGGAAAGAGCAATTTGGTTCTGCAGTCAGGCTTTCAATTCTGCAGAGGCTTTCAAATGTGAATTCTAGTGGAAGAAACAAACCACAATCCTAGCTGTTCTTAAATACCAAAATTTTAGGTAAAGGACTCTCCTCAGCAGGCTCATGTCCTTCCTGTACTGGGGACCCCAGAGCTGGATGCAGTACTCCAGATGGGGTCTCACTGAGCAAAGGGACAGAATCACCTGCCTTGAACTGCTGGCCACGCTGCTTTAGATGCAGCCCAGGATTCATGAAGGACTGTACTGCACAGGAGTGACCCTGTGCTGGAGCAGGGGAACGGGACTAACCACAACCCCTCTCCCACCCAACCTCACACCTCCCAACCCCCATTTCTTCATCCCCCTGCACTCCATAGGGTGAGGAGAAGTTAGAGGAGTCAGGAGTCACGAGCAAAGGGGTGAAGTTGAGCCCAGGAAGAAGGGGCTAAGGAAGTTAGTTCTGTCTTTGTTTCCCACCATCCTACTCTATTTTAAACTGGAAAAAAATAAATTAATTTTCCACAATTCAAGTCTGTTTTGCCCATGAGAGTAACTGGTAAGTGATTTCCCTATTCTTTATCTCAACACAGGAGCCTTTTAATCTTATTTTCTCTCCCTGTCCTGTAGAGGTCGGCAAATGGGAGAGCAGCTGGGTGGGCAGCAGGCAGCCAGCCAAGGTCAAACCCACCACACTGGCACAGGGGAGTTTATAGTTTCTGTAGTGCTGTTCTCTGTCTCATTTTGTACAATCCTGTATCACTGCCAGGGACTCTGCCACCTCTGGAGCAGGGCTCACCCTTTGTCCCTTTAAAATTTCATCAGGTCTCTGTTGTTCAGTTCCTCTGACCAGCAGCTCTGCCCTCCAACACATCAACTGGACCCACTAGCGTAGTGTAACTTGCTAAAATTTATGAGAGTGACCATTGCCCTATTGTCTGGGTCAGTGAGAGATGTTGAATACAACCAGTCCCAGGATACACCTCTCTGATAACCCTCTTGATACTGGCTCGTAGACAGCACATGACCCGTTAACCATGACCTCTGACCCCAACCATCCAAACGGTTTTTACCTCTCTGGTTGTCCTCCCTCCCAGACTGTAATGTCCCAGTTGGATGCAAGAACATTGCAGGAGACAGAGTTAAAACCTTGCTAAAACCAAGGCAAGTAACTTCCACTGCTCTCCAACTGTTCTGCAAAGCTGGTCATTTTATTGCAGAAAACAACCAGGTGGGTCAGGCACAATCTACTCTTGGTCAACCCATGCTGACTGATCCTGATTACTGCCTCCTCCCTCGTGTGCCCAGAAATCCCACAGGACTCACTCCAACATTTTTCCAGACACAGAACAGAGGCTAATTGGACTGTAGTTTCCATGACTAACATTTTCTTTTGAAGATGGGTGCAATGTTTTCCTTTCTCAAGTTGAGGGAGACCTTTCCGATCCACATGACCTTTCAAAGATGACAGAACAGCTATGCAAATCCTTCCAGACTAAAACTTGATTTCTGAAACACAGGCAGCAGAAGTGACTTCTGTGCAGTTACTAACCACCCAAAGCTAAAAATGGTGGAGAACAGAATAATTCCAGATTGCTCATTTTCAGCATTTGTTTACTTTGGCTTGATTTGATGCGTTACTGCCTTGCTTTTATACTGTAAAGGAAACTTAATTCCAATTTGAAATGTTTTCATAAATCTAACTATACCGTTCCCTCTGGAGGCTCCAGAAACCTTATACCATACCAGACAACAAGATGTGCCCAAGTACAGTTTGGACTGAAATTCAACATGAAGTAGTGCCGAGACAAGCTAATTAACCCACTCATTTATACTGAAACCCTCTGTAATACTTCAGAGGCAGGCGTAGCACAAGAATCTGAGCAGAATGGATCTGTGGATTATATTTGCAAAACCCTACCCAAACACATTGCAGTTCACTCTCCCACCCTGCAGAAGCAATTTCCATTTGTGTTCTCTGGGGCATACTGTTCTATTTGTGACATGAACCGAATTATATTGCTATTCTCAATTACTTAGAGATATGACAGTATTTCGCACCCAATCAATTTCCTTCGAACTTCTTCTTTTCCTCTGGGAATTACCTTGGACATTTTTCCCTAATGTAGAATCACTCACTAAGCAAAAAAGAGAGACCAGAGCTGGTGTGAGAGACAACACCCAAGAAAACTGATCAACAGCAACATCAGGCTGCAGAACTGACTGCTCCAGGCTTCAGCTGTGGCTTTGACATCAGCAATTTGCAAATATCTACTCTCCTTTTAAATTGCATCACAGAACTTGCATTCAAAGGAAACAATGAAACAGGCAGGAAGAAAGCCATAATCACAGCTCGCAGAGCAAATGTGCCTAAACCCAGTCCATGCTCCACCACAAATGAAAGCTTCTTGTCAGACTACCAACCACACAGGATCCGTGTCAGGTGAAAATACTTCGCATGTATAGACAAGTGTAGAGGCTTCAGATTCTGACAGAGAGAAGCTCAGCTGATCTGAGCTTTCTGGGATTTCACATCTATTTGAAAAGCAAGAAAGCCAAACTCTTCCACCTACTCCACTCCACCTACAGATCACCTGTGTAAAAACGATGCTCAGATTTGTTAGAATTTCTAACCAACATGGGAGACAGCTAGCATTCAATACAGAATACAAATTGAAACACTAGTAAACAAGCAGCCATTAAATGGGGTTTACAGCACTCACAGCACACAGTTAAAACAACAGAGTAGAAACAGACCCCCTTTTCAGATTCCTTCTGGATATATTTTGTAAGATTTCAGCTCAGCATCCAAATTTTATATTGGAAATCAACGGTTACAATATTGACAGTGTCACTGTTACTCTCTCAAACACATACATGGTTCTTATCTTGCCTGCTACAGACTACGTATGAAACCTGATCACTACACAGGAGAAAATAACAGTCAAGACATATAAAGGTACTCATAAAATTTTATATATGGGTATTGTGAAGGAGGTACTCTCTCTGTAAACACTTGAGATTACTGCTTCATAAACTAAAACAATTCCGTTGCTCAGACAACTCAAAAGAAATCCCTATGGATTTCTATTCTTTGTTTTCTAAACCACCTTCTATTATTACTGTAAGAAAGTTAATTCTAATGCTGAAGAAATCCCAATCTGACAAGAAACAGAACAACCTACATGGAATCCAGAGTTACAGAAGCAGTAACTGTCCAATACACACGACTTCCTAGTCAACTAGTGACTGCCAAACTTATGTATAAATGAGTTGTTCTTGTCTTCTTCTCAGAGGAGAAAGTCAATGCATTTTCCTGTTATCTGGTCACCAATTTTATTAAAAACAAGTGGCTTTATGTATTTTTAAAGTCTCTATTCTTCTTCCAAATTTGGCTGGAACTAACCAGCAAGGGTACTGATGAGAGAAAGAAAGAAAATGGAGGATTGTGCAAATTTCCCTACTTCTTTATAATAGGCAGTTGGAGGGATTGGGGGGGGAAGGAAAAAAAAAAATAGGTGCATGTTTAATCCCCCTCTGGTGGGTTTATTTTAACCATGTCTACAAAAACAAACATAACCGCACAGCTCTGTGACAGCGTACCGAAAACTCTGCAACCACGGAGACACATCATGAGGTGGGTCTGACACAATCATATCCAAGGCCCCATCCCTGAAGTCAGCACCAGTGATGCTGATGACATTTCTGATATGTGTATTTACCCATTCTCAAAGGCTTCCAAGCGTCTGTGGTTACTTGATCAGATTTGAGTGTTTTGGTATTCCTGCTGTTGGTAAAGTTTTCCTGAGTTACCCCCTGACACTTTAACTGTCTTAGCAGAAGCTGGTTAGCTATACCCAGTCACAGAATCACAAGGTTGGAAAAGACCTTTAAGGTTATTGCGTCCAACCATTCCCATCCTAAGCTAAACCATATCCCTAAGTACATCATCTACCCTTGTTTTAAACACATCCAGGGAAGGTGACACCACCACCTCCCTGGGCAGCCTGTTCCAGGCCCTGACAATTCAAGTCCTGCCAAACCAAGCACAGGCTGCCCGCTGCCTCTTTACTGCACCCACTTTCAGTGCCCCATACGGACCCTCTCTTTGGCCTAAACAATCTCCACCTGATCATGGGGATTCAGTCTTCATGGTCTTTATTGTCTATCTATGGAATCCCAGTACTCTCCTTCAAACTCTCTCCAAGACAGCATGCCACACAGGACACACCACCTGAGCCCTCACGGAGCACCTTCTGTGCCTCTGCCATAACGCTTTAGTCATGTTCCCGCAGTACACCAACTGCAACACTGCCACACCGATGACCAGCCCACATTACACTGTCATTAGCTGCAACCTCCAGAGGTTTCTGCAGTGCTCCTACTTAGCCAGCTGCTCCCTCATCATGGTACCCATTCACCTTGCTCTGGTCCCTGCTGAAAAGCACCTCCCTCTCTGAAGGCTCACTGTGACTCTTCTGTCCTCCAACCCTCCTCTTTCTTTTGTGAATCCCCCCAGACTGCCACATCTCTACTCAAAGAAACCACTGAGTACTGCTGACAAAATCCTGCAAAGTCTACCTGGATACAGGTTTACATTTCAGGAATGAGTTACTAGACTCCTCTCGGTGGTTTGTATAACATGTCTTACACTGAATCTCAAAGGAAGCATCAAGTGCAATTCACCCAAGCCTTTTCCCATTGCCACTGAAACACACAAATAAACTCAGCCAGAAGCATATCAGTAAACCTCCTGCAAAGAAGAGAAAATTACTAGATTTAAAATAAAATAATTACACAAAAAAGTTGACTCAATGTGCACAACAAGAATACCTCTGTACCCCACACTTTAAAAAAAAATTAAAACATTGCCAAAATAACAAATCATCAAAACAGTCACACTCTTTGAACAATTCTCCCTCAGGAAGAGGAATTAAACATGTAGTAGGCAACAGATTAATAAAATCATACATTGCTAAAATAGAAATCATTTTTTTTAATTCTCTAGAAAGGAAAAAAGAGTAAGCTACCACAGAAAAAAAGAGTAAGTTACTAGAATTATATTTTCTTACATCTTTAACCTGCCTTTCAAAGTAAATCTCTTGCTTCAGCACTGACAAAGAACACACACGTCTCCTTAAGCTACTTAACCTTGTTCCACGATTCACAACCTCTGACAGCACTGTCATACCAACACAAGGCCCAAGTAGTTCTCTACAACGCTAAATGTGACACATGTCATGCATCCCATTTTAAAACTACTACAGACCTAATCACTCCTTCACCATAAAACCACAGACAGCTCCCATTACTTTGCTATGCAGCCATCTGACTGAAGAAAAAAGCTAATTTACAATAACTAGCAGCAAGCTAAAAACCTCTTCTTCTGCTACTAACCAACCTTTTCACCCACGAAAGATGTCAGAAAACAGGGATCAAACGCCTCAGCTGAGGTCCAGCCAGTAAACCCCGACGTTGAATACACACCTAGTTGTGTGCTTCAGCAGTATAAAATGTGGTCCTTGGAGAGTGCTACTGTGGGGTACCAACAAAGGGCTTTCCTGACGTCTGAGACGTAATAAAGTACCACCTCCTCCATGAACGATGCTGAACAGCATCCTCTGAGAGAGAGGGGCACTGGAGAAATCAGCAAGTGACTCTTCAAATCAAACAGGAATCACAACACTAACACCTACAGAAGGCGGTGTACTGTTGAAGGCAGATGGCTATCTGCTCCTACAAAGATGGAGTGGGGCTATTGTTTGGCAGTCATGTCTCCTGCTTAAGTGGAATTAATAGTGATTAACTTCTGAATGAAAATTCATCGACTGGGAGACAATAATGGAAAACTGAGTAGAAGGTCAAAGCACAGGCTGGAAAATCAGAGAAATTAAAATCTTCTGAGATCCAAACAAGCTTAGTATTCAACCTAAAGTTTAGCATCAATCTCCTAAAAATACACCCACAACAACCAGCCAAACGAAAAACCCCCACACCCGAAACCAGTAAACAGCCTCCATAGCAACTGCATACATTCTGATCTGGCAGAGTTCTTTCATAGCCTACCTGAGCAATCAGACACACACTGCAAAAAAACCCACAGCATTGTAGGGAAAAGGTAACTATTGAGAAATTGTGCTGGCTTCTTGTTGTGAGGAGGATAAAAACACTGGTGAGAGACACACCCAGTTATCATCATACTGCTGAGAAAAAAAGAGATTTCCACTGTATTTTCGTCAATTCAGATAGTAATATCCAAGATAGAAAACAAAACACAAAAATAAGCCTAAATGATATCTCTTTCCACTAAGCTATGCTAATACATTGATTTTGATGGTTTAAATTCTGTTTCATGGCAGTTATGCACAATATCAGCCTCCTGTCTAGCAAACACATTTCTAAATTATGAGCTTTCCTCTCCCTAACCTGCTATTTTTCACTGTAATGGCACAACCACTACTGCTGGCAGGGACTCAAAAATATTTCAAATTCTTACTGAAAAATGTCAAAAGAAAATACTTTAATAACGCAAAACCCTGATTATCATAAAGTTTTATATTTCTTCTAAAGTAATTGAAAACACTCTCCTGAAGAACTTATATATTTGTAAAAAAATTTCTGTGCAAATAAAACTATTGCTATTAACTGCATTATCTTTTTATGAAAGATTGCTGCAACCACAAAATGACAAATGCTGAAACTATAAAAAGCCATATAAGGTTTCGAATAAAGTCCTTCAGTAAACGTTCAATTAATCATAACTCAAGTGTCTGTGAGAAAGAAAAAGGGAAATAAAAAAAGAAAAAATAAGTAATCATGGTCAGATACACAGTGTATTCAGAATTACAAAATAAATTTTCTTTTTTAAAAGCAAAACATTTCAAACCTCTTTTTAGATACATGAATACAAATTCTGTACTTCATACAGAATCAACTCTTTAACAACCTATAGAGAACCCAAACACCAAAGCCACAACCAAGAATGTCTTATAAAATCAAAATCAGATGAGTGTTATTTTATCCATATATGAGCAGTCTTGTGGAAAGGCTATCATGTATATGAAGTATACATACTGGCTTTATACAAGCTAATCTTACTCAAACAAAAATTCATGGACAGAATATTTACAATCCCTAATGAAGCTTTAATTACCTTGCTGATTTTTGATTACCACTTACCAAAAAGAAAATAAAGAGCCACACAAGATTTACAACTTATGTATAATATCATGCTGAAAAAAACACACCCTATCATTAAGCAGCTTGGAAGGCAGGCTCTTTTATTAGGTTAATAATGCATAAACAATATTTTAAAGTGATTACACAATTTTTTTATTTCTCATCCTTAATTTTTTTAGCCACTGGCCAATTTTGAATCTGTAAGACTCTTTAAGATAATGGACATCCTTTAAGCTTCACCCTCTTCTGCTTCTTGACCTATTTCTTGGCTTTCTTGGGAACTATGCAGTAAGAATACAGGGAGTAGGACAAGAAAGCGAAGGAGCAGGAAAAGAAATGCAGACTTATGAAAGCCTAATGAATACTATCAAAATAAGGTTCCAAGTGTGCTTGTGTAATTCTTTATGGGCTTTCTTCTGCAAAGCACCAAGTCCTGTGGTTGTCTTTAGGGCATCAAACAGATCCCCAGTGCCAATCCCCACTTAACCAGTCCTGGCTTCGGACCAGAGCTAGATCCCAAATCCTCTCATGGAAGCTTTTTCCAACGGCAGCACTTTCACATCCATGATTAAAACCTGGCACCCTCCTCTCATTTACAAGGCGCCCTGATGCTGGCTAGAAGACCTGCCTGTCCCTTCCACAGCTTCTCCATGATGCTGCAGAACAAACCTGCTAGCTGCTATAAAATACACCCCACGCTCTCACCGGAAAAGCCACAAGGAAGCTGTATGCAAAAGCCACGCAAGGGTTCTGCATGAGGCATGCAGAGAACATAGAAAGAAAGGCCATTTTGGTCCCTGGGAGGGAAAGGGATTGTGCCCATTCCTGGAGAAAAGCTGTGCTGGCCATCTTGTGCCAGGCTTTCCAAATTCACTTTCAATCACCTCTAAATAGAAACTAACTGTATGGTGAAAGGAGTAGTCCAGCCAGCCTGCTGCTCTGAACTATACACGACACTGAAAAGGCTTTACATTTTAAACACCTGGTGCTGACGCAGTTTTACACAAGCGTAGCAGTGATGCAAACACATCCCACCCTCTTCTGCTGCTGGTAAAGGAGGTATGCAATGTAGTTACAAGTCACACAAGAGAAGTTAATCCTCTTGTAACCTTACCAACTCCAGGATTAATGTAAGGGATTCTGCAAAAACACCCAAACATTACATAATGCAAAAGTTTATCTCCTCCCCAGCGTGCAGAATTCACCTACTTAGCAATCATTTCTTTGATACAAGATGCTCCCACTTGGTTTTACTCCAGGACTGATTTCTTCTAAATTTTGCAACCTGCTTATTGAACTTCACTGAGTTCTGACAAAACCCTCAAATAAGGACAATCTGTGACAGAAAGCAAAAGATTAAGCCTAGGAATAACTGCACAAGAGCACTTCTCAAATACAGAAGTGCAGAACTAGCAATGGCAACTCCTTGAAAGGGAATTCTCTCACCCACCTAATCATACAAAGAAGTTAAAAATATAGCCAGAAAACAAGGCTAAACGGTGCCTTTCCCTCCCAAAAGCATATGCTTGACTTCATTACTGGTTATTTGTATTCTAAAAGATGAATAGCTCTCACAATGCTCATTAACAGACTAAGTTGTGTGGAAACTTAGAAATGAGAAAATTAAAAGCTTTTGGAAGATTCTTTACATCACCTTTAACAATGTGGATGCTTATATTAAAGGTGGGCAGTTTGAAACACCTCAGTCTTTAATATGGAAACTACAATATAACTACTGATTTCGAATCCACCATCATATCTGTATTCCCATAAATATGAACTGGCTAGGATTTTTTTTATTATTATTATTCCCTCAAGCCTCCTAAAGCCACACATTAGAGGAAGACAATTTTTAGTTGCTCATTAAAAAAAAACCAAACCAACAAACCCTTATTAACACCAAAAATTGGCTTAAAACAGCTGTCCAGAGTCCAAAATGACAAAATTTCTGGGTTCAGGGTGTGTGTGTGGTTGGTGGTTGTTGTTGTTGTTTGGTTTTGTGTGTTTTTACTAGAGGTCCAATAGGTTTTCTAACATAAAAAAAACCCCCAATAAAACCCAACCAAAACCAAAGAAACAAATTATTCAAGCAATAGCAGAATGAAAATGATCAACATGAGGAAGAGAGACAGAAGAGTAATAAAGTCATTTTGCCTGAAGAAAGATTTTGATAAAAGCACTACTCTATATGAAAGTCTACTTTATTGTGGTTTTTTCTCTTAGAGATTTTTTGTGCGTATTTTTTCCCCAGCTACAAGCAAGGGTACAAAATTTTAAAAGGTGATCTCTGCTTTTGAGTTCATCAGAAAGTTGAAAACCCATTAAGCAACCGAGCCATTCTGAATCTAAAAGACTACAAGGCTGACAAGAGTATGATATACAGCTTACAATGAGCTGGGGAGTGGGAAGGAGAGCTTAGGGGGTGTGGAGGAACAAAAGAGGTACTTAAACAGATCCTGTTTGAGAACAGTACCAAAAAAAAAAAAAACCTTCAACAAAAAACATGGGAACTTATGTAGCATAATTGCTTCAAAATAGCACATGGGCATATCCTTCAGAGATGTCCACAACACCTCAGAGTCACCTCAGCTTAGTTCTCAAGTAAGCCTTTGACAGTAACAAACAAATGGATTAAATACTAAGGGTAGACCTCCAGTTGATTTTAAATAAATGTAACTCTACAAAATGGAATACAGCTTTGTGTCACTGATGGGACTATAGCAGAGCTACAGAGATTTAAATCAGATGCTTCCAGGCTTCTTTTTCCTCATGAAAAATATAGTTTCTTCTACACTTCTGGAGCAAGTGAATAATCATTGTTTGGGACTTGGCTAATTATACTACAAGCAGATCAGTGAGACCTGGTAAGTCAAAGGATCTTTGAGTCTCTCTGGTATTTTCTATTTCCTACTCATGTACAACTTCCAATTCCTAAGGATTTGCAAGCCTGAAATCCTCAAAAAGAAAATCCAACTTAGGGAAGATACAGATAAATTCAGAAAGAACACTGTTGATAATACCTTTGACTAATTTCTCCTTCAGAGATTTTGGATGTCACGTCTCAGAAGCACAGCCTCAGCTGCACTCCAGGGCTTCCACTATGCCATGCTCTGCCAGCCTATTCATTGCTGGGAAAGCACCAGCGTGTTCATCTCTGTGGGGCACTTCTTGCTACAGCAAGCAGTGAGAGGAAACATCAGCAGAAGCACACAAGGTAATAACTACTACAAAAACAAACTAAGTGCTGCTTTAAACAAAAGAAGTGTACCTTTATCAATTCATCACTCTATCCTTGCCTCCCCCCAACATTGGGGCAGCAATGTCACCTCATTTTATTTAATTTTCATTTTAGATCTACTTGGAAAGAAACAAATTCAAAAGCACTGGGAAGTATTTTTCATTTCCAGGTACTTGTAATACTTTTCACATCACACACATACAAGTTAAGCCTTTGCACAAGCTTCAGTAAATTTAGCCAAAAATTGGGGGAGACTGCCTTAATAACACACCCGAGGCATCAGGCAGTAGTCGTTTAATTAAATGTTTTCTATCTATTGAAAAGATAAAATTAATGTTATTCTGGGCCTCAGCAGGTTCCCAGAAGTCACAAACTCTGCACTTCATCTGTCCTACCATGCACCACTCTCACAATGACTTCTGATCTGGGTTACATACACAGCAACAATGTAACTCCAGTTCTGGAGACTCCCACATAAGAAGGGCATAGAACTGTTGGAACAGGTCCAGAGGAGGGCCCCAAAGGTGATCAGAGGACTGGAGCACCTCTCCTATGAAGACAGGATGAGAGAGTTGGGCTTGTTCATCCTGGAGAAGAGAAGGCTCTGGGGAGACCTTGTAACAGTATTCCAGGACCTGAAGGGGCCTACAAGAAAACTGGGTAGGGACTTTTTAGAAGGGTATGTAGCAGGACGTGCGTGGTTTTAAATTGGAAGGTGTAGATTTAGATTGGATATTAGGAAGACATTCTTCACTAGGAGGGGGGTGAGGCACTGGAACAGGTTGCTCAGGGTCCCGATCCCTGGAGGCGTTCAAGGCCAGGTTGGATGGGGCTTTGAGCAGCCTGGTCTAGTGAGAGGTGTCCCTGCCCAGGGCAGGGGGGTTGGAACTTAATGAACATTAAGGTCCCTTCCAACCCTAACCATGCTATGATTCTATAATCAGAAATTTATTATCAAACTTAGAAAAAACCCCAAAAACAAATGTTGATAATCCCCTGGCAATTTTTTTTCTGGTGTGCCTTCAAACTCCTCAAAGCTGTGGTGTGTGTCTTTGAACTCCTCAACCTGCTAATACAACACAGAAAAAGTACAGCAGTCACGAAGCACAACTGACAGGCAGACCTCCAGTACAGCAGGCAACTTCTCTCCTTCACTGAACGGGCCTCCACATCAGAAATCATCACTACAGCAGCCTTTCAAGTCACCAACATGCAGCACACGGCTATGGGTACCACACTACCTTACCCACCCTACTTCACCGTTGTTCCAAGAATAAAGATCTGGAAAGGTCTGACAAACTAATGGGTTTCACACAGCTCTAAAAAGTAGGAGAAAGTTCTTGAGGAGACAAAATACATCAGTATCTGCTGTATACTTCTTACAGAAGCTTCTTGCTGGGAGGTTGTTGCGACTGCTCAACAGGCAGCACTGCTTGCTTGGCATGCTGAAGGTATTACAGTGAGAGGAAATGTGTGTATACAATATAGAGTACCACAGAACACAGGATGCTTAGGGACAGAAATAGTCTACAGAAACAATTGTTAATTGGTCACCAATTAGTAACAAGCATTTGCAACAATACCATATTTTAAGAGCATGGGAAACAAGATTTGGAGAGAAGCTAAAAGGAACATCCCCAGGACTACAGTAGCACCTTCGGGAAGCAAGATGTTCTGAAATAGCTCAAAGCATCTTGCACTCTAGGATCTACCTTATCTCTCAAGGAAAAAAAAATAGAGAAAATACAAACATACATCACCCTCTCTTGATAGCCAGCTACGGCAACCAGATACCTCAGCAAGAAATCACATGCTCCCCAGAAGGCAAATATTCTAAAAATCAGGCCTGAAAAGACCCCTTTGTTAACCTATATTAACTCCCAAATCCTATAAATTATTTCCAAACATATTCTCTAGCAGTGTTTCAGTTAATACAGCATTACTAACACTCTTTCTCCTAGCATTTAGAATATTTTTTCCCAACACCTCTGACTATCAAAGAACCTTCTTTGTTTTACCACTTTATAAAAAAATATTTAACCCCCTTCAGACACTAGACATTATTTCATTGAGGGCACTTGTACAGCATTACCATTTTTCTCTTTATCTCTTTTGACCCAGCACCTCTGTTGCGCTCCCTCGGCCACTCACTGTGCATCTACCTCATCCATAAATTTAAACTGCTTTTTTCTACAGGTTTTAATTTCCCTGTATTTTTTAAAAAGAGCAAGCAAGCCGCAGAAGTGGAGGTCATGTTTGGAATAACACCAAAGACAGACCCATCAGTACAGGGTGCATCAGTTAGAAGCATTCCACTTGCTTACAAAGGAATAATAAAAAAAAAATTTAAAAAAAAATCACTACATGGGAAGAACATAAACAAGTACACTATGGCCACTTGTGATACTGACTCACCAATAACTTCTGATCTTCATTTGCAAGGATCAAACATACTAACATTCATTACTAACCTTTACTATATTTTAATCAAACTCTAATTATCAGCTGCTGACCATAGGAAGCATAATGGAATGGTGCTTCAAACACAAAACTTAAATGGAAAATAATTTACCACATCACCAAATGGTTGTTCTCATGGAAAAAAGCAGTATCAGAAAACTACATCTGGTGATAAACAAACAAAAGAAAAGGAAATCTGCTTATATCAGTTTCAAGAATGAGAAGCAAAGCCATGTCAAAATCCCTCTGAAAGACTTATTCAAGTTGAAGATTGTTCCCTACGGTATAGTTGAAGCCATTGCACCACCGAGTATTTACTTCTCAAAAAAATGTATCTTCCCTCACTCCCTGTCTATTTCACAGTCCAGTAGACTTCAGTGATGAGAAGTATTTTCCACTGCCTAGTTCTTCGCTCTGCATCTTACCACATCATTTGCAGTCAGGTCCCCCTTACCATACATCGCTTTGTTTCCTCAACGCTTCAGCTAAGGCTTTTCAGTTAGGAAGTTATAATCATTCCCCTTTATCAAGAAAAGGGAGGTAATGTTGAGGTTCTCTCCAATTATTAGGAATCATTCCTACCCCTTGAACATCCTCCTGTCATTTACTTCAAAACAAACAAGCAACATTGCAAGAGACACACAGATAAGGCAGAGATCAGAAGTTTATAGGTTCTTTTAAAGCAAAGTGCTTCAAGAGCAAGTTAAGCTCCAACACTGAAAACCTGCTATTAAGTTTCTAACATCACCCTTAACTCAGTCCCTGTATCCCTTGCTGTCTCTCTTCAATAGGTCAAAAAACAGCAGAGCAAAAAGCTTTTTTTCCCCCACAAGAGACTTTCAAAACCACTAACCTTGAACTTCTGTCATGTCTCAATTCAGAGAGCTGGGAGGAAAAAAAAAAGTTTTATTTTAAAAAAAGTATTTTTCACAAGGTAGACTATTAACCCAATTTCTGCTCAAAATTACTGTAATTCTTTTCTTGAGAGTGTAAGGTTTACTAAGGAAAAAATGAGAGAGCTTGCTTCTGCAATCCAGGAATGCATCTGCCTCTAATGAATCAGTAAAGCCACGCGAGCCCTCCTATGAGGAAAGGTACAATCAGAGCAGCAACAATGGGCTAACTTGCTTTTGCTAGCCCAACGCTAGAGAAACATGTATACCTGATGTGGAGTGGATAACAAGAGAAACTGTGTCCAGGCCTATCACAACAATGCCTTCTATTTCTGTAATTCACTGAGCATCTTTATTAGTGTGGTACAAAAAAACCCAGACACCAACTTATTTATGGATCTAC
Source organism: Zapornia atra (assembly GCA_013400835.1). Taxonomy (NCBI): domain Eukaryota; kingdom Metazoa; phylum Chordata; class Aves; order Gruiformes; family Rallidae; genus Zapornia; species Zapornia atra. The sequence goes on along the minus strand of VZTU01029486.1, from coordinate 12,494 downwards.
AGATACCATCCCACCAGAATATTCAGCATTATTAAACAAACAAATGTACAACTGAGGAAAAAAAACCCCAATTCTTCAACCATAAATTCACTAGGCCACAGAAAATGCAAGGTCTTTCCCTGAGTTCAGAATATCAGAGCTATGCAGAACAGTAAACCCGTTGCCAAGTCTTCAGCACAAAGAGACAAAGGTTTACTTAGATGCTGTGGGCCACTGGCTCCAAACTGTGGACTGTGAAGTTGTTTCTATCACAATGGTAGAAGCATCTGCCAATGGTGAAGCGCTTCCCAGTAACCCAGTCCCCAGTTCTCCTATAATTGCCATTAGATAAAGGTTGGGCCGTTTTTCCTGAAATGTATGTTTCTAGATTAAATGCACACCCAGACATGAACTGACTCCTGTCTCCCCATTTGTCCTCCACAGGTTCATCAGATCTGCTCCAAAGGTGTTTTTAGTACCTCCAGTCCCTTGCAAATAAGAATCCACTATTACATCATTGCCTTTCCTTGGGGAATACGTCACATGTAGTGGGAACTCATGAATGGGTCTACACTTAGAAGAAGAATTAGCCTCCTCAGGACAAAGAACAACAAGTGGAAAACACAATGACATAACTTACAAACCAGATACAGACGGGAGGGCACAAAAACAACAGAAGAAACAGTATTAAAGCCTCATCGACATTTAAAATGCACAGTACTCACAGCAAAAACAGAACAGATACACACCAGATGCAAAATAAAATGTGTACATGAGATTACCTTCCAGGCCTTGTCAGAAGCACGGCACACATGCAGATGGAGCTGAGGGATGACAATGCTATGCCTTACAAGAAGGAATTCAATTTTCACATGCTATACCTAGGGATAGGAAAAATAAAATTGTAAGTAGCACACAGGAAGGTTTCCTCTGAGGTACCTGGGGCTAAGAGTGAAGGATGAAGGATCTTAAAGATAATCCTGGAAATACAAATAAAAGCACGGCTACCCTCCTGAGTGCCCAGACAAGAACTGGCCACAATACCACTGCCATCTCATACAATGCAAATGGAAATTGGTATATTTTGACTCCTTGTTTGCTTCCGACGCTCATATGCCTCCTCACAAGTGAAAATGCCACAAATGTCATCAGTCCTATTTGTCAGTGCCTGGTAAGCTACAAACATCAGCAAGAACAGATCTGGGAGCCAGTAAAAGAGAATTCAGAATCCTCACTGCAGGTGGGGAAAACGCATCACAAGTGATGAGCAACAGAACAAAAAAACCAAACTTCTAAGGCTTTAGTCTCTCCTCAGCAGAAAATGGCTTCCAGCTTTGCACCCTTGAAGCTTAACATGTTGATTCACACATTTTCTCTTTACATAGGACTGCAGCCAGAAGATCTGCTCTTTGAATAATGAAAGTATGGAGGATATCTTTAATGGGATTCTTTCCCCTTGGTAGAAAACAGTTCATATTTCATGAGTACTGCTCTTAAACAGCTGTGGCCATTGGACCTTACGCTGTCTTCAAAAGGTTCAGTTAGTAAACACCACCATACAAGAATTTATTATACCCTGAATACATCATTTGCAGGTACAACAGCAGGTCCTTTTAATGCTGTGTGTTAAGTCCTTGTTATGTATTTGGCATTGGCTTGGTTACAGCAAGTATAAGATAATTCACTAACATGCTGTGTCATCAAAACGCACCAGATGGATGCTCTGATTACACAGCCTCTTCCCTTCCCCACTCCCTTCCTCCAAACAGGATGTAATTTTTAAAAAGCAGTGATGAGTGCCAACATGGACTATCCTATGTTGGTAATTACTTACCCACCAAAGTGTAACCACTGCTCCAATTACTTTAGCCAAAACTAATGGTAAAATTTGGCCATGATCTTGAAACCATTTACAAAGCTGTACTGCTGCACCGCTTGTGAGGCTTTGGGAAGGGCTGGTTTGACCAGGGTAAACTATGCAGAACTGAAAGCGTCAGGCAAGTTTGATTATAGGTGGCTCCACAGCACATGAGATCGTATCAAAATATTTGACTATTCCTGTATTTACAAACACGACTCCTCTCCCTGACATGGTCCCCCACAACTGCCAGGTGAAGGCCAACAAAATCCACCCGAAAAGACTTCAGTGGATTCTTCTCAGAGCCACTAAAGCAGTGAGTTTTATCTGGGTTATGGCTTTATCCACTATTCAGCAACTCACTACATCTGAAAAGACAACACAGGAAAAGATGCCACCGAGTTTTGTATGCTGCTCTGCTGGAATAGTTGGGTGAGATACTGGGAAAGAATTCCTGCCATACACTGCAAAGAGGGAAGGTCCTGCTGGTGGAAGGAATAAAGTGGCAGCAGATGTGCTCCTAGCTGGAAGAGGTTAGTCTTTAAGGGGGGCAGGGTGTATCTGAGATTTTGACCCACTAAGCATTAAAAACAGAGACAGGATATTATACAAATCGGAAAACAACAGCCTTTTTGTGCATTTTCATGAAAGCCTTGTGATTAGGAAACCTCCAGACTGACTTGAAAGTATCTTAACTGGCTGAAAAAATGTCTCACTTTTCCCTGCATCCCAAGAAGCCGTGAATTAGTCAACCCACCCTGTGAAGTCCTTCCGGGTAATTACAACCTGTTTTCAGGTGTAAGACACTTACAAAAGTACAGTACATGTCCCTCACGTACATCTCCCATGTCCAGTGGCCCTGAAGTCACTGCCATACACACTCTGCGCTCGAAAACACCAGGCTCTTGGATAGGAGGCTGAAAGTTTTCCTTTTCCAAATGAATGAGGGGCTGTTTCTTAATAAAAAATGAATTCTTACCCTACCTTTGTCCAATTCTATTACCCAGGGTGTACCTAGTATATGTAGCATACATATAAAAATCAGAACCATAGCCCCATGTGGATACCACTGCTTATGAGACCATATTTGAGACCAATCACAGAGTTCAAAACTAGGCTGTGAACCACTCAGGTTTCAAGACAGTTATATACTAGAAAGAAACAAAGAAGAATAATAATCATTTAAAATAATAATCTTTGGATCTCTACCTAATAAGTCATTACTCTTCATGGATACAGATGCTGAAGTATCTTCAGTAAAATATTAATTTGCTTACCAAAAATGTGACACACAAAAAATGCCTTCGCTCCATGCATGAAAAGGCTGTTCACTGCAGTTTTAACTCTTAGAGAATCAACACAAAAAAAAGAGGATATAAATTCTGGAGCAGAGAATTTACTGTTTGGTTGGTTTTTTTCTTTAAATTTGCTATACAAATATTAACTGTCTAGAAGTTAGGACTTTAATATTTACTTTCCGTGCAACTGTATGTCCACCCTGCTATTCAGTTCAAAACACTTCTGTTGGCTATCAGGAGGTAATTTATCCTGATGGGAGCCTGACAGAGAACCAGATTTCCTCTAGGAAATGTTTTGTTATTCCTGCCTGATGACAGCTGGCACTTTCATAACCAGTGCAGCAGAAGACCTCAAGTGACAGTCCACAACACCTGCGACAGGCTACATAACCCAAAGAGTTACCTGACACATTACTGAGACTAATTTTTATTTAAAACACAGCAGTGATAGACATCACTACTAGCAGCATAAGTGCAGCTTATAGAGATCCTAATCAATTTATTCCTCTCCTCCTATTCCAGCTTGCTTATTTGGCTTTCCTTGAGACAAAGATTTTGTTCAAGAGGCCGAGATACCTTGGCTACAAACCAAAAATAGTCAGGTCAGTAGCTAACTGGAAATACTAGTTCTTTTTAATAAAGTAGTTAGATTTGTGTCTATAATATGTTTCAATATCCTGTGAGCCAAAGCCTTAAATGTGTGTAACTTCTAAAACATAAATTTGTTTTAAGTACCTTTAAATTTCTATTCAAAAGCAGCTTGACTTAAGCTGAAATAAAGACATTCAGTCTTTACAGTTTTCTCAGGTAAAGAAACTAAAAACAAGTGTAAGAATGTATTGAGTCCCTTACACCACTTTAAATGCAACTAAAACTGCTGATTCCAAAAATCAGTGTAGTCCAATGGGTACCCCACTCAAAAACATAACCCGATAAAACCACCTGACTTGGACAAGACTTCAGGGTAACAGCAACCAGACTGACTGTCATAATGCTGTAGTTAAAAGTCTGAAGCCTGGATGTTGAAGCTTACACAAAGACAATGTTATGAAGTACAGCGCCATCCCCTCAGGGCCAATGCCCAACTCCTCTCTCACATGGCATCAAGCTGAAACATCTCTCCCATGCTCCTCACACCCCCAGCACGGTCCTGCACAAAAAAAAAAGCTTTCAAGGACTTTGGGATTTTCTCATTGTTATGGAATAAAATTAAGCATGCCAAAATCTGCATGATGTCATGGCAATCTCATAAGTGGATTACATTAATCATTTATCAGCAAGGGAACACCATTCTTGACCGAGAGCAGAACCCTGAGTTCATCACTATTTATCACTCTGAGACAAAAGGTATGAGAGCTGTGGACACAAAAACCACACGTACAGTTAGTGGAAAGGGTATGTAAAACATTCACAGAAAATGTAATGGAACTACCAAGGTACAGTCTGGTTTTACATGGATTCTTTCATCTAATGTAAGTTTCTGTCAGCTCACCACAGTTACTAGGGGAGATTTTCTTCACTAGGTAAAAGGTAAACTGCACAGCTCGTAGTTAGTAGAAATGCTGCTTTGTAAATCCTTCATTTCTGAAAACCAGTGCTCTAATTTTTAAACTGTTACAAAATAACACAAGTTTTCTTAACTGCTGGATGTTACATTTTGAAAATACATTTTAAAAAAATCCAACAAACCAACCAACCAAGGACTTCTCAGGACACTGGATAAGCAACATGGCAAACAGCCCCCTATCTCAGCCCTCTCCCAAGTGGAATGGCTGTGGTTAGAGAGATACACAAGGTAATCGCTGTTCTCCTTACATGGCAGATACTCTTGGCCCCTATGTACCCCAGCAACAGAGCCAACACCTCTCAGCATGGCAGCTTGGGAGGCAGAGGAGGAGGGCAGGCAGGAGGAAGGCTTGCCTCCCTGAGCCCTGCCCAATCCCACCAGCACAGGGAGGAAAACCTGCACACTCCTGTGTTGAAACCCACCGAAACCCACTGGAGGCACCGGGCTTCGGCTTCAGAGCTTTACACTTAGCTAAGCCAAGGGCTACAAGCCTGGCATGTGCAGCCCTCGCCTCAGTCGCCCCATTTGAGCAGAGCCTCGATCAGATGGTGTTTAGGGATCCTTTCCAACTCCAGTAACTCTGTGATCATAAAAAAAGCTGGTGTGAGAAAGCTGTTAGGAAAAGAGAAGGAAAAAAAACCCCTCAGCTCCCCACTCACTTAAAATGTGCCCATTTCCTCTTCCAACAGCAAAGGCTGTACCCACCCTCCCAAAATTCACCTGAGGCAGCCAACACATAGAAAACCACTGGTTTTGCCTGTTCTTTTCTTTGGACTTGCAGAGTGTCAGTCAAAGCATTCTGCATGTCTTAGCCTGGGGAAGACCCAGAACAAGAGCTTTTACCCACTCCTCTCCCCTGCTCTGGTGGGAGCTTTTTTGGGTAGAGCTCTCAGGGGGGGTTTTAAATGTTTTTCTAAATTAAATGTATTTAATCTAAAGAAGAGTTACACTTAAGGCTTTCAAAGCACCAAGATTTCAAACATGTCCCCAAAGAATATAGATATATGAGGTAACAGTAACACTGTTGGGAAGAATTGTAATTCATGTATCAGAAAAAATTAAAAGAAAATAATAATCCAGAAATAAAACATAAGCCTACGTTAGGGAAAAAAGTCAGATTCATGTATGTTTTAAATCTTCCATGATGTTCTGATTTTTTTTGCCCTCCTCTTTAAAAATACCTTCTTTTACCCAGCCCCTAAGCTCTTGCTCCCCTGAATACCCACCAGCTTTTAAGCAAAGTATGTTTCTTGTAAAAAAACCCAAATATTAAAATTCTGAATGACCACTGTCCTGGTTTCAGCTAGAATAGAGTTAATTTCTTTCTAGCAGTGGATGGAATGCTGTGTTTAGGAGTCAGGATGAGAGTAGTGCTGATAACACACCAATGTTTTAGTTGTTGCCAAGCAATCAAGGACTTCCCAGTTGTTCATATTTCCCTCCTAAGGAGAAGGGAGAGGGCACAGCCAGGACAGGTGACCAGAACTCACCAAAGGGGGTATTCCATGCTAATTACATAACACTCAGCATAAAAGGGGGCTGGTTGGAGGGGGGGGAGGAGCAGGCAGCTCCAGGATGCACCTGGGGACGGTCCGGTTTTGGGATGGCTCTGAGCTGTATGGCCTGAGTTGTGCAGTTTGGTGAGAAACTGCATTGTGTATCACCAGTTTAATATATTTTGCTATAAAGTCCTATTATTATATCTACCTTTCTGCTATCCCAGTAAACTATCCTTACCCCAGCCTGTGAGGTTTTGGTTCCTTGGGTTTTCTTCCCCTTCCCTTTCCCCTTCCGTCAACTCCCCCCTCATCTCGAACTCCCTCTTAAAGAGCAAGCAGCTGCGTGGTGCTGGGGCAAAACCACGACACCCACCAGAGGAAGAACAATCACAAGCCTTTTATCTCATGTACAAAAATTAAAATAACTGCAGAGAAACAAAACTATTTATCTGGATCAATACAGGGCACTAAACCTCTATCTCCTAGGTATCGAACCAGCACCTCAATCATGCATATACAGAAAAGCAGTTCTTCCCCTGACACACATCCCCAGCATGGAAAAAATAAAGCAACAGTGAGTTAATTTACAGTAGCTGCTCAGTCGATCTTGGCAGCAGATGGCCAAGGTCTGTAGACTCCATGGCTCTACTGTCCTGGTGTTTTCCTGATCCGTGCTCATCTTTTAGAGTTGAAAGGCTGAATATCAAATTCAGCAGGGATGCTCTTGATGCGCAGCAAGGGTGGCACAGGGGTTCAGAGGAGTTTAATTAGTTGAAAAAAGAAATCGCCGCTAAAAGGGTTCAGCCCAAATTCCAAGGACGTGCTGCTCACCTGTCACATTCACACCCCTGCTTTTAATGAAGTCTCTTGCTCCTTCCTCTCATATTTTCTGCAAATGGATGACAAGGTGGTCATCTTCTCAGAGAGGGTATTTTTTATCGAATTTATTGTTAAAAAAGAAGCAACTAATGCTTATTAGCTGGCTTATGAGCAAGATTTCACTGACCAAATAGATAATCCAAAAACATTCTGGGTAGTATGGAGAAAGGTACATGTCCAAAGGAAAAAAAAAAATTAAAAAATTAAATGCTCTAAATATTTTCAACATCCTGAAATCATTGACTAAACTTCACAGACCATCTTCTCCTCCTCCTTTTGCTAGGCACCAGGAAAAAGAGAGGCTCCCAGTGTGGTCTACCTCACTTAAGACTATTGGTTGTTTAACTACTTCTTTTAAATACTCCATTTCTTTCACTAGTTTCTTTGATGATGTACAAAATGTCATGGCTCATCCAGAAACAGTTGCTTATGTAGGCTTACTGGATAATGGAAAGTTCTCCCACCAAGTGTCTGCAGTTAGCCAGAACACAGCATGGGAAACACCTTGTAGGACAAGATCTCTAAGGACAAAAGGATGGACCAGGAGAGATGCCACTTTCCCAGCAGCATCTCCCTGTTGGCTCACTGGAAACAGATTTGCACTCCCATTCCTACTCCTCCTCCCATGTCAAGATAGAGCCTCTGCTTTAGAAAGGGTTTAGTGGAAAAATACCACCCTATGGTTGCAGAGTATCCTCAGTTAAGTTCTCTGCCACCCGCAGCTGTCATGCACCCATTGCGCTGCTCCTGTATTTATTTATTTATTTGGAATTAGGACAGGTATTATCATCATTACTTGCCCACAGATGTGAAAGCAGTAAAGGCCCTTTCAGTAAAGCAACCTGCGGCCTCTTTAGAAGAATGCACTCTCATGCAATGGAAACAGGCGAATGTTATCAGCCTGCTCTGAGCTGCTGGCTTACCAGATCCACCCACACCACAAAGCCAAACCAATCAATCCGTTTTTCAGAAACCTTTAACCTCTATACAATACGTATGACATGCAATCTATTAGAAATGAATGAGAAGAGGGTTGCTTGCTAGATCTCTCATTAAGCAGGAATCTTCAGCCTCCGTGAAACCGGAAAAGGACATTTGAAAATGCACTACTGGAACATCAACGCTTGACTTAAATCTACAATAGGATCTTGTTCAAAGTTAAGCTTCAATTAATCAAGCAGCTCTGCTTGTGGACAGCATGTATTAAACTATCTGAAGCACCTCTGGTTTTCTATCATTATCATGAATAGTAATACATTTTTTTTTGAGCATAAGAGTAGGTCTGATTCTCTTAATTCAGAATCTCCTGTAAATCCAGAGCAGCTACAATCAATGGCAGACAATTCATGCACCGACAATAAAAAACACTGAATCTGGTCTGAAGTATCTAGGCCGCGAAATGCAAGTAAAAAGTTCTGGCTCTGTTTGATTTTTTCTTTGTTTTATTTATTTGATGACTCTGAAATTTTGTGGCTTTTGGGTTTGGTTTTTTTGGGTTTTTTCTAAATTTTAACCCTGAAGTCACACGCATGCAATAACACCAGAGAGACACCATAGTGTGTATTTCCCCAGCTATCTTTTGGGGATTTACTGTTCAGTTCTCCTGATTTTGTTTGCCATGAAGGTTACTGCACAATGGCACAACCTACAGTCAAGCAGCAAAACCTCTGCAAATCACTACCCACAGCGGCGTGTTAGAAACACCGAACAGGCAGCTGAACAGGAGATGCCATCTCTTTGCACCCGGGTGTCTTTCACGTTGGCTCTTGGGTGGGTAGGCACTGCTTGTGGAAAGAAAAGGTTACCTGCACCTCAAGGATGTGCCTGATACTCATACCACAGGCTCTTTAAGTATAGAAGTGCAAGTACTGCACACGGCTGTGGCTTGAAGTGGTATCAGAGAAGTCAGAAACCAATTCCTGCTCCAGGTAAAAGCCGTTCAAACCTAGCCTCTAGGGATAATATGGGTCCCCTGCTGAATGAGGCAGGTGTCTTGGTAACAGATGATGAGAAGGTGGAGATACTGAATGCCTTCTTTGCTTTGGTCTTCACTGCAAAGACCCCTCAGGACCCCTGGAAACTGGAAGAAAGTAAGAGAGTTTAGAGAATTAAGAGCTTCGCTCTGGTTGAGCTGAGGGTGGTCCAGGAGCATCTCAAAGGGATTAATGCACACAAATCCATGGGCCCGGATGGGATACACCCACGTGTGCTGAGAGAGCTGGCGGAGGTGATTGCA